>JAFHAW010000263.1:0-341566 GCA_019022515.1 Quercus aquifolioides
ATATTTCAAACTTGACATTCCCCTTCAAGATGAGAATTTGATCTGTTGCTTGCATCTGCATCTATTTTCTTTGCAACTGATCTATCACCATCTAAGACTGTGCATTCCCCCTAAGGAAGAGAAGCTGAAACATGAATGTTCATAACATTCATTTTACTTAACAAATGTCTCAACTGTGAACTGTTAAGGGCCTTAGTGAGCAAATCTGCTAGTTGAGTATGTGTGGGAGTGAAAAACAGCCTAACCACATTGTCTTGTACCTTATCTCTAACAACATGACAGTCAACCTCTATGTGTTTGGTTCTCTAATGAAACATAGGGTTTTCTCCAATATAAATGGCTGCTTGATTGTCACAAAACAGAAGAGCAGGTTGAGGATGCCAAATCTCCAAATCCTTCAACAATGATTGCAGCCAAGTTAGCTCACACACAGTGATAGCCATAGCTCTGTATCATGCCTCAGCAGAAGATCTAGACACTATAGATTGTTTCTTAGACTCCAAGAGATTAAGGAATCACCTAAAAATATGCAATAGCCTGTGGTTGATCTTCTGGTGTCTATACAAGATGCCCAATAAGAAAATTCCTTAACTTGGACAGCCCTTTATGTACTGCAAAATCTTGTAAGTTGCATCTAAGTGAGGCTTCCTTGGTTTGGACATGAATTGACTCAACTTGTGAATTGGGTAGGCTATGTCTGGTCTGGTGATGGTTAGGTATATCAATCTACCAACTAACCTTCTGTAGACTCCAGGATCAGGTAACAAAGTACCTTGTAGCTTGCTCAACTTTAAATTCTGCTCCATTGGTACTTTACTAGGCTTACAAGCGGACATACCAGCATCCTTTAGAATCTCCAAAGCATATTTTCTTTGGCATAAGCTGATCCCTTTGGCTAATCTGGCTATTTCAAGACCAAGAAAGCACTTCAAGCCTCCATGGTCTTTAAGCTTGAAGTGTTGATCTAAGGAGACTTTGAGTGCTTCAACCTCTTGAACATTGTTGCTGGCTATGAGAATGTCATCAACATAGACCACCAATGCTATGAAAGAATCATCAAGCCTCCTTGCAAACAGTGAGTAATCAGCCTTGGATTGCTTAAAACCAAGCTGTTTGACAATAGAACAAAATTTAGCATTCCATTGCCTTGAGCCCTGTTTGAGTCCATATAAAGACTTATTCAACTTGCAAACAACATTCCCTCCTTTGCTGTGAAAGCCTTGAGGGAGTTGCATATACACCTCCTCATGTAAATCCCCATTCAAGAATGCATTGTTGACATCTAACTGTACCAAGTGCCACCCTTTCACAGCAGAGATAGCAAGAAGAGTTTTAACAGTAGTTAACTTGGCAACAGGGGAAAAAGTGTCAGTAAAATCTAATCCCTCTTACTAAGTAAATCCCTTTGCAACTAGTCTTGCTTTATACTTCTCTACAGATCCATCTGCCTTGTATTTAACCCTATAGACCCACTTGCATCCAATTGCCCTTTTGTTGGAAGGCAAAGGAGTAAGTGTCCAAGTATTGTTAGAAACCAAAGCTGCAATCTTAGCATTCATGGCATCTTTCCACTTAGGATCCTTAATAGCCTCATGATAGAATCTTGGTTCAGGGATTGAAGTAATAAGGGAGCAAAAATGGGCATAGGAAGGAGAGAGTTGAGAAGAATCAATGTAATTAGAGAGAGGATATTTAGTACCTGATGGGTGAATAGAACCTAACTTGTTGCTGCTAAGATGAGTGGACTGTGTAAGTTCATTTGAAGTAATGGTGCTGCATTTGTAATCCTTCAAGTATGTAGGAGCCTTAGAAGGTCTAGAAGATCTTCTTAAGGAAGGAATAGATGCAGGTGGATCATTTATAGGATTTTGAGCAACTAAAGGAATAGTAACAGATTCTGCAGAAATGGAATGACTAGAATCTGATATGACAGATTCGGGTACAACAGAATCAGGGATGACAGTATTGATAGGATCTACTGTTTGATGTGAAACTTGGGTAGGATTACAAGAGGAAGGAGAAGTGTGTAAAGATGGAAGGACAGGATCAAGAAATATGGCATCAACTAGGGTTGCCACATTAGGACAGATATGAGGAAAAGATATAAAGGCTTATGGTGAAGTGATAGAAGAGATGAAAGGAAAAACATGTTCATGAAAAGATACATCCCTTGAAATGAAAAGTTGTTTGGTTATCAAATTCAACAATTTGTAACCCTTGACACGAAAAGGGTATCCAAGAAAGACACAAGGAATAGATCTAGGAGCAAATTTTGATCTATTGTGAGCTAAGGTAGATGCAAAGCATAGACATCCAAATACTTTTAAGTGATTATAATAAGGAGTTTTGTAATAAAGTTTCTCAAATGGAGTTTTATGATCCAAAATAGTACTAGGCAGCCTGTTAATAATGTGAACAACTGTCAAAACACAATCCCCCCAATAGCAAAGTGGTATATTTGACTGAAATTTCAATGCTATAGCAATGTTTAAAATGTGTTGATGCTTTCTCTCCACAATTGAATTTTGTTGTGGAGTAGCAACACATGAGTGTTGATGTACAATCCCATGTTGAGCATAAAAATCTTTGAGAAAAAATTCTTGAGCATTGTCATCCTAATTACTTTGATACTAGTCGCAAACCCGCGCATTGCGCGTGATAATTTTTTAGGTAAAATACTATTTTAGTTCCTAGACTTTATAAAGAGTTTTAAAAAATATATATTTATAGTTTTATCATATTTTTCATAATCTTATCTATAACGTTTTTTTACCATTATCATATATTTATTGGTTAATGATTTGCATAACATAGAAATTAAATAAGAGGAAGAAATATTCATTAGATCTTTTTAAGTCATGGTGTATGAAGATTAGATTTTATATATATATATATATATATATATATATATAAGGTTAAATGAAATGTCAAAAAATAAGATTATAAAATTTTCCAACTTATTTCTAATATAATTTCTAAATACTGAAGAACGTCTCATTTTTAGTTATGATAGGAAATATAATTTCTCTAGTTTAGAGTTTGGTTCGTTTAAGTTTAAATTTTGTATTATATTATTTTTTATTGTTGATTATTGATTTAATTAAGTGAAAGTAATGGTTGATTTTATGCACTACAAAGTTTTCAATTTCTATTTGTATAACCATCTCTATTTTATTTCTTACTCCTCTTGACCACCTTTTTATAATTGTGACTACAAAAACTGTAAAGATGTTCACCTACAAATTCATAATGATCAAAATAAATAAAACCCATTAACAAAAATTTAACATTTAAATAAAAAATAAAAAAAAGCAGCACCTAGTGTTGCATTCAATTCTTAAAGGTGTAATTTCTGATGTGGATACCTAAGGTGAATCATCGAATATTCAGTTTTTTTGATTCTTTGAAACCGTAAAAGACGGGAAGAACAAAAGGAGGAGACAGGAAATTAACTTGGGGGGGGGGGGGGGGGGGGGGGGGGGGGGTGGGGAGGGGTTGGAACATAAAATTAGTCGACTAACTTTTCACTATAAATCTAAAATAGTAATGTACATACACTTTAATAATCAATATACAAGTTAAGTAGTTTATAATTCAATATATGCTACAAAATGTGTATCTAATTAAAATTAAACAATAATGAGACAAAATTGACAAAAAAGCTTTAATATCTTTAATCAACTATGAAATGGGCAAAGTATAATGACTAAGATAAAAAATTAAAAAAAAAAATGCTAATAATTTAAAAACAATCATTCAAACTTCAATGAATAAAAACCATCTAATAAAATACAAGTACAACCAAATACATGTTATATTATTTTTATCTATAAATTAATTAAATGATAAATAGAAGTATTTTTTTTTTTTTTTTTTTTTTTTGAGAATCCAGACCATGAAACGCCTGGAGCAATTTATTAGCAAAACAAAGCAAGAGTACTTAATGAACATCGAAAGAAGCTAAGGGAGCAATATCTCTAGGCAGCTCCTCTAACCAAACTTGAAGCTCTGGCCCTGTTTTGGCTTTCTTAGCCAGAGCATCAGCCACAGAGTTACTACTACGGGTTACATGACAAAAATCAACAAAGTGCAGCTGAAAGGCTTGAACTAACGTGTCTTCAATGAGGTTCCCATAAGTTGAAAGAGCGTCAGACCCGTTTTTGAGAGCTTGTAATACAATCATGCTATCCCCCTTCAAAGATGACATCATGCAGCCCAATTTCCACCGCAAACTGGACAGCTCGGCGACATGCAAGTGCTTCAACTTCAGCTACTGAGTGAGGGAGAGGGACCCGCATAGAAGGCTTCCTATTAATCAGGTACATTTATAAATTATAATGTTATATGATATGTTGATTAATTTAAAAAAAAAAATAATATATGATAATAAAAGAATAAAAAAAAAAAAAAGAAGAAGGGAAAAGAAGAATGCCTCTATACCTAGGAAAGTGGGAATGCCTGAATATGCTTCACAATCAAAGGGCCTACACGGCTACAGCAAACACAATTTCTTTTGTAGAAAAAAATTTAACCATACACGTGGGTGGTTGTCTCTAGTTGCTGCAATATTTATTCACTGTTCACACAGAACAAAAGCTATGTTACAATTTACATTGTAAATGACGAACATAGAGAAAACTCAAGAAAGTAAAACAGGAAAAGAAAGAAAAAGAAGAAGGCAAAGTTGAGCTGTTGTGAGAATGAGAGCTGAGTCGCCATGCCAGCAATAGAAGCAGTCAAACAAGAGAGAGAGAGAGAGAGAGAGAGAGAGAGAGAGAGAGAGAGAGAGAAGGAGAGAGTTACCTGTGTAGAAAAATGTCTGCAATTGTGTGGTGATGCGGTGCCTCCAGCCTTCAATCTTACTACTGCTGTGGGGCAAGCAAGCCCTAGAAGTGTTAAAATAGCTGTGCATCTTAAAATTCTAATGTCTAATTATTTATTTATCATTAATTAGATTAGAAAGCCAAAGGTCTGAAGTTTTTGAAACTATCTTTGGAAGAAAGCCAAAGGTCTAAAGTTTTGAAACTATCTTTGGAAGAAAGAGAGGTTGGCGTTAGGAAGCTGAAGGGCTAAAGTTTTGAAACCATGAAACACAGGTAAAGGAAAAGTAGGGGAGACAGAAAGGATTGCCGTTAAAGAGTAGAGACTATTCAGATTGGGTTTAGGCTTTATGGATTGGTGGACGTACAGCATTTTAAAATTAACGTAAGGATTTTCTTTTTAGCAGTATTTTAAAATTATAGGAAAAATTAAGGAAAAAGAATGGTAATGACGTGGTTGCTAATGTGGCTCAATGTGAGCATAACAATATTAAATGCTACGCTTCAGCTTTTAGTAATATATAGATGAGATTGAAATTGAGTAAAGATCATGTTATAGAAAGAGATTAACAAAGGCCTAGTTTCTGTTTTGGATTTCATTAGATAAACCCAAGTGGATCTTGTAGCATCATCCACAATTGTAAGAAAGTATCTAAAACCATCATGAGTTGCTTTAGCAAAAAGTCCCCATACATCACAATGTATTAAATCAAAAGCATGCTCAGATATATGATTAGAATTGGGAAAGGGTAATCTTTTAAATTTGGCAATTGGACAAACAACACATTCTTTATTGGAATGAAAAGAAGGTACATCTGATACACAATAAGGAAGTTTGTCATCAGACACATGTCCTAATCTAAGATGCCATAAGTATGACTTATTGACAATAGAATCATTAGAAACAGAATGAACAAAAGATTTGAAAACTGACTCTAGGACAGTAGTTGCTTTGGAAGCAGTCTTGCAATTTTCTGAGGTTTGCAGCAGATACAGATTGTTGTGAAGCTTACCCAATCCAATTACTCTCCAACAAGTAAGGTCCTGTATAAAACAGTAGTTTGAAAGAAAAACCAAACAGCATGATAATGATTTGGTTAATTTGCTCACTGATATCAGATTAAATGAAAAAGCTGGGACACAAATCACATTTTCAAGAATCAATGTTGGGGTAAGTTGGACTGTGCCTATGTGTGTGACAAGAACCCTTTCACCATTAGGCAAATGTACAAAGGATGACAAGGAACTAGTTATGCTGGTGAAAAGGGATATAGAATGAATGATGTGATCAGTGGCTCCTGTGTCTAGAACCCAAGTTTCAGCGTTATGAGCTATTTTATTTGATGGATTTTCAGAAAAAATTGAATTCTTCAAATTAAGGCAAACAGAATCTTGGAAAGAGGCACAAGAAATACCTGAGAGAGCAGAATTGGCTGCATGAACAACATCTTGACTGGTAAAGGAAGAAGCATGAGAGCTCAGCATTGACAGTAATTGCTGGCATTGCTCAGCTGTGAATGGAAAGGAGCTTGAAGTAGCCTCGGATTGACTATTTTCACCATCAAAGATCACTTGATTTGCCACAGAAATTTTGCCTTTTTGCTTGTATCTTGGTGGAAATCCTACTAGTTTGTAGCATTTTTCCATGAAATGGCCAAGTTTTCCACAATGACTGCAGACAGGTCTGCCCTTGCCTTTGTTCTTTCCTCCTTGATTGAACCCTTAAGTCTTGACTGCCAGAGCTGTTGAATCAACTGACACACCACCTCCATTGAAACCTAAAGCCCTCTGCCTCTCTTCTTGTATCACCAAAGAGAAGGTTTTGTCAATTGAAGGACTTGGCTCCATCATCAAAATCTGAGTTCTGACTTGTGAGAAAGCTTCATTCAAGCCATTGAGGAATTGCATCAATGCATCTTGATGATTGAAGAGTGTGATTTTATCATTCACTCCACAAATGCATTGGCCACATGAACAAGATGGTGAAGGCCTGAGATTGAGTAACTAATCTCATGATGCTTGAAGATTAGTGAAGTAAGTAGTCACGGTTGCATCTCCTTGCATAATTGTTGAGATCATCTTCTGAAGCTGTGAAATCTGTGGACCATTAGCTTGAGAAAAACGGTTTCTGAGTGAATTCCAAACCTCCATTGCAGTGTTTCTGTAGATCACACTTGCAGTGATGTGAGGTGAAATGGAATTCAAAATCCATGAGGAAATCATGGAGTTGTTCTTCGACCAAGCAATTTTCTCCAGGGGTGTGACAGCCATAGAAATCGTGACAGAGCCATCAACAAAACACAGCTTGCTCTTCGCATCTAGTGCCATAAGCATAGCCCTAGCCCAATTGGGGTAATTGTCCTCAGTCAATAGCTGAGTAACAAGAATCACACCTGGTGACTCTCCATGGTGCAAAAAGAAAAGGCTTCTCGGATCCTGCATTGGAGAAAGCTCATGATGAGCATTAGATTGAGAAGCAATGGAAGAAGGAGCTTGATCTTGATTTGCCATTAATGGAAGCAAAAGAGCTCTGATACCATGTAAGAAAACAGAGTGTAACAAACACAGTGAAGCTAGAGAGAGAGAGAGAGAGAAAAGAAAGAGAATCAAGAATTGAAGCTCTGTGAAAATATCTGAAATGATTAATCAAAAAATTAGTTATAGAAAGATTATATAGCCTAAAGAATCATAGAGAATAATCTAACCACCTCTAACCAATTCCTAATTACACGGATCAACTTCCCACCATATGATCATTACAACATACAGCTGATCATCACCTTACACGTGTCAACACAAATAAACTAACTACAATACAATTGAAAGCTACATGTAAACTGATTATACTACTACAAAAAGCTACAAGTCGTATGCTTTGTAGTTGAGGCACATGTATACTCTGCCCCAATGCTCTGCCTCTCTGCCAAATCAGAAACCTCATCTTGAAATACTCTCATTTACCTCCAAACTTTAACACCCTTTAAACACACATCCAATGGCCAATGGTGCAGGGGAAAAGGAACGTATGGGTATGGCATCAGTATTGTCAACTTCAGGAATTTATAGGAAAGTAAAAACGACTTACCAAATGATGTGGGCCTGTTTGGTTGTATTGTTTAAACAATAGTTTTTGTTGTTTAAACGACACAATACATATTTCTATAACATTTTTTCACCCTGTAGAGAGAGAAAATTCCCGACCTATCACAAGCTGACACATCATACTACCAAGTCCACAGAGTATAACCAATTACAAAGCATCACGCATTGCTACTAGTTTCTATCATCACCATTCAAAAACCAACAGAAATTTGCCAAGTGCCATGAAATAAAAACATAAAAAGCATGCAAAATGCCAATCACATATCGGTGCATGTAAACAATGACATAAGTAGTCCGGTGCGTGTTAGCAATGACATTTAGCGCGTATAAGCGATGACATAAAAGATCCAATCAATTACTAACATATGCCACCTTGAAAATCAAGACATTTCAGCCAATCAAACGATGCCATGTGTCTTGGAGAAAAAGTGTACATCTTGGAATACACACCAAGAGATCTTGGAACACATAATTGGGATACACATTAAGCCTCTGTTTGGATTGAAATGAAAAATGAAAATTATTTTACTATTCAGCTTATTTTTGCTACTATTGGACACTACACTTTTTAATACTATTCATGGGTCCCACTGTACTATTTCAACTAACTTTTACCTTTATCTACAATACTTTCAATAAAAAGTTTTCAGTTTCAGCAAAATAAGCGGTTCCCAAATAAACCCTAAGAGATCTTAGAAGACATCTTGGAACACACCAAGACATCTAAAGCACAAGCAGCATCAAAGAAGATTGTTGGAATCAAGCTCTAAAACTTTCAGGAACTTCAAGAACTTCAACCTTGAATACAAAAAAACATTCGAAGCAAAATCGTTCAAACTATCTGCCTAGATCCTAAAGTTTGCTAGAATTAAGTTCAAAAGCCTCTAGAAACTTCAAGAAACCATAAATGGGTGAAGCTCTACGGATTTAAGACTCCAAAGTCTCGAAGAATTTCCACCACAAGCCTCCAAGAAGAAGAACGCACAAAGAACACACGAAGAACGTTAAGAACAAAGAATTTCTAACAAGCTCATAGCCAAAGATTCATTGTAATTCCGTTTCAAAGATTTTCAATCAATTCCTCAACCAAATTGAAGAATATTTTGTGTTTGAATCAAAATCACATTACCACATTTCTGATCAACAAATCTTTCAAGGAGACCGAATCAGAGGATCACTCTTTTGTAATTTCAGATAATTGTACCATATATTCATCAATACAAATTCACATTTGTGAAACTATTTTACTTGTTTTATTTATTTCAAACTCGAAATTTAGTCGTCCACACACCCACACGTATTTCTACAACACTTAAATAACGTTACTAGAATAACATTACCAAACGGATAATGTTTCTCAGTTTCACACTCTTGTCAAATGCTTAACTTTAAAAATGAACCGATGATGATTTGGTTAGTTTTGTTAAGTTGTGGATTTCATTTACTTCCTTAAGAGGAGGAAAAAAAAATAAAAGAGGACAGGTGGTTGATACTAGTTTGTTGAACGTGGAGTCTAGCATTGGGAAGTTGGGGATTTCATTCACAATATTTTCACAACAAATTATAAGTAATAAGTTGTTATTCGTTCTAATTTTAATTATAACTTAAATTACTTTTTGTCTACCCATAACAACCCATCACATAAAATTTGTTATGAAAATGTTGTGAATATAATATTTTTATTGTATGAAATATGAATCACATTGGGGATATATGAAGCACATTGGAGAAAGTCAAAAAAATAAAGGCGAATTTTGGTCCCTACATTTTGAGGTCAAGGTTAATTTAGTCCATACATTTTAATAGCAGTTAATTTAGTCCATGTATTTTCAAATTACAATTAATCTAGTCCCTACTGTTAACTTACTAACAGAAAATATACGTGGCAAATAGTTTACATTATAAGCATACAGGTGGCTAACATAATAATATAAAATAAAATAATTAAACAATAAAAAAAGCCACTTGAGCATTTTAATGAAAAATAATAATCCATGTCACACACCAAAAAAATAACCTAAAAGAATTAATCGAAAGAAAAAAAAATTAAAGAACATGAATTTTAAAAATATTCCTCAGCTTTTCTTGAATGTTTTGGGCAACCAAACACTACAACCCAGAACACTACAAACCTAGAAACACTGCAACCCAGCCGAGCCCTCTCTTTACCAATTACAAAACCCTTTAATTTAGAACCTTCTTCTACCGATTTCAGTTTAATTTTTTTTTTTCACAACTCTCTCTCTCTCAACCTCAACATCGGAACTCCACGGCCAGACTTTTGTGCCTTGCAACTCGCCATTCACCACCGTTCCCCACTGTCATCATGACAATGGGTCTCAACCTTAACCATTCTTCTTTCTTTTCTCTCCATTTCACATTTCAAGCTCTCTCTCTCTCTCTCTCTCTCTCAAATGGTTCGACCAATCTGATTGAAACCCATTTCAGCCGATTTCAGAGTGGTGGGTTTTGACTCAGTGGGAGTTTGTTTGGATTTGTTGTTAAGTTGATTTCAATGGTGGTGGGTATAGATTGGTCTGTGTAAATGGGTTTTGTTGTTTGTGTTGGTATTGGTGTTGGTTGGTGTCGGTCTGTGTATTCCTTTGGATTTGCAGGATGTGGATTCTTGATGTTTTTGGTGGTTTTGTAGTTTGCTTTGGTGGAGGAGAGTGGTGGTGGAAGTGATGGTGGTGGTTTTGGTGGCAGTGGCATGTTGGCTGGCTTGTTTGAGTTTGTATTTGCCTAATTCTAGTCACTGAGAAACAGATGAAAATTGTGTTTGGTAGCTAAGAAAACGCAAGAATAGAAAAGATTAAAAAAAAAGTTGATTTCAATTAATTCTTTAGGTTTTTTGTTTTTTGTTTTTTTGGTGAGTGACATCGCTCATTATTTTTCATTAAAATACTCACTTAGTTTTTTTTTATTGTTTAATTAATTTATTTTATATTATTATGTTAGCCACGTGTATGCCAACAATGTAAACCGTTTGTTACAAAAATATTTTTCATTAGTAAGTTAACGGTGGGATTAAATTGACTGCAAGTTGAAAATAATAAAGACCAAATTAACTGCTATCAAAATATAGAGGCTAAATTAACCGTGACCACGTAACATAAGAATCAAATTCTGTTTCGCCAAAAAAAAAAAAAAAAATGGTGAGAGATACCGTACATTTTTCAAATTAGGAAAGCAATAATATGTAAGCGTAGAACTTTGGCTTGACGCGTTACAGCCTGACTTGAGCCAATAATAATGTGTACTATACTTCCTTGCTACGCTGCCTTAAATTCCAACTACCACGGTTGACGTGATCAATTATAAGTAGTACAAGGTAGCTTTTCGCATGGAATCATGCTTAATATCATTTTATACACAAATAATTATTACACAAAAATACAAATTATTTGTTCACTTCACCACCTGTCACATTAGTTTTCATTTTATATTTCATAAATAACAATTTGTTACATATTATTTTTTATTTTTATTATAAAAAATAATCAAAGTTTATAATAAAAAATAAAAATAAAAATAAAAACAAACAAACAAATGACATACCACCAAATACCTATAACAAACTACCAACTTATCAATGATGGACTCTTATAAAAATAATATTGTTCTAATCATAATTTATAACCTTAACAAGATGAAAATGTTATGAAAAAAAAAAAAATGCCCCGAACATTACTCTTTGGTATATTAACGCTAAGAACAGTGTGGTATGAGAGAATTAGGATAGTTTGTTTCAACATAAAATTTATTTTTAAGAGAAAATAATTTCTTTATTTCTAATAAATTGGGACAACAAAAAATTTGGTCAAATCAAAATCATTTTCCTTTAACTAGGAAAAATGGCCTCTTTAGGGATAATAATATTTTACTTTGGGGAAAAACTTGTTCCATATAATGTGTGGATCCGCACACTACAAAAAAATAACTAAACTTGTGACTTTAAGTCACAATTTTAAGTTATTCACACATTATGTGGAATAAACACTGCCCCTTATTTTATAACCTTAAAAAAAGTGTGAAACATTTTTTTTTTTTTCTCAAGAGAACAAAAATCTCTCTTTCTCTCTCCAAAATGTTTTTAAAAAATACCTTCACAACCTAAAACTCTTAAAAATTATAAAATGACAAAAATACCCTTACAGTCTCTAAACTAATCAAAACACCCTCAACACGTTCAAAATTACCATTATAACCCCCTCCTGTGAAACATATAAATTGAATAAAATAATCTTCAAAACACCAAAATATTTATATAAAAAAAAAAGGATTCAGATCCTCTAAATTTCTTAGGATACTCTACCAAATAGATTTCCATAAATCTTAACCATTCTTTAATAATTTAATGGTCTAAATTTTGTCATGTTAGCTTGCCACTAATAATAATCTTAATTTTTTTGTTTGCAGCATTATTTTATTATTTTAAGAGTATTATTAGTGGAATGCTAACATGGCAGAATCTAGACCCTTAAATCATAAAAGAGTGGTTAGGATTTAAAAAAAAATTATTAGTAGAGTACTCTAAATAATCTAAAAGATCTGAATCCAAAAAAATAATAAAAATAAAAATAAAAAAAAAATAAAAAAAAACCAAGAAAAACTCTAACTTGACTAAATAACCCATAAAACCACTAAAATGGCGCCAAAACCATATTTAAGACAAAACGAAATCCTCAAAACTTATAGATGATCATGATTGCCTCAAAACTTCCAAAATTACACCTAAACTTTAACAGGTTTCAAATATTTGCAATATTATATGTCTCTGAATGTGTATTTAGGTAAGGCATTATAACTCTATATCAAATTCTTTAATTAGCAAATTCTTGAATGATTTAATGGTCTAAATTTTGCCATGTTAGCATTCCACTAATAATAATCTTAATTATTTTGTTTGCAACATTATTTTATTATTTTAAGAGTATTATTAATAGAAAACTAACATAGCAGAATCTAGACTCTTAAATCATAAAAGAGTGGTTAGGATTTAAAGAAATCTATTAGTAGAGTACCCTAAAAAATCTAAAAGATCTGAATCCAAAAAAATAATAATAATAAAAAAACCGTGAAAAACTCTAACTTGACTAAATAACCCATAAAACCACTAAAATGGCGCCACAACCATCAAAAAGACAAAATGAAATCCTCAAAACCTGTAGATGATCATGATTGCCTCAAAACTTCCAAAATTACACCTAAACTTTAATAGGTTTCAAATATTTGCAATATTATATGTCTCTGAATGTGAATTTAGGTAAGGCATTATAACTCTATATCAATTTCTTTAATTAGTAAATTCTTTAATGATTTAACGGTCTTGATTTTGCCATGTTAGCATTCCACTAATAATAATCTGAATTGTTTTGTTTGCAATATTATTTTATTATTTTAAGAGTATTATTAGTGGAATGCTAACATGGCCGAATCTAGACCTTTAAATCATAAAAGAGTCGTTAGCATTTAAAGAAATCTATTAGTAGAGTACCCTAAAAAATCTAAAAGATCTTAATCCAAAAAAAAAAAAAAAAAAAAAATAAAAAAAAAAAAAAAAAAAACCATGAAAAACTCTAACTTGACTAAATAACCCATAAAACCACTAAAATGGCGCCAAAACCATCAAAAAGACAAAACGAAATCCTCAAAACCTGTAGATGATCATGATTGCCTCAAAACTTCCAAAATTACACCTAAACTTTAACAGGTTTCAAATATTTGCAATATTATGTCTCTAAATGTGTATTTAGGTAAGGCATTATAACTCTATATCAAATTCTTTAATTAGAAAATTCTTTAATGATTTAATGGTCTAAATTTTGCCATGTTAGCATTCCACTAATAATAATCTTAATTGTTTTGTTTGCAACATTATTTTATTATTTTAAGACTATTATTAGTGGAATGCTAACATGGCAGAATCTAGATCCTTAAATCATAAAAGAGTTGTTAGGATTTAAAGAAATCTATTAGTAGAGTACCCTAAAAAATCTAAAAGATCTGAATCCAAAATAATAATAATAATAATAATAATAAAATAAAAAACCGAGAAAAACTCTAACTTGACTAAATAACCCATGAAACCACTAAAATGTAACCAAAACCATCAAAAAGACAAAATGAAATCCTCAAAACCTGTAGATGATCATGATTGCCTTAAAACTTCCAAAATTACACCTAAACTTTAATAGGGGTTTCAAATATTTGCAATATTATATGTCTCTAAATGTGTATTTTGGTAAGGCATTATAACTCTATATCAAATTCTTTAATGATTTAATGATCTAGATTTTGCCATGTTAGCATTCCACTAATAATAATTTTAATTGTTTTGTTTGCAATATTATTTTATTATTTTAAGAGTATTATTAGTGAAATGCTAACATGGCAGAATCTAGACCCTAAACTCATAAAAGAATGGTTAGGATCTAAAGAAATCTATTAATAGAGTGCCCTAAAAAATATAAAAGATTTGAATCCAAAAAAAATAATAAAA
Organism: Quercus aquifolioides; assembly: GCA_019022515.1. Classification (NCBI taxonomy): domain Eukaryota; kingdom Viridiplantae; phylum Streptophyta; class Magnoliopsida; order Fagales; family Fagaceae; genus Quercus; species Quercus aquifolioides. The sequence goes on from JAFHAW010000263.1 coordinate 14,425, forward strand.
TAAAATAAAAAAACCATGAAAAACTCTAACTTGACTAAATAACCCATAAAACCACTAAAATGGCGCCAAAACCATAAAAAAGACAACGAAATCCTGAAAACCTGTAGATGATTACGATTACCTCAAAACTTTCAAAATTACACCTGAACTTTAACAGGTTTCAAATATTTGCAATATTATATGTCTCTGAATGTGTATTTAGGTAAGGCATTATAACTCTATATCAAATTCTTTAATTAGCAAATTCTTTAATGATTTAGTGGTCTAGATTTTGCCATGTTCGCATTCCACTAATAATAATTTTAATTATATTGTTTGCAACATTATTTTATTATTTTAAGAGTATTATTAGTAAAATACTAACATGACAGAATCTAGACCCTTAAATTATAAATGAGTGGTTAGGATTTAAAGAAATCTATTAGTAGAGTACTCTAAAAATCTAAATGACCTGAATCCAAAAAAATAAAAAATAAATAAAAAAAACCGTGAAAAACTCTAACTTGACAAAATAACCCATAAAACCACTAAAATGGATCCAAAACCATCAAAAAGAGAAAATGAAATCCTCAAAACCTGTAGATGATCATGATTGCCTCAAAACTTCCAAAATTACACCTAAACTTTAACAGGTTTCAAATATTTGCAATATTATATGTCTCTAAATGTGTATTTAGGGAAGGAATTATAACTCTATATCAAATTCTTTAATTAGCAAGATGAGCAATTTGCGCCCCCTTTTGTTACTTGTTAGTCTGGATGGAAGATGAAATACCAAACGTTGTACTTGTACTTCAGGCTTATCTTAACAGCCTTCCTTAATGAATAATACATGAACTTCTTCTCAAAAAAAAAAAAAAAAGACTGTTGGGTCCCGCATAGAATAAATGAGTTGTGTGGGCAATAAACATAATTTTTTATTTGATAGTTTTTTATTTTTTTTCTGCTTACTTTTTTTTTTCTTTTTCTTTTTTTCTTTTTTTGTGGCACTACACTTTTTTTATTATCTATTTTTTTTTTTTATAAATGTAATTTTCAAAAATTTATTTGATTGTGCTTATCTTTTAGTGAAACGATATATCTTTAAAATTTTCACAAAATTTTTATAAGAAATTTCAAGTGACAAGTTATTATTCGTTATTATAGATGATAAAAAAAAGTAATTTCAATTATGAGTTCAAATTAGAACCAGTAACAACTTATCACCTTGAATCTGTTGTGAAAACATTATAAATATAGAAAATTTTTTTATCTTTAGGTTGATTTTAGTTTTAAGTTGTGAATTTAATATGCTATTATGTGTGTGTATCATAAGACATGTGACAGGATAAGAATGGGTCATGCGGGATCTTATACCTTAGGCCTAGGCGTAGGCCTAGAGTTCGGCCTTGTTCACATTGCTAGGTATTCAGCAAAGATTCATTAAAAAAAAAAAGCTATTCTGCAAAGAAACTTCACTATGCCAGGAGGCCCAGAAGCCCAAACAAAGTAATACTACAAAAAATGAAGAAAATATGTATAGCAAGCAATGTAGAATTTACATTAATCCATACGTTTTTTCTAGAGAACAGTAATCCATATTCGAAACATCTATAATTTTTATCTTTAATAAAAAAAATTATAAAAAAAAAAAAACAGACTGCTTTTTTAGATTAAAAAAAAAAAATTTAATGCCACCTAATAATGGATGAAAATATTAGAGTACTTTTATGAGTGTTTTTATTTTTATGAGTGTTTCTATAACAGAAAAACGACCACATTTTAGCCAACTAAGCCAAAAAAAAAAACACCACATTAAGCCATGCAAAATTGTGTAAAAATACATGATTTCTACAATAATTGCATAAATTTATACTAACACTATTTATGGGTGCTCGAGGATCGATGATGAAGTTGAAGAGTTGCAACATTGGTGTGGGAATGCCACGAGCCACAAGCCTGAGGAGAAAAGCCGCCCGAGGAAAGGTAAAAGTGAGTCAAGGTACTCTAAAGCATTCTGAGTGGGAGCTAGAATCTGAAGAGAGAGAATCTGTAGACATCAGGGAAGCTTCTGGTCTGGTATAGCCTGTTGCATCCGCATTAAATGGTGGATAACAGCTTTATCAGCCACATTGATGAGGAAGTGACCTAAACAGTGTAAGTCATAGTTAAGCAGATTCCTTTCATCATCTTCTTCAAGTGTTAAAAGTGATAAGTGTCATGAGAGTAGAGAGGTTAGGTGAAACTAGATGGTTGAAATATGATAAAGGTAGAGGTATATAAGGAAAAGAATGTTCACTAAGAAAAGGATTGAGACACAAGTATCAAAAAGACATAAGCACAAAGGAGAAGAAGAAGAAGAAGAAGAGAAAGAAAGGAGAGTGAACAGTGTAATTATTTGTACAAACTTAGCCTCCTCGAGCAAGCTTGTGGAGGGATATATGCCCCTTTTTATTCTATAAAATTAACATTTTCTTCTCTATCTTGATCCTCGGACAGAGTCACCTCTTGTTGTTCGTTTCCCTCTCTTACAAATTCTATTGATTTGGGTCAAGGTTTAACTATGCAACTCACTGTTCTAAGTGGGCCTAGACTCTTAGATTTTTTGGTCCTTACACTATTCATTTTGCATATAGTTATTTTTTTTCTCTAAAAATCTTGAGAACAAATAAGTAAATAAAAAATAGAATGGATGATGGTTGTTGTGTGTGAAGAAAGAGAAATAATTAAGTAAATAAATAAAATTATATTTTAATAAAATATAGTGTAAAATAGATAATTTGATACGAATGCTCTTAATATCAACTAGAAGTTTAATATGTTGGACCCAATTAAATATAAATCTACGAAGAAACCTGATTATTTAATGAAATTTGGTACAAGTACTTTGTTAAAGACAATTCTAGGTCCTGCTGACTTGCAAAGTACACACAATCTCATTCTACTAGAATTTTAAGATCAAGTGTAATCCAAATTAAGCTTTGTTTATCAAAAAATAAATAAAATTAAGCTTTCACCATAGCATGGATGTGAATCCATAAGCATAAGATAAGCATGTAAAATCATAGGCACGTCACACACACATGATCTTGCACAAAGTTTTTTCTTATCATTGAGACCTACACAATCTATGCCTAGATCACTGCAATGGGCCGAAATGGTAGCAATTGTAACAAATGTTACAAAATCGCTTATTTTTTGTGGCATTTTTATTTTGCTAGAGAAAACGCTATAAATAAACTGATGGTCGAAGCCAACACCGAAACGACAACGTTCACTTAAGAAAAATAGAGTGATGGTCTAATGATCTATTTTTTAAAAAAAAATACTATTTAAATAATTTTTTTAATGCTAAAAAATTAAAATGAACGAAGATTTTTTAACCGCAATGAACAAAACTAAAATGGTATTTCATCAAATTTATAGGTTGTCCTTTAAACTTTTAGCTTTTTCTGCAGCAATTTTTAATAAAAATAAATAATTCTTGATTTATAGAAAATGATTAATCTGAAAGTTCAACAAAGATTCAATTTAACTTTTAAATCAGAACAAAAAATAGATTGACTTATGACACTTAAAAGTGTGATATGGATGAAAGAATTACATTGAAAATATATTTAAGGTAATAGAATAAAAAAAAATAAAACTATGTATTACTTTTTTAGCCTTTTTTTTTTTTTTTTTTGAAAACAAAACGATAGAAACCTTTATTGATAAGAGTATTTCAACCACAACATATCACAAAGAATATCCATGAACGAGGCACCAAACAGTGTAGCCTCCAGAAACCATTTACCACCAAAAAAACTAAAGAAAACACAAAGACTCAGAAGCCCCTGCACTCCAAAGAAAAGAAAGCAAAGATCCACATTCACTTAATACACACTCAGACAAAGACCCACTATCCCATTATTCAAACTACAAAACAAAGAGGCTCACTACCTCATTATACAAACCTATAAAAAACAAAGTACAGTAATCTTCACCTAGGCTTATACATTGGCTTGAGAAACCACAACCGGCTGATATGTTTCTAGTAACAGCAACACCCCTTCTACTATTGTCTTCGGCTATGATTGGACTTTCTCAAAATAGACTTTGTTCCTTCCATTCCAAAGAGCCCATGACTGAGCAGCCCACTCAGGGGCCTACACTAGGGCAGAGGGGGCCATTGCCACCACCCCCTCCCCCCCCCCCCCCCCCCCCCAAAAAAACACACACACACACACCAAAAAAAAAAAACTAATGTATGCATACAAACTGGTATACAAAAAATTAGGATTTGCCCTTATATATATATATATATATATATATATTTTGTCTCTCATCCTCTAAAATATTTGTTGAGGTACAAATTTTCGAGCCTAGATTCCTATTAGCCCACTCACAAAATACCCACATGAGCCCACACATTATTTTAAGCCCGCATAAATATTCCCATATATATTACCCAAATATTCCCTATGCTATTGGGCCTTCATAAATACTCCATACACAAGCCCATAAATTGTCTTGGGCCCTCTTACAAATATTACCCATTATAGCCCACATATTATCCAACTTGGGCTTTCACAAAAATACTCACCATACCACTACCACAATTGGGCCACAAAATTACATTATCTCCACAAAGAGCCCAAAATCATTTAGCTTGAGGGCAAAACCCAAAGAAAGCCCAAACTCCCTAAAGTCCACTACGATGTGGCAAATTCAAAACCCACTACGATGCGGCACCATTTATAAAGACCGTTACGATACGGCACTTCTACCGAGTCCGTTGCTACACGGCAAATATTTTACAAAATCCTAAATCATTTTACGAAGCCCAAATATTCATTTGGCACTATTTTACAAAGCCCAAATATTCATTTGGCACTATTTTTACAAAGCCCAAGCATTCATTTGGCACCATTTTATAAAGCCCAAATATTCATTTGGCACTATTATTTATTTGGCACTATTTCTACCAAGTCCATTGCTACACAGCAATTATTTTACAAAATTCTAAATCATTTTATAAAGCCCAAATATTCATTTGACACTATCTTACAAAGCCCAAATATTCATTTGACACTATTTTTACAAAGTCCAAGCATTCATTTGGCACCATTTTATAAAGCCCAAATATTCATTTGGCACTATTTCTAAAAGCCCAATATTATTTTGGCACAATCAAGTATTATTTCCACACTTGCTTTACATATACTAAGTCCCTAACTCATGGGAAATATAAATTACTCATCTCTCAAAAAATATTGCTCTCACAAAATTTGTGGGAAACTATGTCTATTCTTTTCAACTAACTACTAAGCCCATGAATATCACCCATAACAAAACTATTCATTTTGTAGGGTTGACCAAGCCCAAGTAAGCTTATCTACAAAGCCCAGCTGGGTCAGCCCAGCCCACACACAAAATCCAGCAGCTGAAAGCTTACGTAAAGTAACCAGCCAAAATCTCAGCACAAACAGCTGGAGCCTTTCCTATCAGGTCCCAACTTGTCTAAATCAAATCAGAAGAAGACACGTGTCCCTCAAGGGCTGAATCATTCCTTCACAAGCTGGAATCCCATCACTCCTCATGTGACAGAAAGCTGAAAAGCTTCAGCCAGCTGTCACTTCTTTCTTCTTCAACCCATTTCAGTCAAAGACTCAAAGCTGCCATGACAAGGCCTTTAAAGCTCCTGAAACAAGATGAAACCAGCTCATTTTTATACTAAAAATATGTAATCTCTGGTTCATGAACCAACCTCATGAACCCCAAATGGGGAAACTTAGGGAAATGTGGTTTGGAGGGCACCAAGGGGATCCCAGCAGAGTTCTCAGCAAGGGCTCCAAGGTTGACACCTGGCTTTGGGTGGTCCAATCTGCCCTTGGGAACTCTGATTCTAGTTGCAGCATACCCAAGATCATTAGCCCCAAGCATGCTCTAATCCAATCAGCCAAGGCTAATCAGCATTTAATGCTAAGCCAGAAACTCAGCTGTTATTGCCCAGAACAGCAATAAACTTCTAAAAGTGAGCTTACTACTCTTAGCTAAAAATCCTAAGAACGTTTTTCTAAGGATTTTCTGAAGATTGGGAAAGATTTAGCAAAGATTATTTGCTAATCACCTCCTAAAATCTCAGGTATAAATGGAACTCTCCATTAATGCTACAACCAACTTACTACCAACACACAACCAACTCACTAAGCTGCAGATCAAGATTCTTCCTTAAGCTCTCTGCAAAAGAGTCTTCTCAAAACTCTGAAAATCACTAAGTTCTTAGTTTCAAGCTAAGAAACTAAGTTCCCCAGCTTTTAGCTCACAAACATTTCTCATAACTCTACTCATAAAACGTTTACTTGCCCCAGCAGAAAGCTCCCTCAGCTTTGCTATACACTTTCACTCATTGCTTATACTACTCACTCATTGCTCATATTACTCACAAATGATTATCTCTACTCACTACATATACTATACTTATGAGCATGTCCTGGCACCATAATGATCTTGCTGTGCTAGTTGGGATCTCTCTCCCTCCCTTCATCTCACACTAAGTTTTCTCCATTATTTGTTATTATGGAACCCATGACATTTATTTATTCGTTTACTATTAATGGTTATGATGTAATTGTTACTATAGAATTTTTTCCTCATATTGTTATATTAGAAGACTCTTTTCTAGAGCTAACGGACGATGAGTCTGAAAACATAGACACTTCCCTTGATTTGTGAAGTAATTAATAGATTGAGGTTTATACTGTTTGTATTACTTTACCACTGGGCTGTTTTCTACAGAAATATTTTACCGCTGGGCTATTTTCTGTAGAACCATTTTACCACTGGGCTATCTTTTGCAGAACCATTTTACCGCTGGGCTATCTTCTGCAGAACCATTTTACTGCTGGGCTATTTTATACAGAATGCTTTTAAACTGTGCTGACATGTCTGCTGCAGGGATTGCTCATGGGCCACTCTTGTCAGTTCCAATCTAAGCCCAAGGCATAAAATATAGTGGATTACTTGGATTTTCACCGATAGCCTTTGGGCCGTGCATTAAGCCCATCGTTGAGTTTCGGTTTAGACCTCCAACCCATTATAAATCTTATTTGTCAGAAGGAAAACTTTTTCGCCCTCGACAATATTTAGATATTGACCTAAAAGAAAAGAAATAAATAAATAAAATTCATGCCCCTTTAACTACAAAAACGAAATTAAAAAAAAATGGACACAACAAAAATCACGCACAAAATAAGAAACACTTATTTTGTATGTTATACTTTGTTAATGTGTTTTATAATATGAAATGTTTAAGAAATACTTATTTTGTATGTAATATTTTGTTGAATATGAAATAGATGTTAGTTTTTATTTTCATAATTTTTTTTTTTTCTAGTTTTAAGCTTTGGCCCCCCCAAGTGCAAATCCTGGTTCCGTCCCTAAGCCCACTGTTCCAGTTCCCTCTTTGTTAGCTTCTCACCCAAACATCGAAAAAGATGAAAAAAAATCATGCACTTCATTACTGCACTTCTGCACTCTGCCTTTCATCGTTGCCCACACATTGCATATGTGTGTGTATATATATATATATATCTCGTCCCTATTTGGAGGATTTAAAAAAATAAAGAAACGTTGGTAACTTTGTATTAAAAAGATACTCATTAGATATGTAATAAATATTTATATGGCCATTATGCAAAGATTGCTTAGAAACTTAAGTTAGAGCTCTCTTTCTCTTCTTCCATAAAATCCTTTTTTTTTTTCTTTTTTCTTTTTTTTTTTCCTTCTTGTATCTGTTAATAATAAATAATTAATTCTTGTTTTGTAATAAATGATTAGTGGAAGCTTGACACAGATTTAATTTTGATTTTTAATCAAGGCATGAAAGGCTGCGGACAAAAGGACATTGAAAACATATTTAAGTTAAAGGATTGAAATGAAAAAATAATAATAATTAAAACTATAAGATGAAAAAGGAAAATAATTTAAAATTAGGGAGTATACTTTATAATTTAGCCTATAAAGTTATATAAACTTTTTTTTTTTTTTGTTTGAGAAACTAGTTATATAAACTTTAATTGGATTGTGTGAGTTTTTATATAAGTTAATGAGATATCAAGTTCTTATTCATTCTATCATTTCAATAAATAAATAAATAAAGTTATTTTATATAATTTATTGACAATATAAATAATTTATTTCATAGTAAAAATTATATATAATTTTTAACGATATAAAGTTAGTGGATCTGTTTTTTATAAGTTTATAAAATAAAATATTTCTATCTAATTAACTCAAATATTATAATTGTAACTATGATTTAGTTATTAGTTATTAGGATATATTTTTAAAGGGGGGAAAATTTACTCATGGTGTTTACTATATATATATAAAATGAAGTAATAAATTAATTAAGTGGCTTATATATGAATAATATCAAATTTGTTCAACAAAAATTGAAACAAACTTGAACATTCGATGTAATTTGGTATAATTAAGTTTGAACTACTTAACTTGCGTACAAATTAAAAATAAATTAATCATGAATTTTTATCCTCAAAAAAAATATCCTTAATTTTTAATACTCATGACTTATTTACTAACATTAGGAGGAAGCTATAATCATTATAATAGACATCTTCTGCAGAGTGTAGACTATAAATGATGTTTGAAACTAAGCCAAATGCCCATTCAATAATGTTAAAATGCCTCAAAGAGAGTAGCCATACAGCTTAGAACCACCAAAGTTACAAACAAAGATAAGAGTACAAATAGTTCAGGATGGGAACACTCAAACATTAACTAAATTCAAATTACACACGATATCTTTGTAATTATTTAATTTGGTTTATTGAAGACGTAGCTGATAATGACGGTGCTGAGAGAGGCGATAGAACAAAGCATATTATAGACCCACAACCACACAAATGTTACAAACGGAGATTCTGACACTTGTTTTGACGCGATCACCAGTAGCAGCAACTTCTGATTTTAGCACCAAGATATAAAAGAAAACCATCAGTCTTGATGCATGCACTAGATAGAAGTACAACTACTTCATGCAAAGTGAGATTTACCTTACCGGTTAAGCGTATAGCCTTCAGCACAGCTATATATGCAACCTAATAATGCAATTTGAAATATAAAAAGCATTAGCAATATGCTTCTTAGCATGTGCGGCAAAATCAAGAACTGGTGAACAAAAAGGTAAAACTAAACTAAAAATATATCATTTCAAGAGTCTTACAACTCAACTGGCATCTCATGTTCTTTTTAATTTAAACATTCAAGAGTTTAAATTCTCTCCCCAAACTATTGAGTTATAAAAATAATTAAAAAAACATATTAATGATTTTTTTAATAAGTAACATGTTATTTATTGAATAATAAGATTAAATTTAAGAAAAAAACATATTATTGATTTTTTTTAATAAGTAACATGTTATTGAAAGAAAAAACAGGCCTTTGCCCATATGATCGAAACAATAATCTTACTAATCACGTAAAGTGTTGTGTTGGTTCAAGGTATATGAATATGACAAAAACAAATTATTGTGCAAAGGAGTAGAAACAACAACATATGCCTCAAGGCCAGCAGCCAGCTCTAGGTCTAGAGTTATAAATGAGCCAAGACGAGACCAGTTGCCAAATATGAGTTGTTTTCGAGTTCATCACTGAATTAGATTACATGTTTAAGCATTATTCATTTTTTTGTTGAACAAGTTTGACTTTGTTAATGAGTTTCTAGATCAACTTATTCTTTTTCTGTTAGGTTTTAGAAGTTGGCAAATTTCATAACTTGTAATCTTGTTTGGGTTGTATTGTTCTATTATGACTTAGAAGAAGGAAAATTGTATAATTTTGATTGCCCTTCGATCATGTCTTAAGATCATTGCATGCCTCTCGACATCACTCTTAACATTGGCTCGCTTGATTAGGGTACACGGATCCTATTTTCTAATTTGTTTAATTAAATTGGATAATGACTTGGAACTCATGCTCTAAATACTTAATTATATAAGGGTACATTATAATCGACTCATAGAGAGACGTTTTTGGGAGGATTGTCATGCGCCAAGTTGAGGAATAACTAAACCTTTATTTCACCATAACCTGTCAGTATCGAAAGTAAATCTTAAGCTGGTGTTGCCTTTGGGGAGATTAAGACTAATGCTATGTTTGGAAGTTTTGAGGGAGAGAAGAGCAGAGGAGAGTAGTGGAGAAGAAAGTAGAGGGGAACGGTTGTCCTCCACCTTATTTGGATGTTTTTAAAATTAAGAAAGGGGGAAGGGAATAATTAATCTTTTCATTTGAAATTTTGTTAATATAGTAAGGGCAAATTTGGTAATTCATTTGGTCAAGCATTTTTATGCTCCACTCTTCCTCCAAATCTCTCTAATTTAGGGGAATTAAAAATGAGGGGTTAGAAGTAGTTCAAAGCGCTCCAAATCCCTCCCCCTCCTTCCTTAGAAAACATCCAAACAAGATAATTTAATTACTCTCCCTCCCTGTACTCTACTCCCCCTCCTTCTCCTAACATCCAAACATAGCATAAAGCCCCAAGGCCATCCATGTACTTTTGCCGTGAAGATCAAAATTTTCAAGGTGGTCATTGAAGTCACAAATATGATTCGTGAAAGGATTTCAAGATAGAAGAGTCCGAACTATTTAGAGCTAATTATGGGGTCATGCTAGTAAGTTTTCTATTGGCTAATTTGTTAAGTTGATAAAGTGTGCATTGAAAAAAAAAGGGTCTAAATTTACTTTTCATTTTCCATATATAGTAAATATGATGATTAAAATTTTACTCCTTTATCGTCTATTGTAATAAAAAAATAAAGTTGTAGTTGAAATTATATTATTTTAGTTAATTAAATAAAACAATTTTCATTTATCAATTTATAAAAATTAGATTCACCATTAATATGTTGTAAATTTATACATCAATTTTACTACCAAATGAACTATTTATACTATAAATAAATTAAAAGTAATAATTTGATAGCTTATGAATTTTTTTACAAACTTACACAATTAAATCTAAGTCTATATAAGTATATTTTTATATACATTTATATAAATAAATATATAATATTATACAACTTTAATTGAGTTTCATGTTCACAAGCTTATTCACAAATACACTCTCATGTTTGATCTTGGTTCCTTTAATAGTCAAGCCTAAATTTTGGCTTAAACTTAACTTATTTGCTAAATAAGCGAACATAAATAAGCATTTTCTTCAGTCAAACTCAAGCTATTCATAAATACACCGGTTCATTTATAGTCCACTTTAGGCCTAAGTTTAAGCCCCCATCACGAAAAAGTCCCCAAATTGATAATATAATTTATATATTAACTAGTTTCTCAAAAAAAAAAATTCCATAAATAGGTTGTGTAATCTTATCCCCACCTCTAAAAAGCCTCCAAAGTATTGAGTCAATAGAAACCCAACACAATTGGAACTTTACATTGTTTCACACTTACACAACTATAAACCAAACAATCTCTCTCTCTCTCTCTCTCTAATTATGCATCACCTAACTTAAACTAAAATAAACTTCATTTGTTAAAAAATTAATAATTTTAAAAAAAAAAATTTGTTAATTTTAGTGCATGAACTATGATATTTAATTTTCCATATGGAATTAATTTTGGTTTGGATAGTATTAACACATCAATTTATGTGTTTAATTTGTATTTTCATTGGCAAGTTGAGGCTATTGGGTGATTTTGTTATTAATAACTTTCAATTTTTTCCCCAAATGCATGTACATGGGTTAAAAGAATTTTTTTGAAGTGAAGAAAGATAAAACCATACGTAAGATCCATTATGTCACAAAAAGATTAACTTTATTAGTTGTAGGGTCGCAATCTAGGGCCCAAGCCCAACGAAGAATTGGATGATGGCCCAATGAACCCAATACAATAAATTTGTAGAGAAATGGGTTAAAGAGCTAGGCCTTAACAAAGCTAATAATGGCTACTATGGATTTAGAGGATGATCAAGTAAGAACAAGACTCATTAGATTGAATAAATTTTCTGTCCGAGGAGATCATTTAAAGTATAAATCAATATAACTGTTTACAAAATCAATCTTGATTATTACAGTGTTTCTTTTCTTCTTTTTTCCTCGATCCCCTTCTCATGGGAGATCTTTCACATTATATAGTTCCTTTCAGACCATCTTGATCCTACACTTGTTAGTCATCTAAGCCTTCACTTGAGTGCATGTCCCATCAGACATCTTCTTCGGCTTTCGGTGAGTTGTAATAACTGAGACTACACTGTTCAGGGGTCTTCTCCACATAAATGCGACCAGAAAAGTTGTTGTAGTGCATTTAATGCTGTGGTAGCAGCTTTTCCTTTAGATATTTCTGAGTTCCTATCGCTTTTGTACGTGCTTGAGGCTCATCCTTATTATTGAAACTTCCTAGAAGGTCACCTAGATTGCCCAAATACAGATTTGATTGGAATTCATCGTATCCGAGGAGGAGCACCTCCTCGGACTATATCTATCCATTCTTTACTTATGTGATTCTCAACTTTAAGGCCTCTCCCAATCATTTATTTCTCCTCAAACATGTCCATGTCCTCAGATAAGGCCCAAGGCCCAATATACAAATTTGGGCCCTTGCCCCAACAATAGCCCCTTAAAATTCCGGTTTTTCCCTCGCATCCGAGGAGAAAAAGTGGGGTTTTGATTTGTCTCAAATTAAGGGCTAGGAAAATTGAAATCTCTGAGTTTAGACGTGTGGGAGTATAGTTTTATGTGCTTCATCATTGTTACTAACGTTTCGGAATTTGCGAAGCATCATTAATTGCTCCAGGCGGCGTTATGTTCCTTGCATCTAATGATGAAGCATTAATCTGATGGCTGATATTTTTCCTCAAGGTTTGGGCAGGATAACTCCCACTCGTTCTTTGCCCTCTATATAAAGCCTTGAAGGGAATCCTTTTTCCTTTACTTTACAAACTCTTAAGCTCTCCAGCGATCTCAAGCATTCAAATTCACAAGACCTATTAAATCATAAAGCTTACCACTCCTGTTTCCCTGGAAATCTTTGAGAATTTTTCTAAAATTTTCAAGGATCATCCCTCACCTTAGTTCGTGTAAGTTTTGATTTCTCCGAACCTTTCTTTTTCTCCTTGGCCAATCTCCTCGGCCCTCAAATTCTTATTTCCTCAATTGTCATTTGTCGGTATTTTCCCTTTAAATTTGTCTGAAATGGGTAGATTTAAGCATTTAGTGGACAATCCTGCCAAGATAGAGATCTTTAAGAAAAAATACCACATACCGCAGGAGGTAGCCCTGCGATACTGTTCCCCAGAAGAAATAGCGACCAATCGAGAAGTAGGAAAAGTCATTACCCCTATGATAGCTTTCATAGAAGGGGGAATGACTCTCCCTATGGGTAGTATTACAAGGGATTTCTCCGCAACCATAGGATATGCCCTCACCAGTGCGCACCTAACCTTTCTAGGATTCTAGGGAGTATTGATGCTCTGAATGAGCATTTGGGCTTAAGGTTCACCTGGCACGATGTGGTCCACATGTACGAGTGTCACAAACAAAAGGGGGCGGGATTTTACCTCAAATCCCGATCTAATATTGTCAGGCTCATCTCGTGTCTCCCTAAATCTAACAAAGGGATGAAAGACAACTACTTGATTGTTTCGAAGGCGTGGCATGATGGTCTTCATTACCCAACCCAAGAGGGAGAGCCAGGTAGGACATCCTAGATTTAGGTCTCCTAACAATAGATTTAGGCTCTTTATCCTCGGCCTTGTTTTGCTTCTTTTTAGCTTGTTTTTTCGTAACAATGGATTTTAACTTTCTGATTGTGCTTTATTCTTCTTTGGTGTTAACAGATAGAAGGCACATAGCTCCTTGGCTCAGTTTGACTAACATTGCAGCTCTCAACTATTTACTGAGATCAGAAATCTTTATAAGTGAAGACGGGCAGCTTCGGGCCGTCCACCTGATTTTGGACTTCCAGCCTATTTCAAAGATATTCCAATAGGTCGGCAATGCCATAAGAGCGGATGATCAACGTATAGCCCAAATTGACGTGTCTTGGCCCAATTTTTTAGCTCCGTACAATCTTCCACCAGTAGCACACCCCTTTCCACAAAGTGGTCCTCTGATCGTCCCACCAATCCAACAAGTTCCCCTTGAAGTAGCAGCAGCTAGAGAAGGGGTTGCTTCATCTACTTCCTTACTAGAGGAACAAATTGAAAAGTTTCATTTTGAAAAGGAAATGCCTCAGGAGGTGCAAGTGGTTCCCCTCTCAGACACCGAGGAAGAGCCCGACAGGCAATCAAGCATCCATGCACCAGTTCTAATAACTGCTCTTCCGAACGACACCTCGGAGGAAGAAGAAGAAGACAAAATGGCACTAAACAAAGGGAGCAAAACTTTAAAGGAGCTTATGGCTGCGAGAAATCAGGTGTCTACTTCAAAAGAGACCCATAAGTCCCAAGTCCCAGCTAACCTTTCTCCTCCTCCTCCTCAAGTTCCTAAAGACCTCGGATTGAAGCCACTTCCCGAGATGAAAAAGAAAAGGCCCAATAAAGCTTTGGAGGAGGGCGAAGTGGACCCCCAAAAGGGGAAAAAACAACAAAAGGTGGCCAAAGATAATCGAGGCAGGAGATCCCCATCCGTTGAAAGCCGGGATGAATCACTTGGGGCCGAGGTGCGTCGACCACCACGCACTTCCCCCAAGTTGGAAGTGGACGGTGCTGCCATCCCTTGGGATGCTTTAGTTCGAAGTTTCCAAGGAGGGCATGCAAGTCACATTGCTGAAGCCCTAGAGCAGCCACTTCTTCTGCCAAGAGATATGGATGCTTACAGGCGTTTCAAGCAACATGAACTATTTTTATCCCTTAAAAGGGATCTTGCCATGGTAAGTGGTTCGGTCTATCTTTCCAATTGAATACTTATTTACTTTTATTTATTCTTTCTCTTTGTTTTATATAGAATTCTTATACTCTTGTTATGCAGATTACCCAAAGGTCTTCGTGGCCGAGGACTGGGTCAAGGATGCCCGTAACGAGGCCAGGGTAGAGGCCCAATCTCGGTCCGAGGTTGAGAAAGCATTGGGGAATCTTAGGCAAGATCAAGCTAGGCTGTCCGAGTAATTGAAGGAGGCGATCAAGGCCAGGGACAGTGTTGATGCAGGCCTTAAGATTGCAAAGAAGTAGGCCGAAGATCAATGCCAGAAGTTGCATATGAATGAGATTAACTTGGCCACAGAAAGGCAACTGGTAAAAGATCTTCGGGCTGAGCTTTAGAAGGCCAGGGAGGCGGCTCAGTTAGCCAAGGAAGCGGCGGAGGCTGAGAAGTCAGCGTCTTATCTGCTCCGCGTGGAAAAAATGCAAATAAGGCTGGCCGAGGAACTTTCAGGGGTTTGCCGGGAGTACTGCGACGTAACATGGGGCAAGGCCCTTGACGTTGCAGGAGTCCTAGTAGACTCCGTTTTGAGGCAACCTGTAAGCATATACTATCATCCAGAAATTCGTGAGCTCCCAGGTTCTGATTCTTCTCCTCCTCAATATCTTCCAGAGGTATCAGAGTAGCCCCTTACAAGCCAAACTGCTCTTAATCCTGTTGAGGCTTTAAAGGGGTCCAGCCAGGCAGAGGACCAAGGCAAGGAAGCCGAGGGAGCTCAGGAAAAGGAGAAAGTCCAGGAGAAAGAAGCTACTTCTAAGGCCAAGGCGAAAGATAAACAAGGTGATCCTAAAGCCAAGGATGTTGCTTCTTCTTAACCGAGCCAAGCTGTTGATCCTCCAGCCTCCAAGACCAAGACTTAGTTATTAATACATTTTGTAATAGTTTTATTTTATTATTATTTTTTTAACTGTTGTCATTTAGTACAATGTATTTTCTTTCTCTTGGACTAATGAATGTACTTGTTTTTCTATCTCTCGCGTCTTTATTTCATATACTTTTGGACTTTCTATTGTTGCAAATAATTTCTGAACTATTGTCACTTTAGTTTCAACAAGAACCAATCCACAATATTACTCCGATGATAATACAAGTAATTTAGCTAAGTGCCAATGAAGGCTAATTCTAATAAAAACAAGCAGTGAACCTGGTAAGGACTGAAAAAAGGAAATACCTTTCACATTTATCAATACTTGAATAAGTAATCAAGGATTTCACCTTATTTAGATTTATCTTACTGAGGATTTAATCATAGACTTAAACATTTATGGAGTTGTCATTGTGTGTTTAATTTCACCTAAGTGTGTGGTTCGAGGAATCTAACATAACTTAGGACTTATTTAACACTTATGAAAGTTGCCATTGAGTGTTAACCTACTCATATCATCTGGTCCAAGAACTTCAAGCATGATTAAGTATAAGTTTAGACACTTATAAAAGTTGTCATTGAGTGTTAACCTACTCATACCATCTGGTCCGAGGACTTCAGGCATGAATGAGTATAAGTTTAGACACTTATAGAAGTTGTCATTGGGTGTTAACCTACTCATATCATCTGGTCCGAGAACTTCAGGCATGAATGAGTATAAGTTTAGACACTTATAGAAGTTGTCATTGAGTGTTAACCTACTCATATCATCTGGTCCGAGGACTTCAGGCATGAATGAGTATAAGTTTAGACACTTATAGAACCAGTTTCTAGAGGGATGACAGCATAAACCCCATAAGTCATTGTGAAGGGGTTCTCCCCGGTAGATCTACGAGGCGTGGTTCGATATGTCCAAAGAACATTTGGCAGTCCTTCCACCCATTTGCCCATTGCATCGTCTAGCCTCTTCTTTAATCCATTCACTATGACCTTGTTAATAGCCTACGCTTGTCCATTCCCTTGGGGATAAGCTGGGATAGAATATCTATTAGTAATTCTCAACTCACAGCAATATCTTCTAAAAGATTTGCTATCAAACTGAAGGCCATTGTCCAAGATGAGGGTATTAGGGACCCCGAACCGAGTGACAATGTTTTTCCAGAAAAACTTCTTGGTGTCCAGATCTTTGATGTTGGCCAGGGGTTCAACCTCGACCCACTTGGCAAAGTAGTCCGTGCCGACCAGAAGATACCTCTTATTCCCTGCTGCCTTGGGAAAAGGGCCCACAATGTCTAAGCCCCATTGAGTGAATGGCCTAGGGCTAGATAAAAGATTAAGGACTCCCCCTAGTTGGTGTATATTTGGTGTAAATCGTTGACATTGATCGCATTTTTTCACGTATTCTTGTGCTTCCCTTTGCATATTTGGCCACTAGTAACCTTGAGTGATGGCGCTGTGCGCTAGGGATCTACCTCCAGTGTGGCTTCCACAAATTCCCTCATGTAGCTCTTCGAGGAGTAATTCAGTTGCTTCAGGATGTACACATAACAAGTATGGTCCTGAAAAAGAGCGTTTATATAGTTTCTGGTCCTCAGACAGCCAGAACCAAGCAGCCTTTCTTTGTACCATGTTAGCTTTTGACTTTTCTTCAAGCAAAGTGTTTTCCTTCAAGAATAGCATCACAGGGTCTATCCAGCTAAGCCCTGTTCTGACCTGGTGAACTCAGATTGTCTCCTTCCTTATCTCCAAAGGTTTATATAAATCCTCTACGAGGATAACCGGAGGCAA
Organism: Quercus aquifolioides; assembly: GCA_019022515.1. Classification (NCBI taxonomy): domain Eukaryota; kingdom Viridiplantae; phylum Streptophyta; class Magnoliopsida; order Fagales; family Fagaceae; genus Quercus; species Quercus aquifolioides. The sequence goes on from JAFHAW010000263.1 coordinate 31,993, forward strand.
GTTCTGCGCCGAGGAAGTCGTAAGTGTGGCTAGGGAATCAGCATGTGTGTTTCCGCTTCTAGGAATGTGCGACAAGTTGAAAGATTCGAACTCTGATTGCAGACATCTAACTTGACTTAAATATTCCTGCATTCTTTCATCTTTTGCTTTAAACTCTCCTATCACTTGGTCGACGACTAACCTTAAGTCCGAGAACATCTTTACTACATTTCTGCCAACTTTTTGAACCATGGTCATTCCCATCAGTAGAGCTTCATATTTAGTCTCATTATTTGTAGTTGAGAAGTCCAGCCTTAATGATTTTTCAATAGTGATCTTCTTAGGGGATACCAGCACTAGCCTCATTCTGGAACCTTTATGATTCGCTGCACCATCAACGTACACTTCCCAAGATAAGGGACCTCGTTGGGAAATCATGTCAACCGATTTTTCATCCATGATCTGGGTCGGCGTCACTTCTTCTAACTGGGGTTCAGTGAATTCGGCCACCAAATCCGCAAGGACTTGGCCCTTGATAGAGGTACGAGGCATGTATTTGATGTCAAAAGCCCCTAAGATAGGGTCCCATTTAGCAATCCTCCCCGTGTAATCAGCACTTCGGAGTATGACTTTAAGTGGAAGCTGGGTGAGGACAACCACTGTATGTGCTTGGAAATAATGGGGTAGCTTTCGTGTACCATGTACTACCGCCAGGATGGCTTTCTCCAATGGTAGATAACGAACCTCGACCTCATGCAACAACTTGCTCACATAATAAACTGGCCACTGCACGCCATGATCCACTCGTATCAATACCAAACTTATAGCGTAAAAGGCCACAACGATATAGGCAAACAGGATTTCATCCACTTCTGGATTGGACATGATAGGTGGCCGAGTTAGGTATTCCTTAAGTTGTTGGAAAGTTAAGGAACATTCTGCAGTCTATTCAAACCCTTTCCATTTGTTACTCAATAGGAAGAAAGGCATGCACCTATCTATTGATAAAAAAATGAACCGATTTAAGGTTGTGGCCATTCCAGTCAATTTCTGGACTTCTTTGGGATTTTGAGGTGACTGCAAACTGTTAATAGTTTTAATTTGATTAGGATTGACCTCAATCCCTCTGTGGGTTACCATATAGCCCAGGAACTTGCCTGATCCCACACTAAATGAGTACTTGGAAGCGTTTAAGTGCAACTTGCGTTTTCTGAGGACTTCAAAAATGTTTCCAAGATCTCCTATATGCTCAGATACTACCTTGCTTTTCACTACCATGTCATCTATATAGACTTCAATATTCTTACCCAACTATGGCTCAAACATCCTCGTCATCATCCTTTAGTAGGTAGATCCTACATTTTTCAAACCAAATGGCATTACCTTGTAATAGTGGTTTCCAATGGGGGTGACAAAAGCAGTCTTCTCCTGATCATCCAAGGCCAATGGTATTTGGTGATATCCTTGAAAGGTGTCCAGGAAACTCATCCAAGGATGGCCTACAGTTACATCTACTGGCTGATCTATTTTAGGCATAAGGAATGGATCTTTTGGGCAGACCTTATTCAGATCTGTGAAATCTACACACACTCGCCATTTCTCATTCTTCTTCTTTACCACCACAGTGTTAGCCAACCATTCAGGGTAAAAAACCTCCTTGATTGCCCCTGCCCGCTTGAGCTTCATGACTTCGTCTCTGACAGCATCTGCATGCTCTTTGGAAGGGCAGCAAGGTGACTGCTTTCTGGAAATGATGGATGGATTAATATTTAGATGATGGCAGATGAAGTTTAGATCCACCCCCAGGGCCTCAATAGCGTCCCATGCAAACACGTCGAGGTTTTTTCTGAGGAATTCTATCAGCTCTTCCTTTTCTTGAGGAGGCAGTTGAAACCCGACCTAAAAGAATTTTTCTAGATCATCATTGATAACAATTTTTACCAAATTTTCACATTTAGCCACCTCGGCTGAATCGTTAATGGGCAATACCGTAGGTTTTAACTGCTATAAATCCTTTTCTGCATGGGCTGAGGGCTCAGCCTCAGGCTTATGCTAGATGGCAGCCACCAAGCATTGTCTGGCCATCGGTTGATCTCCCAAGATCTCTTTAGCCTGGCCTTCAGATGGATATTTAACCTTTTGGTGCAAAGTAGAAGAAATAGCTCCTAGTGTATGAAGCCAGGGTCTAGGTACAATTGTTGTGTAGGGTGAATATGCTTCCACAATGATGAAATCTACCTCTACTACTTCTGGACTAGTTTGCACAAGTAGTCGGATTTGGCCCTTTGGGATGACAACCTTTCCATTGAAACTCACCATGAGAGAACTGTAGGGCGTTAAGTCCTCGGGTTTTAAGTTCAGCCCCTTATATAGGTCGAGGTACATTATCTCGGCACCACTGCCTTGGTCCACCATCACCCTCTTCACATCATACCCTCCAATCCTGAGGGAGATTACCAAAGCATCGTCGTGGGGTTGGATGGTTCTGATTTTATCCTCATCCGAAAAGCCCAAAACTTGTTGAATTTCCATTCTCGCCCTCTTCAGATCTTGATTAGTATCCTCGGTGAATAGCCAAGCCACAGACATTACTCTGGACGGACATGATCCAGTTCTTCTTAGCACAGCGAAGATGGCATTTATCGTTCCCAGGGGGGTCTAGAAGAATCATCCCTACGAGAGTCTGAGTTTGCCTGGCCCCCCTAACCACTATAGTGGTGTAAAAATTGTTTTAATTTACCTTCAAGAACAAACTGGTCAAAGTGATCCCATAGACTCTTACAATCCTCTGTGGTGTGTCCATGATCTTGATGGTATTGGCAATAGAGGTTGTGGTTACGCCTTTCGGGGTTTCCCACCATTTTATTTGGCCATTTAAAGAATGAATCATTCTTGATCTTCTCCATAACCTGTTGCACTGGCTCTTGGAACACGGCGTTGACTGCCTGAAGATTTGCTGATCCTGATTGTCCACCAAAATCTCTATGTGGTTTGTTACTACTGTACCAATCCGACCTGAAATCCCTCCTCTCCTGAGAGATAACCTTATCCTTTCCTTTTCCCTGTTGCTGATCTTCTTCAACTCTTTTATACTTATCAATCCTATCCATCAGTTGGCGCACACTGGTGACAAGTTTACCAGTTAGGAATTTTCTTAAACTATGCTAAGCTGGAAGGCCGAGCTTAAAAGTGCTGATGGCCACTTCATCAAAGTCACTATCCATATGATTGAACATCTCCCAGTATCTATCTGAGTACGTTTTCAAGGTCTCACCTCCTCACATGCTTAAAAACAGTAGGGAAGCCAAAGGCCGAGGAACCCTGCGACATGTAACAAAACGGGAACCAAATGCTTGGGTGAGCTCTTGGAAGGAACTTATAGAATCTGCTCTCAAGCTGTCAAACCACCTCATTGCAACTAGTCCTAGACTGGATGGGAAAACCTTACACATCAAGACTTTATCCTTGGAATGAACTGCCATCCTCTGGTTGAAATGACTCATGTGCTCCACATGGTCTGTTCGACCATTATAGATGGTGAACGTTGGCTGATGAAAGCGTTGACGAAGTCTTGCCTCTTCAATCTTACGTGTGAAAGGCAACCTAGAGATTTGGTTCAGGGCCTTACTCATAGCGTCATTTCCTACACCTCTATGTGACGGGCTTCGAAACCGCCACTCATGATAATGCTCCTCTTCATAAGAGAAAGATTCGCTGGGTGGGGTTCGTGACCTCCGCCTGTAATTAACGTCCCTTTCATCATTAGAAGAAACATTAGAATTTGGAAAAGCCTGTTTCCTCTTTGCATGGCATAACTCTCTTTTTAACTGATCAATCTCCAGTTGCATGCTCTTGTTATTCTTTGCATGGGAGATATGGTTTTTCCCTCGAGGTTGACTCCTATCAGTATGTGTGGTGTGGACACTTCCTTCACGGTCACCTCTCTGCTCAAGATTAAGAAAAGGGTCACCGTGTTGGGATCCTCTCGACTTTGCTTGTTGTGGACTCGATTGTGCCTTAGTTAACCATCGCTTTTGATATCACACAAGCTCTCCCCACAGACGGCACCAATTGTAGGGTCGCAATTTAGGGCCCAAGCCCAACGAAGAATTGGATGATGGCCCAATGAACCCAATACAATAAATTTGTAGAGAAATGGGTTAAAGAGCTAGGCCTTAACGAAGCTAATAACGGCTACTATGGATTTAGAGGATGATCAAACAAGAACAAGACTCGTTGGATTGAATAAATTCCCTGTCCGAGGAGATCATTTAAAGTATAAATCAATATAAATGTTTACAAAATCAATCTTGATTATTACAGTATTTCTTTTCTTCTTTTTTCCTCGATCCCCCTCTCATAGGTTGTCTTCCACATTATATAGTTTCTTTCAGACCATCTTGATCCTACACTTGTTAGTCATCTAAGCCTTCACTTGAGTGCATGTCCCATCAGACATCTTCTTGGACTTTCGTTGAGTTGTAATAATTGAGACTACACTATCCAGGGGTCTTCTCCACATAAATGTGACCAGAAAAGTTGTTGCAGTGCATTTAATGCGGTAGTAGCAGCTTTTCCTTTAGATATTTCTGAGTTCCTATCACTTTTGTACGTGCCTGAGGCTCATCCTTATCATTGAAACTTCCTGGAAGATCACCTAGATTGCCCAAATACAAATTTGATCGGTATTCATCGTATCCGAGAAGGAGCACCTCCTCGAACTATATCCCTCCATTCTTTCCTTATGTGATTCTCAACTTTAAGGCCTCTCCCAATCATTTACTCCTCGGACATATCCATGTCCTCAGATAAGGCTCAAGACCCAATATACAAATTTGGGCCTTTGCCCTCACATTAGTCATTATAAATTTTTTTTTTTTTTTTTTTTAAAATGATCTTAACAAAACCTTACTACAAAAAATTAATTAGTAGTTTGCATGTCAAAACGTATTATTAATGATTTTTAAATAAAAAAAAATATAAAATAGAAAGTTAAATGAATATTAATTAATTGACATTTTAAGATTAAAAACGCCTTAAGTTTTTCTTCTTAGGACTCAAAATTTATTGTCTTATTGAATTAATCATGATACAACTGTAGACTATATATGTATTCTGAAGGAGTAATACTAACGGACGTCTTACCTTGCTAACCACCACAAAGGGGTCATCATTGCCTCTGAAAATTCCTCCGCAACCTTGCTATGTTCACTGCCGTTGTTATGTAGACGTCGTAGAGCCAATTCTTCATGTTGTCCAATAATAAGAAGTAGGCATGTCTCCACGAACGCTTCAACAACAGAGAACCACAAACACCCCAAAAACTTATAGCAAATCCAAATCCTGCTCCGACATAAAACCATTTTCCAAATTCATCTTCATCATCTTTATTGCCATAATCAGCTTGGTGACTTTGGTTTGGTACTTCTTCACCTGGACATTTCTGTATAAGTGGAGGCCCACAAAGTGTCGGGTTTCCAATAAAATCAGATGCTTCAAAGCTTTGGAGTTGAGTGCTTGTAGGAATGTTCCCAGATAAGTTGTTGTATGATAGGTCGATGTCGCTCAGAAAGTTTAACTCTGACATGCTAGATGGGATTTTGCCTGAGAACTGATTCCTTGATAAATCAAGTGATTGTAACTGCTTCATTTGACCGATTGTTTGAGGGATTTCTCCAACTAAATTGTTTCTCGAAACATTTAGTCCAACCAATTGCAAAAGATTAGAGATTTCATCTGGAAGCTTTCCCATCAATTTGTTACTTGAAAGGTCAATGATCTTTAATAATCCAAGAATTTTACCATACATATACTCCCTTCTTTTCAACATAAGCCTCGCATTATCAACAAATTCTTTTTCAAAATGAAAAGTAATATTAGTATTATTATCAACAAATTTAAAGTAATAACTATGAATGATATCACTGGAAGAGCTCCCAATCTGAGTCATGGCAGTGAAATTGTTGAGGCATTGTGGTATAGTTCCAGATATATCATTTAGGGAGAGATCCAAGATATGTAAATCTTTCAACCAACACATATGCAATGGTATACTTCCATTGAGATTATTGGAACGTAGGATAAGAATATTTAACAGTGGCAGGCTCTCCCCAATCCAAGCTGGTACTTGTCCAAAGAATCTATTGTTTCCCAAGTCTACAAAACTCAACGAACTACAATTTTTCATGGACATGGGTAAATCTCCATAGAAACTATTCTTACTCAGACTCAATGTTTCGAGCTGAGTCAACAAGCCCAAAGAGCTTGGAACTTCCCCAGAGAAATTGTTGCTAGCCAAATTCAAAATGACCAGCTTACGCCAATGCATAAAACAATTAGGAAGTTGTCCAGATAATCGGTTCTCAGATAAGTCTAGGTAACTCAAGAACCCACTGCTGATTTTACAAAGAGATGAAATTGACCCTGAAAACCGATTTTTAGAGAGATTCAATGTCATAACTTTAGTGGAAAAAAGTGGTAATCGACCCCTTATCTGGTTTGCACTCAAATCAATTGCAAGACCATCATTCACAAACTTTGTTAACATATTTGGTAACCGTCCATATATTTGGTTGCAAGAAAGATTTAAATATGCTAATTTAGGAGGCAGGTCTGTGAACCACCCTGCCGGAATGGTATCTGAAATTTGAGTATTGGAGATATCAAGATAGATAACTTCCGTTTGAGTTTGGATCCAATTTGGAAATCTAGGCCCTAACTTGCAAGAGTTTAAGATTATGAAATTCAGTTGGAAAGTGGGAACCCACTGGGAGCTGAATTCCAAAGTGAGGGAATTCTTGGATAAGTCTAAATACCTTAATTTGGAAAGATTTGAGAAAAGAGTTTCAGAGATCACGCCTTGCAAGCAATTTGAAGTGACAGCCAAATAGTTGAGGTTATATAGGTTTCCGATGGTTTTGGGGACGGTCCCACTTATATTGTTATATCGAAGATTAATTCCTTTTAACAACGGAAATATTATTCCAAAATTATTGGGCCACAAACCTGAAATTTGATTATATGCTAAACCCAAAAACTCTAATGAGTCCTTTGCACATCCAGACAAATTATTGATAAGATCAACCAATTGTCCTTTGAGAGTGGTGTTCGACAAATCCAATTCACGTAAAGTACATATATCCCCCAAGGATTTTGGAATGCTGCCGTTTAGTTGATTAATTCTCAGATGCAGACTTTCAAGAGAAGTAAAAGATTTTGAAAAATTGAAACTGGGAAGAGATGAAAAACTCATAGGAGGAAGATCACATGACCACAAGTCCAAGCTTTTTAAATTTGGGAGATGACTCATAACTTCCAGCCAATCATTGGCAGCTCTGAGATTTGTTTCGCTAAGGTCAACGTATTCTAATGAAGATAGATGAGAGAGCCATTCGAGATTTTCATTCATTTTCAAATCATTTTTATGAAGATAGAGTCGTTGCAAATGCGAAAGGTTTCCAAGTTGATCTGGAAATGAACCACTGAGATTGGCCGAAGAGAGATCGAGGTATGTTAAGTTACTAAGAGAACTGATGATGCCGAAAATCTCACCAGTGAGTTGCACAATGCTAGTACGCTCGGAACTACACCTGCACAACAAAAAGGAGAAGACCTAACAGAGAGCACCGGTGTGGTGCCGGCCAAATACCCTCCGAAGGTCAAGTTAGGACTTGTTTCAACTCTAGAGTGCTAGAGAGGGGTTAATTGTGCGTACCTCGATTTGTGAGGGTATTGGGGCTTTTATAGTAGTAGAGGGTTGACCTCTCTTCCTTGGAGTAGAAGTCTTTTCCATATAGGAATTCATGTGAGCGTAGATTGCGGAACCCTTTCCTTATAGGACTCTATCACTAGGCGTGGTGTCCAAGTAAAAGGATTTTCTTGAACCGTCGGCCTCATGATCCGTCAGCCTGGACAGGGGTGTCATTCTCGTCAGCTTCTAGGGTTATCCTTCGCCACATGAATCCGTCAGCATAAGTGTAAGCTGACGGGTTAAGCATGTGAGGCTGTATAACCGTCAGCCTGACGTATGCTGACGGGTTAAGCATGTGGGGCTGTATAACCGTCAGCTTGACGTACGCTGATGGGTTAAGCCTAAGGCGATGTCAAACCGTCAGCCTTAGTATACGCTGACGGATTAAGACTACAATGCTGCTATTTTTTATTCCTTATCAGTTGCCCCCTACTCCATATCTCCGTCGGCCATACCTGACGGGTTATGGAGTTTTCATCCGTTCCTACCAACTGCTTTAACCAGGAGAGAGAATAATTTATAAGCTGTCATTCCAACATTAAATGCTAGGACACGTGGCGTGCTCTGGTTGGCTCGGCGTCTGGTTTGAGGGCGTCGCTTCGTCTTCCGTGCATTTCCCTTATATATATAGATGGCCCACCTTTCCCCATTTTCACTATTTCACTTTCCCTGATTCCTGGAGAGCTATCCGTCGCTTATCTTCCGTCAGCACCTGCCAACATTGTTTCCGTCACTTCTTCGGCCGTCACTTTCGAGGAACTTGTAAGTTCTCTTCTCCTTTTGTTCCTGCTTTATCTTTTTTAAGCCGAGTCGTCATCCTAGGTGCTTAGATTACACCCGTCACTTGTAGGTAGTCAGATGTCGAGTGACGCGTCGAGTGACCGGTCGTCGGTCCGCGATGGAGCGGGCTACGACGAGGTGTTTGGTTCAGGTAGTGAGTCAGGGAGCTCGTCCTGGTCTTCAGAGAGGGAGACGTCGGCCCAAACTCCCATCGAGGAGGTAGGAGGTCACGGAGACAATGGCCCGGAGAGGGAAGTAGGTGAGGGGTGTGACGAAGTGGAAGGAGAGAGATATAGTGACGGGGATGAAGGTGATGGCGAGTCTAGTAAGGGGAATGAAGGTGATGGCGAGTCTAGTGAACGGGATGAAGGTGATGACGGGTCCAGTGAAGGGACTCCTGTGAGTCCTGGAGGCAACCGTCCCTTCATCCTTCCCCAAGAGTGGGCTGTAAATAAGTTTCTCCCCAAGATGACTCTTAAAATTTTTAATGAGTTACGGACCCGTTTCCAAATCCCCGACCATATTCCCATCCGTCTGCCTGAAGATGGTGAAAAATGTTATACGGGAAGAACTGCAGACGTCGGTATGTACGACGCCATGTTTGCTGCTGGTCTTAGACTACCCCTGACGGCATTACACCGTCAGTTAGTTGACTTTCTTGGCCTATCCGTCAGCCAAGTTGCTCCGAATTCGTGGAGGATTTTTATAGGTGCCGAGGTGTTGTGGGGTCGTCTGAGTGGAGGAAACCGTCAGCTTTCCTTGGACGAATTCTTTTACTGTTATAGACCTCGGCACCTTTCTTCTTCCAAAGGGATGTATCATTTTGCCGTCAGGGAGAGAGGTCTCAGGTTGGTGTCTGAGACGCCGGATTCGAACAGAGTCTGGAAGAGCAGGTTCTTTTTCGTTGAAGGGACGGACTGGGTGTGTCGTCAGGAAGAATGGGAAACGATACCTCACGGCTATTTTGACAATACTTGGGCGTTTATAAAAGAGTCAGGTCTTAGTCGTCAGCTTTTGTCTTTAGTTTATGCAAGTAATAATTTTTGGTCTTTTAATGGTTCTAACGCCGTCGGTTTACTTGCACTTTTCAGCCCTCATTCGCCCCTCCATCACTGGTGAGCAAGAGGATTTAATCCGTCGGGTTTTGGAGATTCCTTTAGAGGAGCGGTCGTGTCGGGACTTAATCACCCTCGACTATCTTCACGCTTACTGTGGTGGTCCTGTACCGACGCCGGAGGCTCGCAAGCTGGAAGAACTCTCCCGTCACCGTGAGTACCTTATCCTTATCTTTGAATTCATCTTTTTATTACCGTCGGTTTTTACTAATGTGTTTCTTTCGTAGAGATGGACGTGGCTAAGCAACGGATAAGGGCTGCAGCTGCCCGTTTGAAGGAAGAGAAGAAGGCACAGGGGGAGACGGCACCCTCGTCGACCCCCAAGATCGTCAAGGGTTCTTCCAAGAGGAAGACTGACGGGGATAATAGCCGTCCACCTAAGAAAGCAGCCGTCGGTTCCGGGAGTGAGCCCCCAAAGAGGTCGTCGCCTAAGTCCAGTCACGGGGCAGGGAAAGGTGTAATGACCTCTTCTGGTCCCGTCCTGCAGGGGCCTCGTTGCCTGCTAACTCACAAGGATTTTGCTGTTGAGGCAGTGGAGTCATTCATCAAGCCTGCTGACATAGATCCTTGTGACTTGTTGGCGACGGATGAGTTGGGGTCGTCAGCTTTGTTTGACCTCACCCGGGTAAGCCATCTCTCTTGGATGTTTCTTCCTTTATTATTATTATCATTTAACATGACTGACGGTTGTATCCTTTTGCTAGGCCCTGGTTCGTGTAAAGGCACTTTAGGACAGGTGCGTGGCTAAGGAGGGAGTCGTCGCTCGCGTTCATAAGCATAATGCCAACATGCGAAACCAGCAGGCTCAATATAAGGAGGCAATGCGTGTCCTTAACGTTGAGCTGAAGGAAGTGAGGGAGAAGTTGGAGGAGGTGGGTCGTCAGAAGGGTGAGCTTGAGGAGGAGCTGACGACTCTCCGTGCACAGATGGAGACAGCAGAGGCTGACGCGGTAAATAATTTCAAGGCGTCGGACTCCTTTATTGATTCCTGTGGCGGATACTATGGCACGGGATTTGATGATTGCCTCAGACAGGTGGCGTCAGCTTTTCCCGAGTTGGATCTTTCTGGTATCTCCCTGGATGACGCCCCGCCTATGACGCCTGCTACTGGTTCCGTCACCGTAGGTGCAGATGACTTAGCGGATTCTCCTCATGGAGGTAGTGGAGTCGTCCTGGCCCAGCCTGCTGTGAACCTTCCAACAACTACCGCGACCCCTCCTGTGGTGCTGCTCGACGGAGAGGACCCTTCTGTTAAAAAGTAGAATTTTTGGAGTGACGACTTGTAACTCATGCTTTCCCCTTTTTTTTTATCTATCTAGCAAACAGTTTTATCGAGTGCCCCTTGGGCCCCTATTTGTAATATTTTAACAGCTTTTTTAATGCCTTTTTGGGCTTTTGATTTGTTTACAACGTCGCTGCTCTTGATTGTATGTAATCACTTTTGCTTGGCTTGTTTTACTCGTATGTTTTGGAAGATTGAAATCAGGGTTGTGGACCCTTTCAGTTTAGTGTACCGTTAATTTTACTCCTTTGTCCGTCTTGTGGACTCCATTTTGAACCGTCGTTTTTAACCGTCAGCCATTTGGCTCGTCACTTTTGTGGACTTGGTCATGTTAGACCGTTTTATTTATTTGGCTTGTCCATTTTATGGATTTGGTCATTTTTTAGGCCGTCAGCCTTTTGGCTCGTCCACTTTGTGGAGTGTTATTTTCAGGCCGTCAGCCTTTTGGTTTGTCCACTTTGTGGACTTGGTCGCTTTTAGACCGTCAGCCTTTTATTTATGCCGTCAGCTTAATTGCTGATTTGTGGACTTAGCCACTTTTCGTCAGCCTTCTATTTAGGCCGTCAGCTTAGTTGCTGATTTGTGGACTTAGCCACTTTTCGTCAGCCTTTTATTTAGGCCGTCAGCTTAATTGCTGATTTGTGGACTTAGCCACTTTTCGTCAGCCTTCTATTTAGGCCGTCAGCTTAGTTGCTGATTTGTGGACTTAGCCACTTTTCGTCAGCCTTCTATTTAGGCCGTCAGCTTAATTGCTGATTTGTGGACTTAGCCACTTTTCGTCAGCCTTCTATTTAGGCCGTCAGCTTAGTTGCTGATTTGTGGACTTAGCCACTTTTCGTCAGCCTTCTATTTAGGCCGTCAGCTTAGTTGCTGATTTGTGGACTTAGCCACTTTTCGTCAGCCTTCTATTTAGGCCGTCAGCTTAATTGCTGATTTGTGGACTTAGCCACTTTTCGTCAGCCTTCTATTTAGGCCGTCAGCTTAATTGCTGATTTGTGGACTTAGCCACTTTTCGTCAGCCTTCTATTTAGGCCGTCAGCTTAGTTGCTGATTTGTGGACTTAGCCACTTTTCGTCAGCCTTTTATTTAGGCCGTCAGCTTAATTGCTGATTTGTGGACTTAGCCACTTTTCGTCAGCCTTCTATTTAGGCCGTCAGCTTAATTGCTGATTTGTGGACTTAGCCACTTTTCGTCGGTCTTTTACTAACTTTGATTTGCAAGTAGAAACTTCAGTCGTTCTGAATAAATCCCTCTTATTGTTATGCATCTGCATAAAAAATACTTAAAAAAGGAAAAACCTGCCCTTTTGGGCTTATTGTAGCAAAACCAAAGTAAAAGACATGCCCGTTGGGCTTATTGTAGCGAATACTTAAAAGCAAACAGTAAATCTAAAAATAAAAAGATAGGTGTTGTTCTTCATGTCATCGCCTCTACTGGTAGTACTTTCGCAGGTGTTCAGCATTCCAAGGGTGCGGTAGCTTCCGTCCGTCCAGTGTCTCCAGATGATAGGTGCCCTTCCTCTGCCACGCCGTGACTCGGTAGGGTCCTTCCCAATTCGGGCCGAGTTTTCCTTGAGTTGGGTCTCTCGCTGCGCCCATGACTTTTCTTAGAACGAGGTCTCCAACCTGGAAGTTTCTGGGCTTGACCCGGGAGTTGTAGTGCTTGGCCATGCGGTCCTGGTATCGCGCGAGCCTTTGCTCTGCTGCTGTCCTGACTTCGTCCACTAGATCGAGCTGTAGACGTAGGGCTTCGTCATTTTTCCCTTCGTTATGATTGTGAACCCTGTAGCTGGTGAGGCCGACTTCGGCTGGGATGACTGCCTCACTCCCGTATGTTAGCCGAAATGGTGTTTCCTGTGTCGGTGTCCTTGCCGTTGTCCTGTAGGCCCAAAGTATGCTTGGTAACTCTTCGGCCCATATACCCTTTGCCCCCTCGAGCCGAGTCTTGATAATCTTCAACAAGGATCGGTTCGTGACTTCGACCTGTCCGTTGGCTTGAGGGTGGGCGGGGGAGGAGTAGTGGTTCTGTATCCCTAATTGTGAGCAGAAGTCCCGAAAGGCCTCGTTGTCGAATTGCTTCCCGTTATCCGAGACTAAGACTCTAGGGATGCCAAATCTGCATACGATACATCGCCAGACGAAGCTGCGTACGTTCTTCTCCGTAATAGTGGCCAAGGCTTCAGCTTCGACCCACTTCGTAAAGTAGTCGATACCTACAACCAGAAACTTTAGTTGTCGTATTGCCGTAGGAAACGGTCCCATGATGTCCAGTCCCCATTGAGCGAACGGCCATGGTGCCGTCATCGGGGTAAGTTCTTCAGATGGTTGTCTGATGACATTGCTGAACTTTTGGCACTTGTCGCATTTCTTTACATAGGCCTCGGCATCCTTCTGCATAGTTGGCCAAAAGTACCCTGTTCGTACTAGCTTGTGGATTAACGACCTCGATCCTGAGTGGTTTCCGCAGATTCCCTCGTGCACTTCCCTCATGACGTAATCTGCCTCTTCAGGACCTAAGCATCGTAGGTAGGGGCGGGAGAAGCCTCTTTTGTACAAGATGTCTCTTATTAGGACGAACCTCGCTGCTTGAACCTTCAGCTTTCTTGCAGCCTCCTTTCCATCCGGTAGTACGCCGTTCTTCAGGTAGGAAACTAATGGCATAGTCCAATTGCTTTCGGAACCAAGCTCCTGTACATCGACAGAATTTATAAGCGGAGAGAGCTGAACGAAAGAGAGTACGTTACCAAGGGTGGCCATATGCTCGGCCGAAGCGGCTTTGGCTAGGCGATCGGCTTGCTCGTTTTCTCCTCGCGGTATCTGTGTGATTTCGGCCTTCAGCTCGCTGACCCTCCATCTTGCTTGGTCCAGATATTTTTTCATCCGTTCGCCTTTGCACTCATAATCCCCATTTATCTGGTTGACCACGACTTGAGAATCGCAGTGAATGATCGCTCTCTCAGCTCCTGCAGCTTTGGCGAGGTCAAGTCCTGTTATCAGAGCTTCGTACTCCGCCTCGTTGTTGGTGGTAGGGAACTCAAGGCGGATCATACACTCGACCATGTCTCCTTCGGGTGAGTGTAGTACGATGCCGGCTCCCCCAGCCTGCCTGTTGGAGGACCCGTCTACATGTATGCTCCATTGGGGAGACTCTTCTGCCCCCTTGTCTTCGCCATTTGTAAACTCAGCTATGAAGTCTGCAACGACCTGTCCTTTAATGGCGGTTCGTGGACGATACTGGATGTCAAACTCGCTTAATTCTATAGCCCATAGTGCCAATCGCCCAGCGGCTTCAGGGTTGCCCATTGCCCGTCGCAAAGGCTTGTCGGTTAGGACGATCATCGTGTGGGCTTGAAAGTACGGTTTTAGCTTGCGTGCGGCTGTGACTAGCGCAAATGCGAGTTTTTCCATGGGCGGATGTCTTTCTTCAGCTCCGCGTAGCGCTCGACTGGTGTAGTACACAGGTTTCTGCACTCTCTCGTCTTCTCTGATCAAGGCAGCGCTGACAACGGCTGGGGAGACAGCAAGATAGAGAAAGAGTTCTTCACCTGGTTGTGAGGGACTCAGCAACGGGGGGGAGGAGAGATAAACTTTCAACTCTTCGAACGCTTGCTGGCACTCGGCAGTCCATTCGAATGATCTCTTCAATGTTCGAAAGAATGGTAGGCACTTGTCCGTTGCCCTTGAAACGAACCTATTTAGCGCTGCTATCTTGCCGTTAAGGCTCTGCACTTCCTTCACATTTTTTGGTGGTGCCATCTCTACTATAGCCCGGATCTTGTCCGGGTTGGCTTCGATGCCCCTTTGGGAAACCATGAATCCTAGGAATTTTCCTGCCGTCACCCCGAAGGCGCACTTTCCTGGATTCAGCTTCATGTTGTAAGAGCGAAGGGTGTCGAATGTTTCCCTAAGGTCTTCCAAGTGATTTTCCTCCCTTCGGCTTTTCACCAGCATATCATCTACGTAGACTTGGACGTTTCTCCCGATTTGCGGTGCAAACATTTTGTTCATAAGCCTCTGGTATGTCGCGCCCGCATTCTTTAGACCAAACGGCATTACCTTGTAACAGAAGAGGCCTTGGCTGGTCACGAACGAAGTTTTCTCTTGATCAGCTTCGTGCATCTTGATTTGGTTATAGCCGGAGAAAGCGTCCATGAAGCTTAAAAGCTGGTGCTGAGCTGTGGAGTCTACTAGAGTGTCGATCCTCGGGAGGGGGTAGCTGTCTTTGGGGCATGCTTTGTTTAGATCGGTGAAGTCTACGCACATCCTCCACTTCCCGCTAGCTTTCTTGACCATCACTACGTTGGCCAGCCAGTCGGGGTAGTAAACTTCTCTGATAAAGTTTGCTTCCTGTAGCTTGCAAATTTCTTCGGCTATGGCTCGATCCCGTTCGGGGGCGAACACCCGCTTCTTTTGCCGAACGGGTGGAAAGGATGGTGATATATTCAGCTTGTGCATCATGACTGAAGGGTCTATTCCTGGCATGTCCTCGTGACTCCAAGCGAACACGTCCCGATTCTCTCTGAGAAAGGCTACAAGTGTCTGTCGGATCATGGGACTTGCAAGGGTGCCAACCCTTGTTGTTCGGTCAGGTCTGGAGTCGTCAAGGGATATTTCTTCAAGCTTTTCGACGGGTTCCGTCGTATTTCGATGCTCTTCTATGCTCATGGCTTGGAGTTGATCATCCATTTCCATCATAGCCATGTAGCATTCGCGCGCGGCCACCTGATTTCCACGAAGTTCACCTGTTCCGTATTCGGTGGGGAACTTGATCATTAAGTGATAAGTTGAGGTTGCCGCTTTCCATGAATTGAGGGTGGGTCGCCCCAAGATAGCATTGTAGGCCGACGAACAGTCGACTACAAGGAATGTTATGTCCTTCGTGATCTGCTGCGGATAGTTGCCTGCCGTTACAGACAGTGTGACTGCACCCAGGAGAAACACCCTCGTTCCTCCGAAACCGATGAGGGGGGCATTCGTCGGGATCAATTGTTCTCCGCCGATTCCCATCTGCTGGAATGCGGGGTAATATAGGATGTCTGCTGAGCTCCCATTGTCAACCAACACTCGGTGCAAGTTGTAGTCCCCTACTTGCAAACTGATAACGAGCGCGTCGTCGTGCGGGTGGTGAAGACGTCGTGCATCTTCTTCGGAGAACCCAATGACGGGGCTTTCTCTTCGTGCTACTTTTGGTACTGAGCCCGTCAGCTGCACATTTTGAACCATCCTGAGGTACGTCTTCCGAGCCTTTTTGGATGACCCGGCAGGCGTCCCTCCTACAATCATCCTGATGTCGCCAATGGGCGGTCTAGGGCGGTCATTGTCCCGTCTTGGGGGCTGTTCCTGAGGTTGTGGATCCGTTCTTTCTTTGCTTACAAACTTCTGCAATTTCCCTTGTCTTATAAGGGCCTCGATTTGCTGCTTCAGGTCGTAGCAGTCGGCCGTGTCATGGCCGTGATCTCGGTGGAAGCGGCAGTATTTGTCTCTAGAACGCCTGCTAGGGTCCCCCTTCAGCTTTCCAGGGAAGGCCAGAGTCCCTTCGTCCTTGATCTGCATTAGGACTTGATCTATCGGGGTGGTTAGCGGGGTGAAGCTTGTAAACCTCCCTCCCGAAGGTTTAGAACGCCTCTCGTCCCTACGATCTCCCGTTCTTGGCCTCTTCCGCCCTTGATCCTGTCGAGCGTCTTCCTGCCTTTCCCTCTTCCTTGGTTTTTCTTCTCGAGCCTGCAGCGCGTCCTCAGCGTTCATATACTTAGTGGCCCTGTAGAGTACTTCCGACATGGTCTTTGGGTCGTTTTTGTATAATGAGAACAAAAACTTGCCCTTTCGCAACCCATTTGTGAAGGCTGCTACAAGTATTTTGTCGTCGGCTTCGTCAATTGATAGCGCTTCCTTGTTGAAGCGTGTGATGTAGGATCTCAGTGTCTCGTCCTCTCGCTGCTTGATACTCATTAGGCATGCCGTGGACTTCTTATACCTGTGGCCTCCAATGAAGTGTGTGGTGAACTGAGCGCTTAGTTCCTTGAAGGTGTTGATGGAGTTTGGAGTCAGTCGGCTGAACCATACCCTCGCGGAGCCTTTGAGTGTGGTAGGGAAGGCCCTGCACATGATCTCGTCTGCCACACCCTGAAGATGCATTAGGGTTTTGAAGGTTTCTAGATGGTCTAGAGGATCCTTTACTCCATCATAGCTGTCGATATGCGGCATGCGAAATTTGTGGGGTAAGGGGAAAGAGTTCACAGCCACAGTGAAGGGCCAGTCAGTGCGGTTGACTAGGTCGTCAAGATCGCTGGACACCCGTCCTTTAAGTGCGTTCATCATAACCTCCATCTGTTCCCTCATTGCCTGCATCTCTGCGACAACATGTGGTGGAGTTGCATCCGTGAGGGACGGCATGCTCAAGTTCTGCCTCTCGGGTTTGCTTGGGGCGTGGCTGCCTTCCGGTTTCTCCTGATTTTTCTTGGGAGTGCTGTTCCCCTCCTGATCCCCTTGTTGGTCGTTCAGTGCTGCATTCTTCTGGCGCAGCTGCTCCTCCAAGTCGTGGTTTTGTTTGGTGAGGCGCTCCACGGCGGCACCAAGAGTCCGTACTTGTCTCTCGAGGGCATTCGTGGGTGGCTCCTCTTCTTGAACGTCGTTAGTAGTTGCCATTGAACGAGTGAGTACCATGCAACTCTTCAGTCCGGGAAACGATAGTATGGCTTACAGCGTTGTTTCCCACAGACGGCGCCAACTGATGATGCCGAAAATCTCACCAGTGAGTTGCACGATGCTTGTACGCTCGAAACGACACCTGCACAATAAAAAGGAGAGGACCTAACAGAGAGCACCGGTGTGGTACCGGCCAAATACCCTCCGAAGATCAAGTTAGAACTTGTTTCAACTCTAGAGTGCTAGAGAGGGGTTAATTATGCGTACCTCGATTTGTGAGGGTATTGGGGCTTTTATAGTAGTAGAGGGTTGACCTCTCTTTCTTGGAGTAGAAGTCTTTTCCATATAGGAATTCATGTGAGCGTAGATTGCGGAACCCTTTCCTTATAGGACTCTATCACTAGGCGTGGTGTCCAAGTAAAAGGATCTTCTTGAACCGTCGGCCTCATGATCCGTCAGCCTGGACAGGGGTGTCATTCTCGCCAGCTTCTAGAGTTATCCTTCGCCACATGAATCCGTCAGCATAAGCGTAAGCTGACGGGTTAAGCATGTGAGGCTGTATATCCGTCAGCCTGACGTATGCTGACGGGTTAAGCATGTGGGGCTGTATAACCGTCAGCTTGACGTACGCTGATGGGTTAAACCTAAGGCGATGTCAACCCGTCAGCCTTAGTATACGCTGACGGATTAAGACTACAATGCTGCTATTTTTTATCCCTTATCAAGAACAAATGAATTCTGGGACATGGCTTTGATTAAAATCATTACCACTGAGATCAAGAGTAGTCAAATAAGGCAACTCAAGTATTGAAGGACTAATCATACCTCGCAAATCATGAACCTCAAGCTTGAGTACATGACCTGTTTGGTTGTCGCAGTGAACTCCTTCCCAGTTGCAGCAATTCTTTTGTTCATCTTCACTCCGCCATGAAGATAGCTTGCCATAATCGTCAACGAGGCCTTTTTTGAACTCAAGGAGTGCTTGTCTTTCCCCCTCTAGGCACCTGATGTTGTTAGCATCTCCAACTCCAGCCCCTAAAATGAATCCAAGGGCTGGACTCAAGTGCACTAAAAGCATTAAAAATGCATGAAGAAGTCCTGGGAACTTTATCATTGTCATTGCAAATGAGAATAATGATTAATTTTTCAGTGAAAGATGGGATAACGATGAAAGGCAATCTCCGTTTAAATACCCAATGCTGCAAGCGCGTTTTTGGCATAAAAAATTTGAATAGATGCTACCTCCACAATATTTTCACAACAAATCATAAGTGATTAGTTGTTATTGGTTCAAATTTGAACCTAACACTAAGATTACTTTTTTGCCCTAACAATAACAGCCAGTAACAACCTGCCACTTAAGATTTTTTATAAAAATGTTGTAGACATATCATTTCTCAAAAAATTTATGGTAAATTTCAAACTACACTCTAAAGTTTAAGGGGGGTTTGAAATTTATACCCTAAAGTTTTAGAATTTAGATTTTATTTTATGAAGTTATATTTTGTTTGCATTAGTAGTACTTCTATCCATTTTTTTCGTTAAGTACCATATAAACTTGTCATGTGTGTTTAATTCATCAAATAAAAGAATGTGGGAAAAATTGTCATACACCCCCTGAACTTTAAAGCAGTGGCCATTACACCCCTGAACTTTTATTTTGGTCAATTTACCCCTTAAACTTCACACATATGCCAAATCACTACCTCAGTCTCCGTTAAAAATTTTAACAGAATATGCATGTGAGACACACTTGATGTTCAACATACCAAATCTAAAATCTGAGAAGAAGAGAAACGTTCTAAAGTGAGAGAGAGACGATGATTAGATGTTAGAACCACTGTGGCATCCCTCCCTCTGCGCCGGAAATTTTATCCCGCCGTCCATGGTCCCGTCACGCTGTTCAGCTGCATATCCATCTCTTATTCGATAGCCACCATTTTACTGACATTTGCATTCCAAATATTTTCCAAGATGCATCAATTTTGAGACTTTATTATCTTACAATGAACTCTGATTTACAAGGCTGGATGTCTTCACTGATGTTTGACGATGAATTCCTTGGAAGCTGCAATCAACAACCAGACCAAATCCAATAACCCAAATAGCCGAGTCCCCCACAATCTTTACAAACCCAACAAAAAAAAACTAAACAAAACCCACCAATCCAATTCCAAATCCCAACAACGCACACTGAATTCATCAAAACCCCCCTTTTTTTTTCTTTTTCTTTTTTGTAAAAAGAGTTACATATTAAAATTCCTTTAATCAAAAACTAAATTGAAAAAAAAAAAACTTTGTTTTATTTAAGGTTCTTGGAGATCAAAGTCTAGGAGCTTCAGAGGCGTAATTCCCCTGTTCAGATCCATTAACCTTCTTAAAATTGAAACTAATTGGTTTTAGAAATTCGAGACTTTTTTTTTTTTTTTTGGTGGTGTGGATCCATATATACTGTTGAACGGCACTGCCAGACCACAGATGGCAAGATGGATTTCTGGCAGCGGAGGGGGGGATGTTGCGGTGGTTTTGACCGATCATCTCTCTCACTCAAAACGTTTCTCTCTTCTTCTACTGAGTTCAGATTTCAGATTTGGTATTTTAAATATCTCGTGTCTCACGTGCATATTCTGTTATAATTTTAACAGCAAACTAAGAGCATTCTTATTAAGGGTTTTAAATGCTAAAATATGCTTTTTTTTAGCATTTTTGACCCAAAAGCTTATTCCATCAAGGGTGGTAAATGCCATAATTTTTGGCATTGATGAACAGTGCGGTCTCAAATTTGAGGCCGCACTGTTCACTAGTTGTAAAAGTTATATTATTTTTTTATTCTGTGGGGCTCGCTTTCTTTTCTTCTTATTTTTTTCTTTCTCCTTTCCTTGTCTTTCTTCCGTCTCTCATTCTTGCTCTGAGAGCCTCCAACCACTTCTCTGCTCTCCCTCTCCCTCTCCCTCTACTCGACGTTCTGCCTCCCTTTCTAACGAAACCCAGGCTGGAGCATCAAGGAAAGCCGATCTCTATAGCAGTGGTTTTTTTTTTTTTCTTTTTTTTTAGTTTGTGATTTGATGGTTGATTCGGCAATGGTTGTGTGGGTTATGGATTTGGCCGGCGTGGGCATCGGCGTTAAGGGTAGATTGGTGTTTTTTCTTGGTGGTGGTGGATGGGGTGGGTTGAGAGTGACAGAGAGGAAGAGAGAGAA
The DNA here is from genome assembly GCA_019022515.1 of Quercus aquifolioides. Classification (NCBI taxonomy): domain Eukaryota; kingdom Viridiplantae; phylum Streptophyta; class Magnoliopsida; order Fagales; family Fagaceae; genus Quercus; species Quercus aquifolioides. The sequence goes on from JAFHAW010000263.1 coordinate 52,742, forward strand.
AGAAATATAATTGAAGAATAAAGAAATAATATAAAAAAAAGAATATTTAAATGAAATGTTAAAAAATATAGAATCTTTGATGTTGGATATATTGTAAAATGAGTTGTTAAAAGCTAAAATTCTGGGTTTTGAGGTAGCATATGCTAAAAATTTTACTCACCTTGATGAGAATGCTCTAATGGAAGTAGTGATTTGGCAGATGAGTAAAGTTCAAAGAGTAAATTGGCCAAAATAAAAGTTTAAGGGGATGTAATAATCACTACTCTAAAGTTTAGGAGTGTGGGGGCACTTTTCCCAAAGAATGTTACATCATTTTTTTGCCTATATATCTATGCTACTATTAAGAGAATTCCTCTATTTCGTCTTCAATTTTTGGTATACTAAAATATTCTTGTACAAATTTCAAAATAACATACCCTTTAGTCTAATTTTATTTACTATAAAAGACAACAAAAAAGTTAAAAGCATAATTTGACATTTGTCCTGCTCGTGATTCTCATGCTATGATCGGAGAGGTAAAGATTATAATATAGAAAGTAAAGGATCAGACAAAATCTGTACTTGCAGGACCTGGATTTCTCTTTTTCCTTCCGGAAGGTATATGCTGCTTACAGCAGATCGATGAAGCACATCCTTTTTTCCCGAAAGAATTTTTCTGTTCTATGTTGAATGTTTCCACTAAGAACTCAGAGGTTTCTTTTGAGTGGACCAACACTTCAGTTTGATACCAACATGTAGACGTTTGTATTGATATATATTTTCACATTGCATAATCTTAAAAAGGTAACCTAAGAAACAACATCTAAATACTGTACCTAAATCTTGTTCTAAACCAAAACCCAATAGGCTTTAGTTTATCCATCAAAAAAGAAAGAAAAAACAACCAAAAGCCAACCTGTTCACACGTCTTCCAAAGTTTATCAAGTTTTTCTATGTTCACATGTTATTGCTTGTATACTTCCCATGCAATTCACATTTTCAGATCTCAAAACACACACTCTCTTTGTCTGTGTTCAAGTTCAAGCTTTTAGTTTCAGCCCCTCTTTCTCTATCTATTACTCTAAGCTTTAAGCCCCATTTCGCAACGTCAACGAATTGATGGTGCCACCATTCACCTCCAATCAACAATATCGTCCCAGCGTTAGACTGAAAAAATCAATGGTGTAAAGGGCAAAGAGCCAGAGAGAGCCCATCCAGCGTGAGGAAGAGAAAACCAATGGATCAGATGGCGTTTTTGGGTCAAGTTCAGTACCGGCCGATATCCATTAACCAGTTGGAATCCGATATTTACTCTGGTACGACCGAAATGATCCCGGTATGACCAGTATTTAAACCGAAACGAAATCACTACGTTTCTGTACCGACCGACCTACCGGAACAGAAAATGCAGGTGGTACCAGCCAGTACGGTACGAAATCATCTTCCTTTGATGTTCCATCTGAGATCTCAGGTGCCAACATCATTGGTTCCCATAAACCAACCAAAAAAATCTCAAAGCCACGGTGAAGAAAACATTAAAAGAATTGCAATGGGGTCTTACTACTATAGTTTATGTTGTCGTTAATCATGGATTAGTTTTTTTCCACTGATGGAATACCTCTTATGTGCATTTGTGTGATGCATTCACCATTATGGATAAACAATTCTCTTTATATATGCATAGCATAAATCAGTTCTATTGTACGTACATATTAGTTGTGATATGAATGTAGATACATAACTTAGTACAAGATATGTTACTTCTTTTTTTTTTTTTTTTGTATTGTAACAAATTTAGATATTATTATGGGATGCCTTTACTGTAAGACTTTTGCCAAAATTATAGAATTCGATGTCAGTGGAAAGAAAATTAAATCAAAGGACATGTATAAAAGTATATAAGGTAGCAATAGACAACCAAAAAAAAAAAAAAAGACTAGCGTGAAAGATTATCCAAGTTTGGACAAAGCCTCAAAATTCACAAAGACCAATTGGATGTGAGAAATTCCACAAAGATGTATGCTTGGCTATATGAAAAAATTGTATTTGGATAAAATATGAAGAAGACCAATTGAATTGAATTGAGTTTTCTATCAAAAGTCTTCTCTCTCCTTCAATCTTATTGTTTTGATTTAATTTTTGTTTGAGCTAATACTTAGTTAAAAAGTTTAGTTGTATTCTATATATTCAAGAGGAGAAAATTCTAAAAAGAAAATCAAGTTGTTGAAAAAAATAGTATAATCCAAAATCTAAAACTATAAACCCAAATTAGAAAAACATAAACTATAACATAGTTTTGAGGAATATAAACCACCCAAAAAAGGATAAATATCAATCAAATACACTCAAAAATAATAGAATGATATATTTGTATTTTTAGAGATATTGAGATGGAAAATTATTTTGGAAAGTATTTAATTTTTGAGAAGTGTTACGTCTACAACGTTTTCACAACAAGTCATAGTTGGTAAGTTATTATCAGTTCTAATTTAAACAAATCACTAAAATTACTTTTTTTCCAACCAATAACAACCAGTAATAACCTGCTACGTATGATTTGTTGTGAAATTATTGTCGACATAACATTTCTCTTAATTTTTTGGTGGAGCAAATTATTTTCAACATATACCTTATAGGCTTATATGCTTTAGGACCTCAAAAATAGGCCCTAAAACTCTTTGCCCATGCAAACTCAATCCTCGTAATTCATAAGCATTTCATCCCAATAAATTAGAGAAAGAAAACTCTTTTTCAAAACAAACAGCTATTTCTCTTTAAGTGTCTCAAAAACAAGAAAAGTTCAAATCATACGCAAGATTTCTTAAATGATGTCAGATGTGGAAATGCCAAAGAGTAGAACACGTCTACTTCTTGAAAAAAAAAAAAAAAAAAAAAAAACGTTTGCTTTTGAAAATAACCTCAAATCCACGAGCGTTCCTTGAATTCACAAGAAAATAGGATTATGGAATCCGCCAAAGAAATAATTGACAAAAATCTGAATTTTTATTAATATCAATAATACTAACAAAAAGTTTACAGACTTAAGGGTCTATTTAAGGACTCCATAAAACTTGATTGACAAAAAAATATATTTTAAAATAAATCCTAATTAATACCTAACCATAACAAAAACTAAATTTGACCTAAAAAGAATTAAAAATGCCTAAAAACAAGGAAATAATAACCCTAAACCTAAAATAGCGTTTTTTACATAAAAATACCAAAATTAAATAATTACAAAAGCTAAATTGCAGATTCTGCCCTACATCATTAAAACAAGAAGAGCTCCAATTTGGACCAAATCCATTTGCAATGTAATAAAAAATTAGGAGATTTACAATCAAAATCATTAAATTTAATTAATGGTATATAAATCAATTTAAACCAAAACAACTTATGTAAAAAAGTCAAAGATACTGCATGCATAAACTAGACTGAACCATTTTAACCAGACTTTTTTATTTATTTTATTTTACTTAGGGACTCACATATCCAGACTTTCAATACCTCACCAAAATTTCATGTTGTCAACAAAGAAAACCCAGTTTACATGGTATTAGATTTTGATGTCTCCTATTGTTTGTTCTCAAGATTCTAAAGCCTCGCAATCGAGCTTTAATTTTCTTGAAAGATACTGCATGCATAAACTATGTTAGGACATATATGTTTTCACTTGTTAAGAACATATGTCACTTATTTATGTAATTTGGCTAATCCTTTGACAAAACGCACTTTACTTGTAATTGGGTAGTTTTAGGTGTTTTTAATACTTCAAGAAACAATGTTTCAAGGTCAAGTGTTGAAGTCATCAAGTCTGTCCAAGAAAAAGCAAGCTGAAGTGCAAAGTTTTTAAAGCTCGACACCTTCTCGATAGCTACCTCGACACCTGCTATCTGTCGAGATTTAAAATTTCAGATTTCCAATCTGATTTTCTTGGGATCCGTGAATATGATTTTGGGACTTCTTTTCTTCTAACCCTAAACATATAAAAGGATTGTTTTAAGAGCCGTCAAGTGTGACACAAGTTGCAATATCATTGAGCAATCTCTGTTCAAGCAAATTGTGATCAAAAGACGAAGTTCTTGACCTAGTTCATCTTCCATCAAGAAGTTGCTGTGTATTTGCACCGTAGGGTTTTGTAACCAAGCATCTTCCTGCTATTCATCATAAAGGATGAACTGAAGAACTTTGCAGCCAACCTTTCTTCCTTAGTTGGTGTTCTGAAGTCGCGTACTTGGATCCGCGCATTGGTTAGTCACGTACTTGGGAGCCGTGCATCAAAAGGTGGGAACTGTCGCTACAGATCAAGTCCAATTGGGTATTGGGGTAAGGGTTCAACTGTAGGTTGGTAAGGTACTTGGGATTCCTTTACTTGTAACCGCTTGATTTGATAATAGTGGAGTTTCGGGAGTGGTGACCTGAAAATCACCCGGTGGGGTTTTTGCCGTTAGGGTTTTCCCCATTCGTAAACAAATCACCGTGTTATTTATTTTCCGCTGCATATTTAGTTTTTGGTGATTTGTTTGTGCTTCCACGAAATTGCATGATTAATTGATTAATTAACAACTTGGCTAATTAATTAATTAGGGTTAATCACAAGGGGTCATTCAGATTGTGGTCTATCAAACTAGACTAAACCATTTTAACCAGACTCTTTTATTTATTTTATTTTACTTAGGGACTCACATATCCAGACTTTCAATACCTTACCAAAATTTCATGCTGTCAACAAAGAAAACCCAGTTTACACGATATTAGATTTCGATGTCTCCTATTGTTTGTTGTCAAGATTCTAAAGCCTCGCAATTGAGCTTTAATTTTCTTGAAAGACACTTTCTTGAAAAATCTAGACAGACAAAAATGCTATTAAGTGTATTCATTGTTAGTGTGGAAAATTAGGCACTAAAGAAACAATTTTATAAATTGGAAATTTCTGCCCAACGTATGGATTACTCCAAATCCAAAGAATCTGGACAATAAAAACGAAATCTCCAAAACTATCTTTTCAAGACTTTAAAGGTTCAAAGTCTTTGAATCATAAATTTATAATTTCCTAAAAGAAAAAAAGGATTGAAATGAATTTATCATTATTTGAATAATCACGAATTCAGAATTGATGTTTTTGTATTTTGATCTTGGTCACAATGGTGGCAACGTAGTAGCCCCATTATATATGTTAGGACTTAGGAGCCAGTCTAATTTGGGTTTTCAAATGGAGACTCAAAGTTTGGGATATTTTGTTTAACCCCTATTTTATCTTTTCTTTTGCAAATAAAAAATAGTCATAATTTTGTAATTACTATAAGACCACTTTTCTCTATTACGTTTTGCAAGTTGGAGGACTCTTTCATATCATTTGGATTTTAAATGATTTTAAATATATATGAGTCCTAAACCATCAAGCTCAACTCTTTGTTCAATTCTTTATGAAGAACATTTCTCACGTATACTATTCAACCAATTCATAGCCCCACTTGGAGATAAAATTTTGGTAGTCCTTATAAGCTCGGCTGGATTCAGACGTCTCCAATAATAAACAATGGCAAAGTAGGAAAGCATAGCAACAACAAAGACGCCTTCATTTGGAAAATTTTTGCATATAAACAAATGGTCAATTTTGTGATGCTTACAGATATAAGTCCTTTCTTCTATTTCTTTTTATAATTTTCTATCTTGTCACACTCACCCAACTCTGCTGCGGAACCCATGCATTGATTGGTTGGGTGTTCTCCAAAAATTGTTCATCTTTCAAAAATTCAACCAATATATTGGTTCACTTGGAGACAAACTTTTGGTACTAAGCTCGGCTGGACTTAAGAGGTTAAGAAACAATGGGGAAGGCGGAAAGCATAGCAACAAAGAGTCAATCAAAGACTGCTTCATTTGGGAATTTTTGCATATAAAAAATGGTCAACTTTGTGATGCTTACAGATTTAGGCTCCGTGTGAATGCAGTCGTATATATGGCAATACTGTAAAGATGGCTTTAGAAGATCTAATTGGTTACTACTCACTAACTCGCTCTCTCTCTCTTTCTTACTATAAAATATAAAATATATAAGTACAAAATTTGGTTTCAAACATATTTAGAGCCTTAGGACCCATTTGAATGGAATGAAGAAGGAGGGAGAGTTGAGGGGAGTTGAGTAGAATTAGCTGAAAATAGACTAATTTTAAAACAAATTTACTCTACTCTACTCTACTCTACTCTACTCTACTCTTCCTCCCTCCCCCTCAATCCAAACCAGTGGCAGCTTCAGAAATTTTTTTGAGGATGGTCGTTAAAAAACTTAAGTTATACAAAATCTAATAAAAAGAGAATAATTTCATACATTGACAAAAATACACACACACACATGCAAATACATAAAATCTTACAATTTTCTTCTACAATTTTTTTTTTTTTTTTTTTTTTTAAATTTGAAATCATTACATGATAGTTTCATTATCAATGTTGCAAGCTACATCTCTTCAAAAGTTTAGTTAAATAAAATTTTCTTAGACTTTTTCTTTTTATTTGTAAGGACCTAATATATTGTTAAAGGGACCAAAGTTTAAGAACAAAATTTGACTACAAACTTAATTGTAGTCACTCTTACTAAATGAATTAACATTGTTACATATTCTAAAAATCTAATCGATGAATTGCATGTTATCTATATTCTTAAAACACGTTAAAATTTCATGCCAATCTAATGTTGTTTTCTATTCGATCCATAAAATTATTTTTTTTTGGTATAATTTTAAATTATAAAAACTCGAAATTTAAATATTTGATTGACAACATAACTATTGATCATTTATCTTCTTGAAATTTTGCAAATATGGAAGTTTTAAGAAAAAAATATAATTAAACGATGAATTTATTAAAATTTACATTCAATAAATATATATATATATATATATATATATTGAATAGAGTTGTAGCTTTAATCTACAACCATGCTTGTTGCCAAATTTTGTCCAAAATTGAATTATGTTGGGCCTAAAAATATTTTAGGGCGGTCACAAAGTTTTTTTAAAGATAAAAAAATCACAAATTTTTATAATTTATACATAATAATTGTATTTTTTTTCCCCCCAGATCAGGGTGGTCCTATGACCACCCTGAACTCTATGTAGAGCTGCCCCTTATCCAGACGGACCATTAGACTCCAACCATCAATAAAAAAATTACATTAATCCTTGTCATGTACAATGCATGTGACTTATTTAACCCAACCAACTATGAGTGCATTGCACATAATAGAACATGACTAATGTTATCTTCTTATTAGTAGTTGGAACTCGAGGTTCTAAACTTATTCTGAGCCAAACTTTTTTCTAATATAAATAATGACTTTTTTTTCTTTTTTTTTTTTCATTTATGATAAAAATAAATAATGCTTTTTTTTTTTTTTTTTTGATGTGAAAAATAAATAATTCTTGTTTTGTAGTAAATGATTTATATATTATTTATGTACATATAGCGCATTTAAATGTTGAGCGATCGACTCTTTCACATAATATTTCTATTTTTCTATTAAAACTTTAACATCGATGATTTTTTTTTTTTTTTTTTTTTTTTTTTTTTGAGGAAAACATCGAGATATATATGTGCTTTATTACTATAATTTAACTTGTTTGTAATTCCTGTTTTGGCCGTGTGAACTATTGTAAGGTATTATTGATACCCACTTTGCCTTCTTTCTAAATGCACAAACAATTTTACCTAATGAATCCCTAATGCAAGTTTATAGCCCCTATTCTTAAAAACACTAACCCTATGTTTGGATGGACCTTCCCCTTCCTCCCTCTTCTCTCCCTCCTCCATTCCAAATAGAACATAAGTAACTAAAAAAAGGAATTCCATAAAGTTACTTTAAGGTATAGGCTAAGAAATTTGAGTTGAGGTCCTTGAAGACCTCATAATTATATGAGACTTGGAAACTACTATACCAACTCCATCGGTGATTATGGTTGGAGACTATTGTCCCACTTGTGATTCTCATTGCTATGATTGGAGAGGTGAAGATTATAATATAGAAAGTGAAGAATTGGACAAAATCTGTGCTTGTAGAACTTAGAATTCTCTTCAATTAATTTATATATAATATTTTCTTCTAAGAACCCGAGTTTTCTTTTGAATGGACCAACACCCTGGTACCAACACGTAAATGTTTATAATGATAATTCTCCCCCAAAAAAAAAAAATGAAAAAAGATGTTTGTAATGATAATATTTTCAAAAAATTTCAATAAAGAGGCTGAGTCTATTATTAACGGTACAATCCCAAACGGCAGCGTTTCTGTCAAAACAAAACAACAGCAACCAAGGGGCATCGTTTTTAGTAAAACAAGAACAAAATTTCTTTCCAAACTAGTCTTTAGAGAAATCCTATAAACTCATCATATATATTTATATTGAATGTGAATTTTGATAATCTAACCGTTAGATTGCATGTTTTTATTACATTCTTAATGTTTACAAAATTTTAAAAAAATCAAAAATCAATTGTTATGTAATCAAATAAATGATATAATTTCAAGTTTTTATAATTTAAAATTATATATAAAAAATAAATTAATTAATTAAATAGTAAATAATATCTGATTTGAACAAAATTTGATATACATACTAAGGATACAAGGCATATAAAATTCAACAGTTAAATTTTTAAAATTTAATTAATTAAATAGTAAATAATATCCGATTTGAACAAAATTTGATATGTATATTAAGAATTTTCATACCTTACAAAAAAAATAAACGATATTTTTGAAAAGTTTTTCTCTATACTAGTTGGTGAGATACATTGTTATTATAACAAAGCAACAGCAAAGAATACAAAACGATGTTGCTCTATTAAGTGGTAAATCAAATGGTGCCATATCAGAAATAATGTGATGAGGCTGAGTCTGAGGGGAAAGGATCACCTCCAGTTTCCTCCCATTTTAAAATAGATGAGTGATATGTGTAAAAACAATGATCCAACGGTTAGGAAATTAGCAATTTGTGTTTTCAAAAATAGAAGCCAAAGCAAAAGCAAACCTTTTTTGAGATAAAAGTGCAGGAAGAAGGCATGGGTTCTTTAGAATTGGAGCAACACAATCAACGACGATCTTCGGCAGCATGTGGGTTGACAGCAAGACTTCAAGCCGCACGTGGAGGCGCGTGAGGCTGAAGAATGAAGATGGACGCCGGCTTCTTGGGTTTTACACATTGGAGGTCGAGGAAGAGATTCGTGGTGTTGGTTTCGTGAACCACCAGTTGATGGGGAATCTGTGATGGCACGTGGGTCGACGGCCACCGCGTGTGGCGACGCGTGTCTCCGAAAATGGAGATCGAACTCTTGGGTTTTGCAAATCAAAGGCCAAAGAAGAGATTTGCAGCGTCGGTTTCGCGAAAGGATGGAGAAAAACTAACAAATCTCAAGGGAGACTTGAACTGATGGTGTGACGGCTGTGGCGTCTTCTTTGTTTGTACAGTAGCTTGGTAAACTCAGGTGAAAGAGACAGAGGGGAAAAGATGGAAAAATAATGCTATGAAAGTTGTATTTAGAGTTGTTATGTTCTGACCCTTAGGTGGTTTGTTTTGTGCCTTTGGATATTTTTCTGACACGTGTCTTGCATCCGGATAAAAACTGGAGGAAACGGGAGAAATTTGAACTGGAGGGGATCCTATCCCGAGTCTGAGTTCCTCACACGGTGTCGTTTAGTTGAGTGAAGATATTTAGAGTTAATGAACCATGTGTTCACCAGTTATTTGGTTAAAGTGATTGGCGGGTTTGGTTAGAGTTTTGTGACGGATCCTCCAACGCGTTCAAATAGTAACTACATTGAGTTTAGGCTTAATTCATGTGGATATATACTGTAATCGTGTAATTACTCATTAATCCAATTTAGTTAATTTCTCTCAAAAATCGCTCTCAAATCTCTCTGGTATCTTATTTTTTCACTGTGACCCATTCACTGAAAACTATTCCTATGACCCATTCACTGAAAACTGGAAAGTATATACGTTTTTAATTTGTGAGACTCATTTGTGAGCTCCATCCACATACCCAAAAAAAAAAAAAAACTTATTCCTATGAAAGATAGCACGACAAATAATCTTTATTTATATTCTCAATTCACTTTTAAATATTCAATTGACACGTTTAAATTTCTTATATATGTTAGTGAATTAATTTTTTTATGGAAATATGAATAATGATTACATATTAATTATTTTTGCTTATATCTTTTAATTGTATGTGTGTGTAGTCGTTTGAGTTATAACTTATATGCGTATGTAGATTATATTATGAATTTTTCAAATCCTTTTTTTAAGAATTTTTTTATTTAATTCCCATCTCAATTACATTTCTTATTTGTATTTATCTATTGTATGATCATTAATTTTTTATTTAACTATATATTCATTTTTGTTGATTAAATTTCCCAAATATTTTTTAAATAAACTTTTTTTCAATGTTATCTTTTAGTCCTTCCCCTAGATTAACTCATGAATCCACTGTTACCTTTAAGTCACTTTAATCTAAATTGAACGAAATTGTATAGTGTATATATATACGTAAATTTTTTATATTAAAAGGGTAGTTTGTAAAAGAAGAAAAGCTAAACGTTGAATGTTGTGTCATCTAGAGGAAGAACAGTGAATTTGAATTTTGAAACTTAGAGTTAGGGGAACATATTCAAAATTTGAAATTTTAAGGGATAAAATCAAAATTATCTCGAACTTTCAATTTAGTCTATATTTTAATTTATAATGGTTGAGGTGATAATAATTTATGTATTACAATTATGATGTGATTCGTGATTTTAATAAAAATGTTATTACATTAACCAAAGTGTACCACCTTCACGTGTTATGAAAATTGAGAAGCACTACATATATACTATAAGTTTTATTGTATTAAATTTTTTTGAGAGAGTTTTTATTGTATTAAATTTAAAAATTGATGTGTACAGTGTCACCAATCATAAAAATATATTTTAAATATTTATTTATAAGTTAGTTGAAATTCACCTATGGTATTCATTGCCATGTCAAATTTAAAACTTATAATAACTTTAACATATCGTGAAATTTGTTATATGATTTTTGTAAAAATAAATACATGTGGTTGCAACACATATCGGCCACATTGACTTTAACCTAGACTTGACATTTCTATTTGCTTATTGATTAGGGAATTGGGGGAAAATCTCTCATTCACTAGAGGCATGAGACCACTCTCTCATGGACTCCACACGTCTCATGCGCCTAGCAAAGGGACACCCTTAATAGCCTGTTTGGATGTTTAAAAAAGGAGGGGGAGTAGAGTAGAGGGAGGGAGAGTAATCTAATTACCTTGTTTGGAAGTTTTTTAAGGAAGGAGGAGGAGGGGTTTGGAGGAGTTTGGAGGGGTTTCAACTCCCTCTAGCCCCCCATTTTTAATTCCCCCAAATTGGAGAGATTTGGAGGGGGAGTAGATTACATAAACTATTGACCAAGTAAATTACCTAATTTACCCTTATTATATTAACAAAATTACACAAGGGGAATGGCTAATTACTCTCTTCCCCCTTACTAATTTTAAAAACATCCAAACAAGGTGGAGGGGATTCATTCTCCTCTACTCTCCTCTCCACTACTCCCCTCCCCTCTACTCCCCTCTACTCTCCTCCCTCTCTAAACTTCCAAACAAGCCATAAATTATTGACTCCACAATCCACAAGGACCACAACAAGGTGGACAAACCACCGCGGCTAATTTACATCCAACCTTGAAAATTCTCACGTACTATTCAACCAATTCATAGCCCCACTTGGAGATAAAATTTTGGTAGTCCTTATAAGCTCGGTTGGACTTTAGACGTCTCTAATAAGAAACAATGATAAAGGCGGAAAGCATAGCAACAACAAAGACGTCTTCATTTGGGAAAATTTTGCATATAAACAAATGGTCAATTTTGTGATGCTTACAGATATAAGTATTTTCTTCTATTTCTTTTTTATAATTTTCTATCTTGTCGCACTCACACAACTCAGCTGCCGAACCCATGTATTGGTTGGTCTTGGGTGTTCTCCAAATTGCCTAGTATGAGTAATATCTTTCAAAATGGTCAACTTTGGGTTTGGGATGCTCACAGATCGATATAGGCTCCGTGTGAATGCAGTTGTATATATGGCCATACTGTATAGATGTGTTTCGAAACTCTAAATGGTTACTACTTACTACTCACTTCACTAACTCTCTATCTCTCTCTCTTTCTTACTATAAAATAACATATTTAGAGTCTTGAACTCCAACATATTTGGCTTCAAACATATTTATGGCCTATTTGGAAGTTTAGGGAGGGAGAAGAGTAGAGGAGAGTAGAGGGGAGGAGAGTAGTGGGGATTGATTCCCCTCCACCTTGTTTGGATGTTTTTAAAATTAGTAAGGAGGAAGCAAGTAATTAGCCCTTCTCCTTGTTTGGGTGTTTTAAAAATTAGAATGGAGATTAGACGAAATGATTAAAATAGACAAATTTACCTTTATTTGAAAATGGACTTGCAATATTGGTCTATAATTAATTTGTTAGATTAAATAATTATGACTATAGCATGCAATATTTTTTTTGAAATTTTTTTTTTCTGATGTGAATTAAATAATCAACATTGGTCTATGATTAAATATTTTTTCTGCTTTTTTATTATACTAAAAAAAACTATCCTTAATTGATAATAATTAAAATAAGAAAAATATGTTTGGTTTGTTTGTTTACTGAAAAAATCAACAAAATATTGAATTTTGAGTGTTTCTTTCATTTATTATTATTTTTTTAATATTTTTTTATTTTGCTTAGTACGTGAATTTAATTTTTTGAGGATTCAGAGAAGAATTGAGACCAAAAAAGTTAGGGAGAGTGACTCTATGAATTAACTCAAAAAATAAGATCCTACTATGTAATTTAAATTCAAGTGTTTACCCACTTACTATTCAAAAAAGAAAGCAACTCAAAATTCTTGAGAATATCCCTGCTAAATACTGAGCAATAGCACACAAATTTCAATCAAAACAAATGACATTTGATACAAATTAGTGAATTGCCAAAATAAACATAGAATCATGTAGATGCATGACTATCAAAAGAAAAAATAATCATTCCAAGGCAATCTACGAAGCATATTCTATCCTGAAAAGTTGCCATATGACTTAGAGTACACAAATTAAATAAAATTCAAGCACTAACCCAAGTTCAGTTAGGATCTCAAAAGATACCAAGTAAATTAAACATTGATAGTCGCTTTTACAGGTACAAAATTCATGATTCATGCTACTCGATGCTAATAATTTAGAAGTAAAGCTTACAATTTCTCAAATGCAACATATAATAGAATAGCTAAAAGTACACGTGGTTTCATATTTCCAAAAGTAGCTGCAGCAAGCAGCAAAGTTTCAAACCTCCTCATATATAGTGTCCTGATGACTTAGCTGGCCGAAGTGCTGCAGGTGTTGATACCATCTTTGCAATCATTAGTGAGATCATTGAAAGTTTCAATCTGTTTTTTACCTCTCAGGAACACTTCTGTATCAACTGATATCCTCATGTAACCATCAAATTCAACCGGATTACCATTGTTAAGCTTTGTCATCTCTGAGTTCCACTCGCTATTCTCATCCCAAAGATCCTTGTACTCGTCAAGAAAATGAGTAGAATACTTGTCCTTCAAAGGGTCAAAGAACGATGTATCAGGTTCATTTGTTGCGGTATAAAGGCTTCTCCCATCTTCAATCTTGTCCCTCAAGGTTGAGATAAGCGTATCAGGTGAAGTATCTGTAGCAAGATTAGGCCAGAGCTCCCTGTTTCTTGCCTTCTCTCCTCTCTCTATGTGAACTGCATCATAATCCCAATTCAACCTTGATGCAATTGCTGACACTATGTCCATCAGCCGTCTTGATTTCCATATCAAATGCCATGGTCTTTGAACAATAGACTCGGTCTCTCCTTCACAGACCCTATACCAATAATTCCCAAATTTGCAATACACGTCTCCTTTTATTCTCTTGTCTATCTATCTAATAAAATTATCCCATGATAGCAAAGCTGTTACAATCCATGACATGCATAAATACACTAAGATATTACAATTCAGTGTGTTTTGTGTAATCTATTATATAAGAATATAAAACTTAGAAAGTATTTGGCTTGCTAGTGAAATGCCACTTCATGGTTATAGTAATGACTAAAACTAAAATCAAATCAAAGAAACAACTTCATAGCCAATGCATCAGTAATTCTAGGTTACCATGGTACTTTAAGCACACGTTTGTGGATAAGAGTAATTCTAGGTTCTTTTAGTATGTAGCCCTTCGGTTACATAAAGGGCCAATGCATCAGTAATGACGGAGCTATACCAATTGCAATGACTATAGATGGCAAAAGCACTATCCAATGGCAGAACAAAAAAAAACAAGAGATTGAATGGAACCATATACAGAGTATTGGCAGTTACCTTAATGCCCTTACAGCAGTGACCCAGCTACCCTCACCTGTTGGAATGAGACCAAGACAAACACGATCAGCAACACCCTGCATGCAGAAAATCAAAAGGAATCAATCAGAGCAGTCCATCTTCTTGTACATTAATGCATGTTTTCATGATAAACTTTTCCTTTTGGACCAGTGTAAAATATCAGCCACTGCAACACATGCTTTCACAAAAATAGGACAATAAAACAGTAGCCTAGGATATCAAACTACAAAGTAGACCTATAAAGCAGTGCATAAGTACTACCACTCTTAAGTTGCATCAACATTTTCAGAAGCAAAATGTACACATCCCAAAAAATCGGTTAAACCTATTCATATCAACCCAATTGGAATCACAACTTTAGTTACCACCCAACATAGCATGACCAAAATTATAGGATCTCCATACCATTACAAACAGAACCACCCTATACTCCAATACACACTATCACAGCACATCGAAATATATAAACCTTAAACCATTGTCTTATGGGTAAAAAGAAGACAATCATCTATAATACTATTGTTCAAACAGGATTGAACTATTTTCTTTTAATATTACTTCAGCAATTAAAAATTCCAACCAAATATAAACAACCCAGAAAGTCTTTAATAGATTCAAAGCCTCTAAGCTACTTAAACCATCTGTTTCAATTGGTCCGCTTAAGCTGATTTCAAATCAAATATTTTCAAAAAAAACGATATAATAATATCCAAACAGGAAAAAATCATCAGATTCAAGCTAAACCAGCATATGGGTAAGCATAATAACATCATATAAACAACAAACAAACAAAAAAAATTCTCCTTTATTATTTTCTTAGCAACCAAACAACATGGAAAAATGAAAGCAAACATGATTTCAAGCTAAAAGCTAACAGTTTTCTCAAAACCCAAATGCCAAAAACATAAATCAGATCCATTTTCCAGTTCAAACTTGAACATCACAAAGCTGAGAGAGTACCATTTTGGTTGGGGCTTAGGAGGAGCCAAATCAGAAACCCATTCACAAAAAACAAGAAATTACCCAAATCAGAAACCCATTCACAAAAAACAAGAAATTACCCAATAAAAAAAACAAGAAACACAGATCCATATATAGCTACAATATACAAATTTATGCAAGTTCACAATCTAGACTCACTCAAGCACTTTATCAAACACTTTATGAGCAATACTTTGAAACTTTAAAATTTAAGAAAAAAAAAGCAATCAGATCCAAAACCCGCCCACAAATAACATGTTATTACCCCCATAAAATCACAATTAATAAGAAATTACCCAATAAAATCACAATTAATAAGAAATTACCCAATAAAATCACAATTTTAAGAACATAGTTATTTGATCCAACTCAAAAGAAACCCATGAAACAAAAAGAAAAACAGAGTTTACCTTTGAAAGAAAAACCCAGGCATGAGAGACGATTGATTGTGAAGAAGTTGTGTGAGAGAGAGACAGCGTGAAGTGTGGAAGAAATCGTGTGAGAGAGAGGCAAAGGGGTCTTCAAGGCTGAGAGAGTTGAGAGAAATTTGAGATTGAAGAGAAAATAACGTGAATAATATGTGAATTTATTTTATATACTCGGTTTGTAATTTTATTAATTTAGAAAGGATAAATTGAAAAATTTATATAGTCAATAATTTATCTAGCCTACCCTACTCTCCCTCTCTTTTCTTTTCTTTTCATTTTTTTTTTTTTTTTTTTTTTTTTTACTTCCAAACAGGTCGTTAGAGTCGTTTAGTTGAGTGAAGATATTTAGAGTTAATGAACCACATTTTCACCAGTTATTGGTCAAAGTGATTGGCGGGTTTCGTTAGAGTTTTGTGACAGATTCTCCAACGTGTACAAATAGTAACTACATTGAGTTTAGGCTTAATTCATGTGTATATATATTGTAATCGTGTAATTACTTATTAATCCAATTTAGTTAATTTCTCTCAAGAATCACTCTGATATCTTATTTTCTCACTGGTTTCCTTCATTTTCCCTCTCTTTCTTTCTCTACTTTCTGCTTTCAATACTGTTATTAGAGGACTAAGACTAGTTGCATCTTTGCATTTATCTTATCGCTTCACTTTTTTTTTTTTCTTTTTAAATGGATTATCTCAACTCTTCTTGATTTCAATTAATTTATTAAATTACTAATGGTCTTAAAAATTTAAGCTCTTAAAAATTAATAAATTTAATTACTTAACCATAATCCTAACATAATTTATGCTTATGTAAATATGTGAGAAGATCACACACACACACACACACACATATATATATATATATATATACATATTGGATTTGAAAGAATTTTTTTGGAATGAAATTGATATCTTGGTTCTACTCCTAAATTAGGAGTCCTAATAAAAATTGACTGACTGAAGGAGAAAATGGGATTTCAGTCCCTTTTGGTACGTGTGTTTAAACAACAGTTTTCAGTTTTTTTGGAAATACGTGTGGATGAAAAAGTGTCCGAAAATGCGTATAATGTTTTTTAAAAACTGAAAACATGTGTTTAAAATGATGTACCAAACAGCTCTTAATTTTCTCGAAGTGTTTATTTTCTATGTCCTTTACCAAATCTTCCATAGACAATTAGACTTTGTTTCGTGGACATGTGAACATATGCTCTGAGAATCTTTGTGCTCCCTTGGTTTTATTATTATTATTACTATTATTATTATTATTATTATTTCAAATATGGAACATCCTTTTTGTGTTTTTTTTTTACATGTCTACTTTTTTTTTTCTTTTTTTTAGAGGGTTTCAACCTATGGCGTCCGCTCTTAATGATAACTCTTATCATCAGACCAAAACATCAATTAGTTTTTGGTGTAAGCGGAGATTGAACCCCAGATCTCTTATACAACTATCAGAGACTTTACCAGTTGAGCTAACTGAAACCCACACATATCTACTGTTAAATGTTCATGAAAATCTATAATGAGTAGCTCATGTAATAACATATTTAAAGTTATATTTCCATATAAAATAATACCACAAGAAATTTTATATTACACTTAAAAGCTCAAGGGAAATCTATGTTTTAAACCATAATAAAATTTTGTGTATTTAACTATTTTTTTCCCTTTAATTTACAATAATTTTCTTCTTAATCATGTAAAGGGCAGGACACTTAACTTAGACTCTCTTAGGTGAGCCAAACATGGCCGTTGAGCCCCTGACTTTTCTTTTCTCCTTGCCAAGTCTTTTTTTTGGGGGGGGGGGGGGGGGGGGGGGGGGGTGTGGGGGTGTGAATTTTGTATTGGTCAACAATCCTTCAGAATTCTTCGATTTTGATTTTTGATGGTGAGAGATTTGCTTGGGATGGAAACCTAGGTGTATATCAACATAGGACACTCTCTCTCCAAACTTATTTTTGATTGACTTGAGTGTTTACTTATATATTATGGACAAGTAAGGCACAAATTCAAAGCCTCAAATTGATCAAGGGCATGAATGAAGAACTCAATATCCCTAAGTTTCGATTGATTGAACTATTGAGATTGCAGTCCAGCTAGCTCCTTGAGCTATTCTTGAATCTTCACCTTGATCTTCAAGTACACCACTAAGATACTTAAGGACTTACAATTTAACTCAAGTAATGGTAACAATTTAACATGGTTTACTAGCACTAAAGATGCATAAACCTAATAATCTCCCTTTTTGGCAATCCATGACAAAACTAGTTACAAAAGTAAACTAGATTACAACATAACCTAAGTTACAATTGAAATAGCCTAATTTACAACATTTGATCCTGATCCCGAGTAGCCGTTGCATGAACTAGGAACAACTATATATCTTAATTAGCTTCAACTTGTCTATCTTGAAAGCGCATAGTAGAAATGTTATCAATGCCATGAAGCATACAATGACAAGTGATAACAATTATACAAATCAAGATAAATAAACTCAATTCACAATGCCAAAAGATACATCAATTCAATTCAAATCTAACCATGTGAAACAACTAGTAAATATCTAGAAGCTGAAGTGTAATATTTATTGTCGCTACATTGCTGTTAGGCCATATTAGCATAACATTTTAGTCCACTTTGGTCCGTTTAGTCCATTTCAATCCATGTTGGTCCATTTATTCCACTTTGGTCCAATGGGTTCATTTTTGTCCATTTTGTCCATGTCGGTCCACTTCATAATATTCGGTCCATTCAGTTCATTTTGGACCAATTCAATCCACTTCAAAATATTTGATCAATTTCGGTCTATTCGGTCCATTTTAGTCTATTTTCACTTCGGTTTATTAGGTCATTTTCAGTCCATTTTGGTCCATTTCAGTCCACTTCGGTTTATTCGATACAGTCGGTCCATTTTTGTCCAATTTGGCCCACTTTGGAATATTCGGTATATTTTGGTCTATTCTATCCACTTTGGTCTATTCCATCTACTTTGGTCCATTTCGGTCTATTCTTTTCACTTCGGTCTATTTGGTCCTTTTCAGTCCATTTCGGTCCATTTTGGACTTATTAAGTCTTAAATTGATTAATAGATTGCCTTTTTATTTTTGGACTCAAAATTTCAATTTATTCTTTTTAATTTTTGTGTTGAAAACCTATAAAATTTTATTCTATTTAAACCAACTCTTTAGTTTTGACCTAAAAAATACAAATAAAATAAACATTAAAAATTAGATATATGGGCCCAAAAAAGCAATAAAATTGAAATATTTACAATAATACCTTAAAATTAAAGTTTCAATAACATAGGAATTATATTTATATTTGGAAAGAAAAAAAATATATTACAATTCTAAACTCAGATAATAATCTAAATTTTATGTAATATGTTACATGTTTTCTATGAAATGGAAGTGTACACTCTTTTTTAGAAGTTGCTAGATCATAGTTACAACTTTGAGAACCAAACGTCAAGTTAGGTGATATTGTGAGTTGGAGATAAAATTTTAATACAACCAACTTGAGCCCAAATGTTAACTTTTTTTTGGAAGTTTTCTAGTCAATTTGCTGCTTGAAAGGTTAATAATCTTTAATATGTAGTCCAAGATTTGTAGAATACTCGATACTCCTTTCCTTTTAATACAGCCATCGCACTATAAACATATTCCAACAAATAGGCGGAATCATTTTCATATAAATAAGGAATAATACTCATGATGTTGTTAGCATCTCCAACTCGGAACCTTCAAATGAATCCCAGGGCTAGTCTCTCAAGTGCTCTAAAAGCGCTATAAATAAAAATGCATGAACAAATTTGAAGGACTTTCCACCCGGGAATGTGATCGTTGTCATGGCCATAAGTATAATAATGATTAATTTCACAATTCTGCAAGTGTCTTTTTTATATAAAGTTACAATTTACATTCAATCAAAAGGAAGAAAAACATTTGAGAAAAGTACAATTTACGTATGTTTTACGTGGTAGTAACAAGGCAGCTCATGGTCTAAGTCAATATACTAGAAACATTTTAGATTTTGTCATTCCGATAAAAAAAACTCTTTGTATTATTGAGTGTGTTTTAGTTCAAGATGTACTGTTTTTATTCTTGTCTTAATGAAATAAAGCTACATGGCATTAGTATTGTTAGCTTAGGGAATTTATGGGAAAGTAGTACTTACTATTTGGACTTGGGCTTGGGCTTGATGCTGCGGGCTTAGGCCGCTTATTTGAAGGTCCATGTTTAACGTGGATGGCCCATTGGCCTTTGGCACATTCATGACAGAGCTGTAAGTTCGGATAAGCTTAAATATAGCTTATTTTAACCGTAGTTTTAACTTTTAAGTAAATTTTTTTAAAAAAAAAAATTATTCTAATTATTTAAAGTAAAATAAGTCCCCAAAAAAAAAAGTTTCCAACCGTCCAGAATTTGTTAAGAAATATTTATTACTTAAAAAAAAAAAAAAAAATCACTTCGCTCCTCCAAAATTGAAAACCAGTTTCCTAAATACCGATTCATAATTTTTTTTTTTTTTTATATATAAAAGTTAAAGTTTTTTTTTCTTTTAATAGAAACAACCAAGTTAAAGTTACCACCTAGTTTCGCTCAAAAAAAAAAAAAAGTCACCACTGGCTTCCTTTTCAAATAAAAATAAGAAAAATTATTTTTTATTTATAAAACAAAAATAAATCCTATTAAAAAAAAATCTCCACACTAACAACAAATGCAGAGGTTGTATATATTATAAAATATGTGGGAAAAATGTCCATACACTCTCTAAATTTTTAGTTGCCGGCAAAAACATCTCTTAAACTTTTATATTGGTCAATTTACTCTATAAATTATACACAATTGCCAAATTAATAATTCTGTTCGTTTACCACCGTGCACCCTTGGTGCGATGGTCACTCTACAAGTATAAATGCTTGTGGGGTGTGGGGGGTAAGGGTCGAGGTTCAAGTCTTTAGGAGAGAGTTTTACACACATATACATTTAGATTAGGCTAGAGTATAAATTCTATCTTGTATTAAAATAAATAAATAAATAAATAAAATACTTCGATTAGTTTGGTATTAAAAAACTAACGGTTAACTCATGTGAGAAACACATGTGATTTAAAAATCAATAATTTTTCTATAATGAATTGTAAAACTAAAGGGGTAATTACACTAAACCCACCTGTGGTTTGGCCCGAAACCATTTTGCCTACTTGTGGTTTAAAAAGTGTCACTTTACTCACTTGAGATATGTTCCGTTTCTTTTCCATAACCCACATCTGTTAAAATCAGGGGTAAATAGGTATTTTTGCTCAAATTTTATATCTCTCTCCTCCCAAAACAGAAAATAGCACAAAAATGCAAGAGAAACAAGATCAAAAAGTGGTATTGGTCTCTCTCCCAATTCACCAAAGACGAAACATTTGACGACACACTGTTGGCCTAATCATCATCAAGCTCAAAAATAACCCTGGGTATGGTCATTACATGTGGAAGCCACTTCTTTTCATGACCCATTACCGAAAAGTTCCCCGAAGCTAGATCTAAAAGATTGGTATACTATTTGGACATCATCTTTAACCACTTTTTATAGATAGTTGTGCGCGCCCAAAAATGAAGCCTCTGAGGCTGGGCCTCACTCGGACTCACAACTTACTTGTATGATGGGTTTGGATTTCTTACACTAGGTCGTTCTTGGCACGGAGACTCAATGAGATCACTTTTCTCTTCTCAATGGTCTGAATCACCTTGTTCTCCCTCTACTCCCTATCTATCTCTCCCTCTTTTACAGTAAATTTTCCAACCCCTAATCTTCCCCAAACTTCTCATATTTATAATTCTAAGTTAGTGGAGAGGTTATGATCACTTACCAGTTAGTGCAACAAGCGGTCTAGTATTATCAATCATAAGTGGGTGGTTAGGTGGGAGTGGGAAGAGGTGAGAATGGCTTTGGAACTTGGTTCCCACTTCCACAACTATTCTCGGCAGCGGCGCCTCCTGAGGCACGGCCGAATAAGTAAAGGACGGGGTGTTTCGAATGTCGCTTTTTCATCATTGCCCGGGAAAGTATTGCCGAACAATGATGAAGTGGCAAGGTTTGGGCCCGCAGCTTGTGTGGCTTTGGGATGGGCTGCTGGGTGGAAAGAGATCAGCTTTATGGGCCATGCATCCATGCCAGAGTCCCAGGCCCAAATGGGCCCTGGTGTGGGGTTCCGTTCATTAGCCCCCCCTTGATTTGTTCCCCATTCTCGGGGACGAATCAAGGATCCTAAGGGGTGGAGATCCGCCCGGGAAGCCGAAAAGTCAGTACCCGCCAGTCGAGGAACGTATTAATGCGCCCCTCAAAAGACACGTTAAAACCTGACTGATGGCCTATCCGTCATCACTGTCTGATGGTTCGTGAACCGAGGCGTCATGCGCGTGGCAGTTAAGGTGGCGATCCGCATGGTTTCCCGCCAGTAGATTATTTAATGCTACTTATCTCACTTCCTGTCCCTATAAATAATCGTTTCTGTCTTTTTCCTTCACTTTTGCATTCCTCAGCCTTCAATCTTTTACTCTACCGAGCATTCTACTTTCGTGGTTCATCTCCTAGCCCATAACACACCTCCTCCTTAGAGCCCTCAGTAAGTTTCTTTTCTTCTTCTTCTTGTTTGCGCCATTTCGTTCTATTCTTCAGTAATCTTAGTATTTCTTTTCTTTTAAGAATTCTTGCTCGTAGAATGGGTTACTCTCACCTCCTCTCTTCTGCAGACACCTTGGCTAGTTTTAGGGCTGCCTACAACGTTCCTAAGGATATCGATATTGCCTACTGTCATGTGGGTGACATCGACATCCAAAGGCGCCGTGGTGTAAATACGGTGTTCTTTCCTTTGATGGCTATTCTAGAGGGTGGGCTTAGGTTCCCGGTTGACCCTCTGATCCTAAGTACTCTTAGATTTTACGGTTTTTGTCCCGACCAACTCCCTCCCAACTTTTATCGAGTAGTGAGTTGCGTGAGTAGGTTGAACCAGTTGTTCGGGTTGCAACTAAATCATCATGACATTAATTTTATGTATAGTTTGTGTGGCAACATCGATTCGGATTATTATCTTAAAACTAGGGATGTAAGGGTACGACTTATTTTAGGCCTATCGGATTCGAATAGAAATTCGGCTGGAGATTTTGTACGGGTGAGCGGCAATTGGTTAGCTGAGGAGCTCCCCTACGCATTTTCACCACGCGATGTTGGTCGGTACCAAATGTTATTTATTTAACTTCTTTTGATTTTGATTCGAGTAAGTAATCGCTAACTAACTTATATTACTCTTGTGCAAAGGGCAAAAGGTTCAAACTGGATCTTAGAGTGGTACATGTTCGGGACCTGAATTTTGTGCTCAGGTTAGAGATTTTTGTTCACTTGGACGGACAACTCCGAGCATCTCATCTTATCCTTGGTATCGACCCCGTTTACTCAACTTGGCAAGCATTTAGCCAAGCCTTGTTAGTTGACAGCCCCCTTCTCTCCTATATAGATGTCCAGCACGCGAACTTCCTCCCGCCAAAGTTTACCGTAGGTGAGGCACGTGATCTCGATCCTCGGTTCATTTGTTCGACCACCGCCAGCCCATACGTGACGATTTAGCCAAGCGCGTGTCGCGAGAGTGTCGAGAGCGAACTCACGAACCAGTTCAGCCAGAAGCTCCCGCCCAGCCCGAGAACCTTGTAGAGTTCGCGGCTCCTATTCAGGAGGCCGAAGGTGCTGTAGCCGAATCAATCAGCTCTTCTGAAACAGAATCCGACCACGACAACGCCATGGTGACAAGAAAGAAAATGACAACCAACCCCTTTGTCCCGTGCGCCCAGCCAGCTGCGCAACAGCAACGAACCCCTGGCCAAGATCCTACGCCTCCTCCTGCTCCAGCAAGCCGTGCTCGAAAAAGGCAGCACACGATTGAACAGTCGCAGATAAGCTCGGGCAATGCGCCCTCCAGAACGCCTCCCCGACCATCGGTGAGCATCGTTATCCGGGAGTCAGTAGCACCAACCAGGGTAAACCTGGCGTCTACTTCCCGGGCCTCGGCGGAATGGCAACTCTCCTTCCAACTCGACGGCAAGCCTCTTCCTGCGACGGCCAGTGTACGAATATGGGAAAAAGGTCATGGGGGGTTGTATTGCCCAGAGTTTGGTGCGTGGCCTTCTTTTGCCCGAGAATGTGCACGCTTTTATGGAAGGGACAGACGAGTCTTTAGGGAGGCAATTGTCGTGGCACACCATAGCGGTAACTGTTCCATTTTATTTCATCATTCTCAGTTTTCTACTCGTTCATATATATGTACTTTCTTTTTCCCCTTACAAACATCATTATTGTGTGGTTAGGCCGCATAACTATCGCATATCGTGGACGGGAAGCATGACAGAGCTTGCTGAAGATGCTGAGCGGGAGAAGGCTTTGAAGGATGTTACCGAGGCCATGGCGAAGGAGAAGTTGAAAGCTGCCGAGGATGCGGAGGAAAAAATTGCTTTAGCTGAGAAGGCACGGGCTCTAGCTGAAGGGAGGTCTGCGGAGCTTGAAGTGCAACTGGAAGGCACTGAGCTTAAACTGGCAGAGGCCCAAAGTCTAAATATTACGTTAGAAGAAAAACTAGCCGATTCAAAGGCGGCGTTGGATGCTTGCGAAAGCAAGTGGTACGACGAGGGGTTTGCAGACGCCAAGAATTCGGTGAAGCCGGTCATTCACCAGGCTCACACGCTCGGATTCGAGGAGGGGTGGTTTGCCGCCCTTCAAGCCATGGGGGTTCCTGAGGATTCTCCCCTGAGGGATCGCGGCAAAATCCCCTTCCTGAACCCCTCAAATGCCGTGCAGCACATACCCCTTGTTATCGACAAAGAAGAGACCACCAGCATGAGGGAACTGGTGAATGCTATTGATTCTCACGCGGAGCCGACCGACTTAGAGGCGACTAGCCACCCTCATGCTGGGGATCAAATCGGGGTGAATGTCTAGTTGCCAACTTCTTTTGCCGACCAGCAGCCTCTTAAGGATTCATCTTTTGTTCAAACCATGGACCTCTGAAGTCAACTGCCGAACCGGATTTTTCGTACTTTCTTTTTCTTTTTCTTAAGTAATTATTTGAACTGGTTTGCCTATGTCACCGGGTTGTGGTGACGGAACAATTTATTTCCTTTGGGCTTTATTTTCTATCTTTCGATTTGCCGGGTTTTGGCAACTAAACATCAGTTTAAATTTTATATGCTGTTTTAAGTTATGCTCATGAATGCTTTACTATGGTGTGCTTTCACTTCGACCGAGTAATCAATTTTCGTTGGTTGCTTCTTTAGGGTGAGGTTCCCCCTTGCCCGGCAACGAAGTTTGTATCGAGGACGGTTTTCCGTCAGGGAAATTTAGACTGGCTCCACCCCGCCCGAGAACGCCTATCGAACCGAGGGCAGGTTCCTGTCCTCGGAGAATATAGGCTAAGGCTTCTTTCTGCTAGGTGAAGAGTATCAATTCGGAGACAGTTTTCCGTCCTTAGGCGATTTGTAGGACTCCCGCCTGCTCGGAAATGGGTTAAGAACCGAGAAGTGTGTTTCTGCTTTTTGGATAATTTAGGTTTTCACCTGCTCGGTGATAGGGATCGAACCGAAGGTTGGATTTCTGTCCTTAGAATAAATTTTTAAGGTTTCCACCTGCTCGGTGATAGGGATCGAACCGAGGGTCAGGTTTCTGTCCTTAGAATAAATTTTTAAGGTTTCCACCTGCTCGGTGATAGGGATCGAACCGAGGGTCAGGTTTCTGTCCTTAGAATAAATTTTTAAGGTTTCCACCTGCTCGGTGATAAGAATCAGGTTTCCACCTGCTCGGTGATAGGGATCGAACCGAGGGCCAGGTTTCTGTCCTTAAAATAATTTTTTAAGGTTTCCACCTGCTCGGTGATAGGGATCGAACCGAGGGTCAGGGGTAGAACGACACAAATCTGCATGAGCAAACATCATTACTTATCATTAACAAAACACATACAAGACACCTCACTTAACTTTATGCTCGGCGTATTGCCTATCAGTGATAGTACTTCTTCAGATTATGGACATTCCACGATCGGGGCAACGGTCTCTCGTCTAGGTCTTCCAAGTAGTAAGCCCCGATGCCGGCCACCGCAGTGACCCTGTAGGGCCCCTCCCACGTCTGTGCCAATTTCCCGGCATTAGTATCTCGCATGTTGCCCACGGCTCTTCTGAGAACCAAATCTCCGGCAATAAACTCCCTCGTTCTTACGTCTCAGCTGTATCTCCGGGCGAGCTTCTGTTGATATTCTGTGAGCCGTATAGTCACCATTTCACAGCATTCGTCCAACTTGTCTATGTTAGGATTAGTGCCCTTAAATCCTATTGTATAATGTCATGTATGATATTAAGTGTGACATTGTGTTTGACATTATGTATGACTTAATATTATGTTTAATGAATTTGTTTTATTATTATTTGAAATAGTGGTAACATGAATATTAGGACATTATCATTAAGTCCATGAGATGCATAGTATGTGATTTATGTGAGAAGTCACAGAAGATATAAATCACAAATTCTTTGTAAACTCAGAATTATAGTTCGTAGTCGGTGATGAAATTGGGCATTTCATCTGCAAAGACTATAACATATCAATCACGATGATTTGTCTTGATCATGGAAGTGGAGACTTCTGGTTGATGCGTTAATGTGTTTTAAGAGTTAAGACATATTGAACTGGACCGATGTGAGATTTATTATTCTCCTAAAGACTGTCAAATGAATAATAAATCTCACGACTTATATTTGCATGAACTCTTAATCCTGAGAGAATAATGAACCTGATCATGAGGTGTAGGTTGCTTTGATATATCAGGAGTGAGATCTATGGTAATGGTCAAAACCTCAGTATGTTGGGCAGCCACATTTAGTATTGATGGAACATGTATTCTCAATATGAAATTCATAGTCTCTTAACTGAGATATAAAGTATTCCCTTGAGATAAGTTTAATGAGTTTGTTATTCAGAGAGTTAGGCCTAACCACTTTAGTAAGACTAAAGTATATATTTATGGAATTGGATTTCATAAATATATAATGAATAACATTAAAGGATTAAACCGGGTACTCAAGGATCAAGATGTAGTAATTTACAAAGTGGCAGTCTACATTAATGACTTTGTATTACTACGAATATTTTATGAAGGGGTTGCATGTATAATAAAGTCTTGGGATATAATTTATAGACAAGACCTAGAGTGCAACTATATTTATATAGTGGTATTAAATATAGTTAATGGTAACTTTGGACTTGTCAAGAGTTGACAGAAAAGTCCAAGACCCATTGGAGCTAGTGTCTTATTGGTCCCTTTTGGTCCCACTCCAAGCCACACACTTAAGCCCAATTGGTAAGGCTCAAAAGGCCAGCCCAATTAGATAAATTGGTTAGATACAAAAGGGAAAAACGTTCAGATTTTTTAAAGTGAGAAAAACATCATTGAAAAGTGGTGTATGAGAGTGTACGTCACTCATTTATCATCCCTTTGTTACCAATTGAGAGACCACACATCTTGGGCGTTAGTGGAATTGGAGTGAAGATTAAAAGTATTCCCAAGTGATTCAATCTTCAGTTTTTGGAATTCACCGCTTCAAGGTACGATCTCTTGTTCTCAAAATTCTGAAATTTACTTAATACGTGTTATCAATATCGAATGAAGTAGATCCGTTTAAAACTTATTTTCCACTGTATTTATCTTTATATCCATCAGTCTAAGCATCCCACCATCATCTCGTCGTTTTGGGCGGGATTGAATCCCGCAACTCGTGCACTGCACAGACTCACCTCGGTAGGTATTATGGCTTCCGCTCCGTACGTGAGAGAGAACGGGGTCTCCCCGGTGGACCTTCTGGGAGTTGTCTAGTATGCCCACAAGACTTTGGGTAGCTCCTCAGCCCAATTCCCCTTTGCACCCTCCAGCTTTTTCTTCAGCCCATTCACAATTACTTTATTTACCGCCTCGGCCTGACCATTACTCTGGGGATACGCTGGAGTCGAGTACTTGTTTTTGATACCGAGATCACCACAGAACTCTCGGAAGGCCCAGCTGTCAAATTGTAGCCCATTGTCTGATATAAGAGAGTTCGGCACCCCAAACCTTGTGATTATATTCTTCCACACGAATTTCTTTACATCCACATCTCATATATTGGCCAGAGCTTCCGCCTCCGCCCATTTGGTAAAATAGTCGACAGCCACCAGAACGAACTTTCGATTACCCGTCGCCCGGGGGAATGGGCCGATGATATCCAGCCCCCACTGTGCAAAAAGCCAGGGACTGCTGATCGGGTTCAATTGGCCTGCGGGCGAATGGATTAAAGGGGCATGCTTCTGACACTGTTCACACTTAAGCACATACTCGGTAGCGTCCTTCTGCATTTGAGGCCACCAAAACCCTTAAGTCATTGCCCGGTGTGCCAATGAAGGTCCCCCCACATAGCTGCCGCACACTCCATCATGAAGCTCGGCCAAGAGCTTGCCCACCTTCTCTGGGCGTAAGCACAAAAGGTATGGCCCTCCGAAGGACCTTCGATATAAAGTCCGGTCTTCTGATAGCCAGTACCGCGGAGCCATTCTACGAATCTTGCTGCCCTCATTTTCGTTACTCGGGAGTCGGTCCTCTGCCAGGAAGTCGATGATGGGGTCTATCCAGCACGGCCCAAGGGCCGTGACGGCTGTGACATCGATCCCTACAATTCCCGAATCACTCAATACCCTGACGCTCGGCTCTGAAACAAGCTCGACTTTAATTAGCCGGGGTATCTCTTCGGCTACTGAAGATGCCAGCGTGGCGAGGGAATCGGCGTGTCTGTTTTGCGTTCGAGCCACTTGGAAAATCTTTATCGTACTGAAGTCGGCTATAGCCTGCTTCACCCGTTCCAGGTACGCTTTCATCCGGAGATCTCGGGCTTCAAAACTGCCCTACACCTGATTGACCACCAGACGTGAATCTGAATACACCTCCACTTCCCGAGCACCTAAACTCGAAACTGTCCTCAGTCCGGCCAGAAAAGCCTCGTATTTCGCCTCGTTGTTGGACACTTTGAAACCCAACCTAAACGAGTGCTCTAACCGTATCCCTTCTGAGGTGATTATGACAACCCCTGCACCGGCCCCCGTGGAGCTTGATGCACTGTCCACGAATACCTTCCACGGCCGAACCTCTAGATGGCAAACTATCTCCCCATTTCCTTAGGCGAAAACTCGGCGATGAAATCTGCGAGGACCTGGCCCTTCACCGAGCTTCGGGGTTTGTACCGTATGTCGAAAGAACCAAGTCGAGTTCCCCATTTTGCTATTCGACCCATGAAGTCTGACCTCTTCAATAGTGACTGTAAGGGATACTCGGTCAAGACGTATACTGTATGAGCCTGAAAGTAGTGCGATAGCTTCCTAGTGGCGTGTATTAGGGCTAACACAAGCTTCTCCAGGGGTAAGTATCTCGTCTCGGCGTCAACTAGAGTCTTGCTGATGTAGTACACGGGTTGTTGGATTCCCTTATCCCTCAGTAGCACAGAACTCACGGCGTACTCAGATACTGCCAGATACATGAATAAATCCTCACCCGGTTCTGGTGCTGTAAGCATGGGTGCCCGCGCTAAATAATCCTTCAGCTCCATAAAGGCTTTGTCGCATTCTTCACTCCACCGAAATCCAGTCCATTTCTTCAGCAGTTGGTAGAATGGTCGACAGTGATCTGCGAATTTGGAAATGAACCGATTAAGGGCGGCTAGCATCCCGGTTAACACTTGCACTTCCTTCGGGTTGCTCGGTGGCTTCAGCCTTTTCACCACTTCAATTTGGTCGGGGTTTACCTCAATTCCCCGCCTACTGATCATGTACCCCAGGAACTTTCCGGCCCCCACGCCAAATGCGCACTTCTCCGCATTAAGGCGCAACTTGTGTTGTCGGAGAACCTCGAAAACCCCCTGAAGGTCCTCCATGTGCAGTGCTTCCTGTTTGCTCTTCACCACCATGTCGTCGATGTACACTTCGACTGTACGCCCTATCTTGTCTCGGAACATTCTTGTCATCATTCGTTGGTATGTGGCCCCGGCGTTCTTTAGTCCGAAGGGCATCATCGTGTAGTGATAATTGGCCTCCGGGGAGATGAACGCCGTTTTCTCTTGATCCTCAGGGGCCAACGCGATTTGGTGATACCCTTGGAAAGTATCCAGAAAGCTCATCCTCGGGTGCCCATACGTGGCGTCCACCAGCTGATCAATCTTTGGCACGGGAAAAGGGTCTTTCGGGCAGGCTCGGTTCAGATTTGTGAAATCCACGCAAACCCTCCACTTGTCGTTCTTCTTCTTCACCACCACGGTGTTTGCCAACCAATCCAGGAAGAAGATTTCCCTAATCACCTCCGCATCCTTCAATCTTCGGACTTCCGCTTTCACCGCCTCGGCGTGCTCCTAGGCCGATCTCCTCGGCCTCTGCTTCTTGGGAGTGAACGAGGGGTCGACTCCAAGTCTATGGACGACGAACTCGGGATCTACCCCGGGCACCTCATATGGACTCCATGCAAACACATCTACATTCTGTATTAGTAGTAGCAACATTTCCACTTTTTCCTGATCCTCCATGCTCTCTCCTATTTGGAAGTACTTGTCCACATCCGGCAATACCTTCACCTTGACCATATTCTCGGCGCACGCAGCCCCCTTCTCCTCTTGTGAATTCTGTAATTGCTATAAAGGAATCCCCGATGACGGACATTCATGCTCTGCTTGCTCCTTTTGGTCGGTTTGCTCTTTCTTCCAATTGACTATGGCGACTAAGCATTGCCTAGCCGCCCGCTGGCTTCCTCATACCACAGTGATACCATGATCGGTGGGAAACTTGACTTTCACATGCAGAGTGGACGAGACAGCCCCCATTACATGGATCCATGGCCTTCCTAGTATTGCCGTGTATGTGGAGAACGAAGCAACTTCTATGAACTTTACCACCACCTCCTTGCCTCCCATGTTCACGGGCAGAGAGATTTGCCCCTCGAGAACCACCACTTTACCGTCGAACCCCACCAAGGGCGTGCTATACTCTGAAAGATCCTCATTCTTCAACCCGAACCCCCTGAACAGGTCTGGGTACATAACTTCAGCCCCACTTCCCTGGTCTATCATTATTCTCTTCACGACGAAACTGCCTACCTGGGCCGCGACTATCAATGCGTCGTCGTGCGGCTGAATCGTTCCTTCCAAATCGCTATCGTCGAAAGCGATCGACTCTCGGGTGGGTTTTATCTTCTTCGCGGACGGCGGCACGCCCGAGCTTCCTTCCATTGATACTACAGTCAACACCTCTTTCCCCCCAGCTGTGGTGATGCCCCTCGGGGCAACGTGGATAAATTCAATTATTCCAAAAGGGGGTGGAAGGGGATTCCCTCTCTGTGGGGCGCCCTGCCCTGCTCCTCAGTCCCCCGCGTCCGTCACGAACTCTTTTAAATGCCCAGCCTTAGCCAGTTGCTCGAGATGATCCCTTAACACTCAGTATTGCTCAGTTGTGTGGCCCTTATCCTTATGGTAAGTGCAGTACAGATTCGGATTCCTCCTAGACGGGTCGCCTGCCATCCTGTTCAGCCACCTGAAGTACAGTTCGTGCTTAATCTTGTCAACAATCCTATGCACAGGCTCTTTAAATGCTAGATTCACCTCCCCCACCTGTGCTTCTGGTTCCTGTATCCTCAAATTCCCCCGGATCCTGGGCGGTTAAATGTTCTGCTGAGGACGATTTATCACGGGCGCTTTCCCTTTGCTTTGCAGCCGGTCGTCTTCCAACCGTTTGTATTCTTCGATGCGCCTCATCAGCTGTCTCATGTCCTCAGGGGGTTTCTTAGTCAACGATTCCCTTAGTCCGGAGTCCTCGGGCAACCCCATTCTAAAAGTGCTTGTAGCAATCTTTTTGTTCCCTCCGCCGATCTCGTTGTAGAGCTCCCAATACCGGTCAGCATAGCTACGAAGGGTTTCCCCCACCCTCATTTTTATGGACAGTAACACATCTATCGGTTGTGGCACCTGGCTACAAGTTACAAACCGTATCCTGAACTCCTGTATCAACTCAGCGAAGTCGTGAATGGAGCCCTTCCGTAACCCATTAAATCATCTCAGAGCAGTAGGGCCAAGACTCGAGGGAAAAACCTTACACATCAGGGCGTCATTGTGGGTATGCAGGGACATCATCTGGATATAGTGACTGACGTGCTCTACCGGGTCAGTCTTCCCGTTGTAATAATTGAACAGGGGTCGCACGAACCTGTCCGGCATTAGGGCCCGCTCGATGCCGGCCGAAAACGGTGACCTTGCAGCTCTCCGTAGCGCACGGCTCATCGTATCCATGGCTGCATTATGGGGCCGTCGCTTTTCTGGGGAATCTGAGCCTCGGTCTGCATACTCCCGTGACCGCGAACGATCTCGACGGCGACGGGACTCCTGCGACTACGAACGTTCCCTTCGCCGACGAGATTCCCGCGAGTGGGATCGTTCTCGGCGGTGATTGGATCTAGATTGATTGGATCCCGTCTCTTGACGATTCTCCCCGGTATTGGACCTTCTTTCTCGATCATCTTGGTCCCTTCTATGGTGCCGATTCTCTGCTTCCAGCTCTAGATCTCTCACCAACCTGCGCAACTGTTCAAGCTCTTCGTCTCTCTCAGCGTGCAGTCTATGCCCTGATGCTACGAATACCGTTCGTTGTGTTTGGAACGATCCTTCACCGAGACCAGACCTCTCTTCCTCCCGTTCGTGATCCCGATCCTCAAGCCTTTTCTGCCTCCGTTCTCGCCAGGAGGATCCCCGAGAAGATCCCATTGAACCACTTTCAGCACCACTCCCAGAATGTCTCCCGGCCATTCTCTCGCGTGAGTCTCGGCGGAACCACGGCTTTGTAGGAGATTCCCACAGACGGCGCCAATTGTGCGTGCCCAAAAATGAGGCTACTGGGCTGGGCCTCACTCGGACTCACAACTTACTTGTATGATGGGTTTGGATTTCCTACACTGGGTCGTTCTCGGCACGGAGACTCAATGAGATCACTTTTCTCTCCTCAATGGTCTAAATCACCTTCTTCTCCCTCTGCTCCCTATCTATCTCTCCCTCTTTTACAGTAAATTTTCCAACCCCTAATCTTCCCCAAACTTCTCATATTTATAGTTCTAAGTTAGTGGAGAGGTTATGATCACTTACCAGTTAGTGCAACAAGCGGTCCAGTATTATCGATCATAAGTGGGTGGTTAGGTGGGAGTGGGAAGCGGTGAGAATGGCTTTGGAACTTGGTTCCCACTTCCGCAAGTATTCTCAGCAGCGGCGCCTCCTGAGGCACGGCCGAATATGTAAAGGACGGGGTGTTTCGAACGTCGCTTTTTCATCATTGCCCGGGAAAGTATTGCCGACCAATGATGAAGTGGCAAAGTTTGGGCCTGCAGCATGTATGGCTTTGGGATGGGCCGCTGGGTAGAAAGAGATCGTGTTTATGGGCCGTACATCCATACCAGAGTCCCAGGCCCAAATGGGCCTAGGTGCGAGGTGCCGTACAATAGTATAACCCCCAATCCAAAAAAAAAAAACTTCGCAAAATCTCAAATTTCTAAACCAAACTCACAATTGCTTTTGTCCCAAAATCACTATAACTAACCACGATCTGAAATGGGTATCACCAAAAAATACGTCATTACAATTAATTTCACAAAAACGAATATTTGTCAACCAAAAAAAAATCCCTAGTTCCTAAAAATCAAAGCTTTAACACATGTAGCTATCTGACATCCAAAAATAGCAAAAGATCTATGAACACAACCATATAATAACAATCTGAATGGTGAAAATTCAAAACCAAAACAAAAGCAGACAAAAAAAGCCCTAATTAATTTGCAAACTATACCATCAAAAACAAAGAAAGAAAAAAAAAACACTTAGAATACTTACCAAAGCTTATTGAAACAAGAAAATTTGACTTAGAATACTTACCAAAGCTTATTGAAACAAGAAAATTTCAATCTTGAGGCAAAGTTGGATCTGAAAACCATAGAAAAAAGAAAGCAAATTTAACGTTTTTGAGCCGCAAGAATTCTAGGGTTTCTTTTGGTTTTTCTGTCCCCTCTCTCTGTTCCAGTAGTCACATTCCAATCTCTCTCTCTCTCTCTCTTTCTTTCTTTCTTTCTCGTATATTCTAAAGACCCTCTCTGTTTTCACCTCTCCTTGTATTCAAAACTCCTATATTTGGACCCTATATTCTAACGACCCCCTCTGTTTTCACCTCTCCCTTCACAGACATGTCCCCACAAAGAACAACCTCCTATACCACTTTTTGATCTTGTTTCTCTTGCATTTTTGTGCTATTTTTTGTTTTGGGAGGAGAGAGACATAAAATTTGAGCAAAAATACCTATTTACCCCAAATTTTAACAGAGGTGAGTTACGGAAAACAAACGGAACATACCTCAAGTGGGTAAAGTGACACTTTTTAAACTACGAGTAGACAAAGTGATTTCGGGCCAAACCACAGATGGGTTTAGTGTAATTACCTCAAAACTAAATTTGAAACACATGTAACACTCTAAAACTAAAGGAAAACAACACGCACAAAGCTCTCATGATTCACAATCTCAATATACTTTTACAGATGAAGATGTACTGGGAGTAGACGCAAAACCATGTCCACTGTTGCTGCCACAATCTCTTCCATTCCTCGAAGCCATAGCAGCCAAAAACCTATCATTCCATCTTCCTTTACCCTCCACCATAGTAGCTGCTGCTGCTTTTTAGCACGTGTGGTCAGCTAGGACCGATGCTTCAAGCACACCTTCAATTGGAAAGTCTTGCACGTACTTGTATTCGAAAAAGGTAGTATCTCCTTGCACCACCTAAGAGGACACGTTGGTTTCTTCTTCTTCTTGGGGTCACAGTTACAAGACTTCTCGTGCTTCTCCAACATAGCTTTCTTGTCCTCTCCATCTCACGGTGCTAGATTTTAAAACTCACTTGT
Source organism: Quercus aquifolioides (assembly GCA_019022515.1). Taxonomy (NCBI): domain Eukaryota; kingdom Viridiplantae; phylum Streptophyta; class Magnoliopsida; order Fagales; family Fagaceae; genus Quercus; species Quercus aquifolioides. Next base: position 87,632 of record JAFHAW010000263.1, read on the forward strand.
CTCTCACCTGAGTTAATCGTTAGTTTTTAAACACTAAACTTTCAGAGGTATTGATTTGGCAATTGTGCATAGTTTATGAAGTAAATTAGCCAATATAAAAGTTCATAGGATATTTTGGCTAGTAACTGAAAGTTTGGAGAGTGTATGGACATTTTCCCCTAAATATGTATTTTATATAACATTTTGGTGATTGGCTTATTTTTTTTATTTTTTTATTTCTTTTTGAAAGGGATGATTGGCTTATTTGGGACTTTAGAATTTGGATGCTACCATATTGTCTAACTCCACCTAAAGGATTATTTGGATGTTTATTTACCCCTTTTTATTTAAGTTATCACTTCAATGACTTTAAAATTGAGCATAATTATTGACTAGAATTTTTTTTTTTTTATTGCAATATATAAATCTAAACCACAAGAATCAAATCATTGACTTAGTGAACATATAATATAATGTAGTTTCTTATTCTCAGTTCTATATTTTTGAAAGACAAGTGAATCTTTTTTTTAGAATTGATGATATTTATTTGTTAATTAGTAAACAAGCTTTATCCAAAAGAATTCACAAATCATGAAAAGACTACCATTGAAGTGAAAATTCACCATTGTCAGCATAATCTAGTTCAACATAATTAAAGACTTCAAAAAAAATATCAATGGCTAGTAAGGACTAGAAGATCAATAGGTTTTCAATTTGTTTATAGAGTAGAATTAATTTTCGGCAATAAAATGAAAGATTATATTAATACAAACTTTTTTTTTGGAGAAAGTTTCAATCTATGACGACCACTCCTAATAATAACTCTTCATCATCAGATCAAGACACCAATTGGTTTTTGGTGTAGGCAGGGAATGAACCTCAGATCTCTTATTCAACCATCAGAGACTTTAATAATTAAACTAATTAGAACCCACTTAATACAAACTGTTTGATTGTTTACTTTTTTTTTCTTTTTTTGAGAATAAAAGGATCCACTTTATTAATGTAAGGATAATTTATGATGTTACATCAACATAAACTAGATACGTAATGTCTGGTGGAATAGATTCCATCCAAACAGTTAAAGGAAAAGATTGTCTAGCTCTCCTAGCTAAAGCATGAGCAACTCCGTTGCCCTGCCGCCTAACATGAGAGAAAGAACAAGTTTAAAACAAACCCCTTAAAGACTTATAGTCTTTTATAATATGACCAATACTAGACCGGTCTGGACAGTTACCCACTAATGCTTTTAAAACAAGCTCCGAGTCTCCTTCAAATACAGCATGTCTCAGTCCCAGCTCCTCCATGACTAACATCGCTCTCCTTGCTGCCAGTGCCTCAAGCACTTCCACAGTTGATGGCATGTCAATTTTTTCTGCTAGTGAGCCCATAACTTGACCCAACTCATTCCGCACCACAACACCGATCCCTGCTTTCTCTTCATCTAGGAAATAAGCACCATCATAGTTTACCTTATACGTTCCTTCAGCTGGAGGTACCCAGTGTTATGTCCCAGCCATGTTTCTCATGGGTTTGCCATCTAGATTCCCGTGGAACTCTGTGAGCAGTGCAGATGCCGCGGCTAGGATCTTTTCAGGTGGCATGTGCTGCTCGTTGAAGTGTTGTTTGTTGCGTCTGTTCCATATAAACCATGCAACCACCATGAACAACTCCATATTTTCTTCCTGCTGTCTCGCCGAGAACACCAAGTCTGCAAAGGAACCTGTACCAATAACTTGGCTTCTTAATTTCTTGAACTCGTGACCCCAGCAGCCCAACACTTTATCACAGTCCCATAGAGCGTGGAGGGTTGTTTCACAAGCTCTATCACAGTTGCTGCAAAACGGTGAACCTACCACTTTTCGCCGGTACAAGTTTGCCAACGTTGGGAGTGATTCGGTGCACGCTCTCCAGCCAAATTTTTTTATCTTATTGGGGATTCGCAAGCTCCATATCCCTTTCCAAAAGGTCTTCGAATCAGCAATATTTGACCCCGAAGTAGCCTCCCTATTTTCCAGCTCACCTAGTAGCTAATACTCGATCTTAACCGAATAGTTTCCGTCCCGACTCCGTGGCCATACAGTACAATCTGCCTAAGACGTTTTGCAAAGAGGAATAGCCTTGATTTTCTGAGCCAAGTAGGGAGCAATTTTCTGATCAATCATCTATCCATCCCATTCCATTGTTGTCTGGTCTATAAGTGAACTAACTGTGGAATCATCTTCACAATCTTGTGTGAGAGGTACTGCCTTGTTTGGAAAATTACTCGGAATCCAACTATCCTTGAATACCCGAATCTACGACCCATCTCCAACCCTCCATAGCATTCCCTTTTCAATGACATGCCTTGCCTTAAGTATACTCTGCCAAGCGAAGGAACCTTTCTTACTTTTTGCCTCCAATACCGAACCTGTTGGGAAATATTTTGTGCTGAAAACCTTGAACAGAAGAGAGTTCTTATCTGTTTGTAGCCTCCATATTTGTTTGGCAAGCATGGCCTCATTGAATCTAACCAAATCTTTGAAACCCATACCTCCCTCCTCTTTCGGTTTACATAAGACTTCCCAATTCTTCCAATAAATTTTTCTTTGGTCACCACATTCACCCCACCAGAATTTTCGGATTTGCATTTCAATGTCCTTGCACAACCCCACCGGCAACTTGAAGTAACCCATTGCAAATGTAGGGATACCTTGTACCACTGCCTTGAGCAAAATCTCTCTCCCCGCTTGGGATAGGAGCTTTTCTTTCCAACATTGAAGCTTTGCCCACACCCTCTCCTTGATATAGTTAAGACTCGCCTTTTTATTTTTCCCAACAACAGCCGGCAAACCAAGGTATTTTTCATACTCCTTGATTTCTGGAACCCCTAAAAAACTTAGAATTTCTTCCTTCTTTTCTTCGAACACTGCTTTGCTAAAGAAAAGGGTTGTCTTCTCCCGGTTTATTTGTTGACCAGATGCGCCTTCATATAGTGATAGGATGTGTTGTATGGCTTGCAAATCCTCCATCCTTGCTCGGCAAAACAACAAAGTATCATCTGCGAAAAATAGATTAGTAATCTTTGGGCCGTTTTTACATAAGGAAAAACCCCGAATAATATTATCCCTTGCAGCTTGTTGGATCATTCTATTCAACCCCTCCGAGCACAATAGAAAAAGATATGGTGATAATGGGTCCCGCTGACGGATTCCCCTAGTAGGAGAGATTTCGCCTTTGGGTTCCCCATTAACTAAGATTGAATAGGACACTGTACTGATACATTCAGAAATGAGAGTCACCCAAGCATCACAAAAACCCATTTTTTTCATAATTTCAGTCAAAAATCGCCACTCCACTCTATCATATGCTTTACTCATGTCTAACTTTAAGGTCATGAAATCTGCTTTCTTTGATTTTTGTGTCTTCATATGATGTAATAGTTCAAAGGCCACCAGAATATTATCTGAAATAGCCTTGTTGGATTGAAACGCACTTTGTGACTTAGAAATCAGATGTGGCAAGACTTTTTTAAGTCTATTGGCAATAACTTTAGAAGCTAGTTTATATATGACATTGCAAAGGGCTATGGGATGAAATTCAGAAACTACAGTGGGGCTTTTTACTTTAGGGATTAAAGTAATGAAAATGTGATTAATAGAGGGAGGGATAAAACCTGAGTTTAAGCAATTTAGGATAGCAGCTGAGACATCGTCTCCAATAGTAGTCCAGAACTTTTGGTAAAACAAAGGGGGAAGCCCATCAGGTCCTGGTGCCTTTAATGGTTCCATCTGCTAAAGTGCTTCATCTATTTCGGCCTTGACAAATTCAGTAGCTAGCATGGCATTTTGTTCCTCCGTGATGATAGAAGGTACCGCCCTTAGAACTTCCTCCATGCATGTTGGTGAGGTCGTTGTGAATAATTGTTGGTAGTAGTCAATTAGAATATTTGAAATCTCATCTTCATTGGTGCATACTACCCCTGCTTCATTTTTCAACTCCTCAATCCTATTCCTCCTATATCTGTGAGATGCTCGATTATGAAAAAATTTTGTGTTCTGATCCCCTCTTTGAGCCACAAAGCCCTCGATCTTTGTTTCCACATTTTTTCCTCCTTGATCAACAAACCTTTTATCTCCCATTTCAAACGGTTAACTGCATCCATTGTCCCATCTCTAATGGCCCTTTGCTCCGCTTTCCTTAATTGTTGTTTTTTTTCCTTCAAGGACCGATTAATGCTCCCAAAGGACACACAGCTCCACTGCTTCAATTTTACTTGACACTCCTTTATTTTTCCTTCCACTTGAGCAATCGGGTTACCTGGAAAGTATCTTCTCCAAGCCAAATTAACAACCTTACTACATCTTGTATCCTTAAGCCACATCTGCTCAAACCTCCACGGTCTTCGCTGCTTAATTTGGATTCCTTTAATACAGAATAACCATAGATGTATTCAATAATACAAAAGAACATTGATATCCATTTTGATATATTGTAACTTGTAAGTGATTAAGTTGAAATATATTAAAAAGCAGCTATTTAATATCTTTTATTTATTTTTATTTAGTTAATGCTTACAAATAGTTTGTCAATAATTTTTCATTTATGTTTAATTTGTTTTATTTATGTACGACTTTGTAAAACTTCTTTTTTTTTTTTCACTTTTTTTAAAGTATATGTATATTTTAGTCTACTTTTAGCAACAACAAAAAAAAAAACATTCAGATATAGAATAGTTTTACTAGTTTTATTTTTATGTATATATAGATTAGATTTTAATTTAAGTGTATTTCTTATTTTTGAATGATAATTTTTTTTTTTTTTTTTTTTTTTGGTTTTATGCTTTGGCTCCCTTAAAACGAATTCCCCTTTCTGTCACTGTTTCATGTTGAAGGAGTTGGCCAGTGTGAGAAGCTGTAATGTAACAAGTTGCACTCAATATTCAATAACAATATAGACATGTTATTAGCACCATTCAACAATGTCCAAATGCCTCTGAGAGAGGAGCCACAAATAACCACAACAAAGTTAATAGCACAAATAGCCCAAGATGGTAACACTCAAACATTAACTAAATTCAAATTACACATGATTTTTTTTTTTTTTTTTTTGCAAATTGAGTTGCATTATTGAAAACGTAGTGGATAAAACAAAGCATATAAACACACAAGGCACACCCACACAAATGTTACAAACGGCTCCCAACACTTTTATTTGCGTGAGCAACAGAAGCAGCATGCAACTCCTGATCTGAACAACAAGGAAAGAGAAAGCTATCAGCCCAGATTCAATATGATAGATATAGAACTACTTCAAGCGAAGTGAAATTTACCATGCACGTTAAGCTTATACCCTTCAGCACAGCTACGCAACCTGATCATGCAATTTCAAATAAGAAAAGAATCAGTAATTGGTGCTTCTTGAATCTTAGCATGAGAGTCATAATCAAAAAAAGGTGAGAAAAAAACAAAATTGAAACACACGTCATACCATAGACGAAGTGCTCGTCCGGGCCTTTGAAACGTCCTCCACAGTCTTGCCATGTTCACAGCCATTGTTATGTAGAGGCAATCCTTCATGTTCTCCAATGACAAGAAATAGGCATGTCTCCATGAATTCTTTAGCAACAAAGAACCGCAAACACCCAAAAAACCTACCACAAATCCAAATCCTGCTGCGCCATAAAACCAATTCCAGAACTCATCTCTATATTCTTCACCATCTCCACTTTGGTTTGGTGTTTGTTCACCGGGCCAACACTTCTGTGAAAGTGGAAGCCCACAAGGTGCTGGGTTTCCAGCAAAATCAGATGCTTCAAAGCTTTGTAGTTGAGTGCTTGAAGGAATTTTCCCAGACAAATGGTTGTATGATAGGCCTAGGTGGTTCAAAAAGCTTAACTCTGACATGCTCAATGGGATTTCGCCTGAGAACTGATTCCTTGACAAATCAAGTGTTTCTAGCTTCTTCAACTGACCGATCAAATGGGGGATCTCTCCAATTAAGTTGTTTCCAGATACGTTCAATGTAACCAACTCCAAAAGACTCGAGATCTCAGTTGGAAGTTTCCCAATCAGTTTGTTGCCTGAAAGGTTAATCATTACTAATAGTCCAAGATTTTTGCCATACTCGTCCTCCCTTCCTTTCAATACAACTGTGGCACTACCAAAATATTGTACTTGAGATGTGAAATTTCCAACATATGAAAAATAACGAAGTCCATTAATCATATCATAATAGTACCCTTCCTGAGCCATGGCCGTGAAATTGTTTAGGCAGAATGGTATAGTTCCAGATATGTCATTTAAAGAGAGGTCCAAGGTTTGTAGATGTGTCAACACTACAAGAAATTTGGTTATTTTCAACGGTTGAAACCGTTGAAAAAAGTACTAAAAACCGTTGAAAATACTATTTTCGATGGTTAAAGTAACCGTTGAGAACCGCCATTAAAAACTATGTCGAAAATTTTTTTCTACGGCCTATGCAACCGTCGGAAAAAATGTTATACTTTTATCAACGGTTAATAAAGGTCGAAGTATTATTAAAAGCCGTTGAAACATAAACACATAAAGATGCTTATTACTTTTTTCTACATGTACTCAACCGTTGATAAAAGGTATCATGAGATAAATTTCAACGGTTTGTAAACGTTGAAATAAGTATTTTCTTTAAAAAAAATAAATAAATAAATTTGGATGCACTTTTTACATTGATCAAAATTTAATAACCTAATTCAAAATATAATGTAAACACAATTGTGCAATTCCTAATTAAATTTACAACAACCAATCGACTACTCTTTTAACACAATAAAAAAACTGTACAAATACAATGGATAATTAGAGCTGAATTTTTTATTTTTTATTTTATCAGTAATAGGATCATCATTGTTAACCAATGATGCAGCATCTCGATTACCAATTCTATCATAATGTATTTCAGTGCAAGGTCCACAAGGACCTGTATCACCCATCTCCCATAAATTGTCCTGTACAAAGAAACAAAAACTGTAAAAAAATTGCACACAGGGAAAACACTTTTTTTTTTATTCAACTTCCCTACATATATTCATAGACATGTAATAATCCTATACTTCCATTTTATCAACCTCACATTTTCATTTCAGCTGCTTCACATTTTCATTTCAGCTGCACTAGTCTCATAAAAATGTTTCTTGGTAGCCAGCATTTCTTTGCTATCATTAAATACACAAACAATTGAATCTGCAAAAATTCAGACAACTGTATACCTGTTGGCTATGGAGACGATTCTCACGTTCAAGCTCTTCAATTTCCTCCTGAATTGAAACGAAAATCAGAAACTAAACTGGGGGAAAAAAACCATTTAATTTAGATTTCATCTGACATACTTGAAGTGCTAAAATATGCCGTTGTGATTGTGCTAGCTCTTCCTCTCTCTGAGCTTGCTGCCTTGCCAAAAGCTGAATTTCAAAAGAAAAATCACCATCAACCAAAATTCTACTTGCATGCAATGCATGAAACAAATTATTCCAAAGATGAACCAATTAGCAAGCATCCATTCATATTAAAGAGAACTTTGTGTATTTGATACGAGTTTCCCAGGAAATTGTCCATCTTCATTGGAGAACTATAGTGATACAGTTTTTTTTTTTTTTTTTTTTTTTTAAACAAAGGCTATTGTGATATTGATCATTATTCAAAAGCATAAACAACGACTACTTGAACATTATCCACAAAAACTTCAATTAACTAATGAATACAAAAGTTCATCAAGATATAAAGCCTAGGTACAAGCAATAAAGTTTTGGGGGAAAAATCAAAGAACACATGATTAGGAATACAAACTAGTGCCAAAATAAATATTTCTAGTTTGTGTGGGTTTTTATCAACAGAGCTCACTTAATCAGGCACTTAAATTTTTCCATCAGAGCTGGTTGAAACTTGCAGCTCTATGATATAATTGGCTACCTGCTAAACTGTCATAATAAATGCATTGGGAGACTCAACAAAGTACATTTTAAATGAGAACGGATTTTTTGAGAGAAATGTTTATACCAGAATCTACTGTTCTGCTGCAGAAGTGCTTAAATTTTGTGCATCCTGCTTTTGCATAGCTGATAATACCAGTTAGAGAAAAAGGATATGTTAAGACCTCACCAGCTACCCCAAGGGTTTGGTTTTTTATAGATTGAGAAAAGCTTTCAACTTATATTTAACTAATATAGGTGCTGACAAGTGGTAATAGGAATGGCTTCATACCTGTGTAGTGATTTCCATTGTGATCAACCTGAGATTATTAATCACATTGTCAGGCCAGGGACTAAAATATTAAAGCACAATACTCTGATACTCTGATACTCCCAATGCATCAATACTTATTCTACTTCTGTTAAAGCACAATATCAATGATACATACAACATAGTTGAAGAACTTTGTTCCACACCATAGTTGCCAAGGATATGCAACTAGAAATGGTTTGGAGAAGGGAATATATTTTGTTTTTTCTTTTCTATATAGCTGGTAAATTAAGTGTTAGATCCGAAAAAAATATTAAATGAATTTTGCAGGTTGAAAAACAAAGATCGGTAGGAGTTCTTCACCTCCTCAAATAGATGGAAAATTCACATTCAATCTCTTTAACCAGAAGAACTCAATGGTTCCTTAGGATAATGACTATTTCATTCATTCTCCCCAATCAAATACAAGCAAGCCAATTAGAGTGGCTTGCAAAACTCTGAATAAAACCTAGAATATGCAAAACTTGGAAAAGCAGACTTAACCATACTTGATACTTGTAAAACTAATAACACTTCAAAGACTCATCAGCCTTCTAGAAAAGCATTTGATGAACATATAGACCCCACAAGGCCACAAGTGTCTAAACTGGAGTTAATTTTTTTTGGATAATTTGATAGTAAAAACGATAGGGGAGGGGGGATCTGAACCTTGGACGTCTTGATTGGAACCAAAATTAGCTTTCTTGTACATAATGGAGCCAATACTCAGTCTAATGAACTATCAGTCTAGCATTCTTGTACATAAAGGTTATTCTTCAACTTATCATTAAAGTACATCTTGAAAAAAGTTATTCCAAGCAAGCCTACTGCCAATCTTTTGATCAAAAATAGGATATTTGACGAACAGTACTTTAAAACAAATTCAAATTCAAAGAGTGTTTCAGTAGACTTCCTTATGATATAGACCTGGAAGGGGCAATAACAAAAAAAATATAAGCAAACCCACAAAACTAACCTCCCGAAATTCAATTTCAACTTAGCTCTTTAATTGTTTCAAAATCTTTAACTCTTTTTTTTTTTTTTCCCCTTTTTTCCCCCCAAAAACTGAAGTTCAACATAATTCTGATGGTTAAATCCAAGTACCCAGAACAACCAGTCTTACCAAAAAGACCAAGAATTTTTTATCATAAATTTCAAGAATCCATCCAAATGTGAATCAATATAAGTTGTGTAAATACTATTTAAAAAAATGCTAAAACCTCATAGTGGAAAAGAAAATCACAGATTTGGTTCAAGATGGTAATATGCTAATGGATAAACAACTTCCATAGTATGACTAGTGAGATTCAAAACATAAATTGAAACAGTAAGAGGGAAGACTCCAAAGCAAAAAAGCTTACAACTTTAACAAAAGAGAGCAACGCCCATCAATGCAAGAATCAATCTTTCATAAAAAAAAGACCAAACTTTCACCACCATTCATCACATAAACTACGCCATAACACACTCTCACTAATCAAATTCAAATTTCACACAAACCACACACACATTCGCGTACAGAAAAATCTTACAATAGGTTTGGCAATCCTCCTCCGTTTAGGAGACAAAGCTGGGGATGCAGTATCATCATCATCATCTACATGAGCAACAAAACAACACAAAACAAAAAAGCTAGAAAACACGTTTGAAAATAGAGAATTTAAACTTCAATATCACGGTTCAATTTGCTTCAATTTAATCCTCCTAAACAGTATAGAAAAATATAAAAAATTTCAATGTCCTGGTAAAAAATCCTAAAATTTTCCCAGCAACCAAACAGAGAGTAAGAGTTGAGAGTGATAAAATACCGTCGAGGGACACGAAATTGAGAGGCTGAACTTGAGAGTAATCGAACAATGGCTCAAAATCTTTAGTGGAATCCACCTGAAACCAAAAATAAATAAAAATCAAATCAGAGAGAGAGAGAGAGAGAGAGAGAGACCCTAGAAAAGCGAGCGATTAGAACTCAAAGCGACTCGAAGAAGAGAAAAGCGAAACTCAAAAGCGAAACTCAAAATTCAGAGATAAAAGAATGAGAGAGAAACCATACAAAAAGCGAGAGATCCATAATTGACGGTGTATGGACAAAATTAATAGCCATGACCGCAAAGAGCTATGAGAGAGAGCAATAGAGAGAGATCGATATAAAGAGTGAGATAGCGAGAGAGTGAGAGAGCGATAGAGAGATCGATATAAAGAGAGAGAGAGTGTCAATGAGCTATACAAGTTCCGTGTTTTTATTTTCAACGTTTTATAACTGTTGATAAAGTATTTAATTTATTTTTTTCTACATTTATCCGACTGTTGATATAACTTTCCCCTGTTTATTCTTTTTTTTTAATACATATTTCAACAATTATGCTAACTGTGGATTTTTTTTAACATATGTTTCAACAGTTATTCCAACTGTGGAAATAAATATGTGAATTTCTTTACTGTCCTCAACAATTGTGTATAACTATAAAAGTTTAAGGTTTTTATTAACATTTTTTAGTGACCGTAGATAAAAATATATTGAAAAAACTCAAAGTTTGTTGTAGTGCAACCAACATAGATTAAATGGTATGCTTCCATCAAACTTATTGGAACGTAGGATTAGAACGATCAACCATGGCAGGCCTTCCCCAATCCATGCTGGTATTTCTCCGGAGAATCTATTGTCTCCCAAATCTATAACTTTTAAAGAACTGCATTTTTTCAGGGCAGAAGGTAAGTTTCCGGAGAAACTATTATTAAACAACTTCAAAGTTTCGAGGTTAGACAGCCTGCCCAAAGAGTTTGGGACTTCACCAGAGAATTTGTTGCCAGCTAAATTCAAAACGACTAGCTCATGCCAATGCCTAAAACAATTTGGAAGCTGACCATAAAATAAGTTATTGGATAGATCTAGATAAGTCAACGAACGACCATTGATTTTGCAAAGACATGAAATTGACCCTGAAAACCGGTTTTTAGAGAGTTTCAAGATCTTGAGATTAGCTGTGAAAAGTGGCAGAGGACCCTCTAAACTGTTATCACTCAAATCAATTCCAATACTATATGAATTCATTGTTGACACATTCGATAACCGACCATGTATCCGGTTTCTAGAAAGATCTAAAAATTCCAATGTAGGAGGTAGGTCTGCAAACCACTCTATTGGTATGGTATCAAAAATTTCAGCATTGGGGATTTTTAGGACGGAAACATTCCTTTGAGTTTGAATCCAACTTGGAAATCTAGGCCCTAACTTGCAAGATGTCAAGTATATTTCTTCCAGTTGGAAAGGGGGAACCCAATTGAAGTTGAATTCTAAAGCAAGGGAATTATTGGACAAGTTTAGATACCGTAATTTAGAGAGATTTGAGAAATGGGGTTCAGATATGGTGCCTTGCAGAAAATTCCCAGACATATCCAAAATCTCGAGCTTATATAGGCTTCCAATGCTTTTGGGTACAGTCCCATTTAGAATATTATTTGAAAGATTAAGATATTTTAACGACGGAAATAATGCAAAATTCGGCAACGATCCTGTAAGTTGATTATATGATAATCCCAAATCCTCTAATGAGTCTTTTGTACATCTAGACAAGTTTTTGATAAGCTCAACAAGTTGTGCATTGGGATTATTAGCCGAAAAATACAATTCACGTAAAGTACATATATCCCCAATTGATTTTGGAAGGCTAACAAGTTTATTGGTATTGAGATTCAAACTTTCAAGAGAAGTAAGAGATTTCCAATAATTGAAACCAGAAAGAGATAAGTACATCTGGGAAGGAAGATCACATCCCCATAAGTTCAAGGTCGCTAAATTAGAAAGATGGCTCACAACTTCTAGCCAATCATTGACGACACTAAGATTTAGGGAAGTTAGGTCAAGGTATTCTATTGAAGGCAAATGAGACAGCCATTCAAGATTTTCAATAATTACCAAATCATTCCCCAGGAGATTAAGATATTGCAAGTGGGAAAGGTTTCCAAGTTGACGTGAAATTGGCCCGGAGAGATTAGCCCAAGAGAGATCAAGATGTTTTAAGTTACTGAGAGACCCAATGAACTCAGGGAGGTTGTTCTGATTAAAGTCATTTTCACTAAGATCCAAAAAAGTCAAATCAGGCAACTCAAGTAGGGAAGGGCTAATCATACCTCGCAAAGGTTTGTCTGCATTAAAACGATTTTCACTTAGATGAAGCTCAAGTACATGACCAGTTTGGTTGCTGCAGTGAACTCCTTTCCAATTGCAGCAATTCTTATCTTTGCTCCTCCACGAAGAGAGCCGGCCATAGTCATCAACAAGGGCTTTTTTGAATTTAAGGAGCGCTTGTCTCTCCCTCTCTGGGCACCTGATATTGTTAGCATCTCCAACTCCAACCTCTGAAATAAATCCAAGGGCTGGTCTCAAGTGCACTAAAGCTAAAAGTATAAAGAATGCATGAGCAAGTTTCATTGAGTTTCCACCACCCGTGAACATGATCATTGTCGATGCCCCTAAAAATAATGATTAATTACACAATGAAAGATGGGATAACAATGAGAGGCACTTCCCTTTAAACACACACCCAATGGCCAATGGTGCAGGGGAAAAGGAACGTATGGGTATGGCATCAGTATTGTCAACTTCAGGAATTTATAGGAAAGTAAAAACGACTTACCAAATGATGTAATGTTTCTGGGTTTTACACTCTTGTCAAATGCTAAACTTTAAAAATTAACCGAGGATGATTTGATTAGTTTTGTTAAGTTGGGGATTTCATTTACTTCCTTAAGCGTCCTTTGGCGAAAATTATTTTTGCTAATTTATTTTATTATTTAGTTTATTTTTGCTATTATTCATAGATTCTACTGCACTTTGTAGTACTATTCATGTGTCTCACGGTACTATTTCAACTAAATTTTATTTTTATCTATAGTACTTTCATCAAAAAAAATTTCAATTTCAACAAAATAAACGGATTCCAAATGAACCTTAAGAGGAGGAAAAAAATAAATAAAAGAGGACATGTGGTCGATATTGGTTGGTTGAACATGAAGTCTGGCATTGGGAAGTTGGAGATTTTATTCCCAATATTTTTATAACAAATTATAGGTGGTAAGTTGTTATTTGTTCTAATTTAAATCTATATGTTAAATTACTTTTTTTTGCCTACACATAACAACTAATAACAACTCATCACTTAAAATTTATTATAAAAATATTGTGAATATATCATTTTTATAGTATGAAATATGAATCACATTGGAAAAATATGAATCATGTTGGAGAAAGTCAAAAAAATAAAAAAGAGAGTTACCGTACATTTTTCAAATTAGGAAAGCAATAATGTGTAAGCGTAGAACTTTGGCTTGACGCGTGACAGCCTGACTTGAGCCAATAATAATGTGGACTAGACTTCCTTGCTACGCTGCCTTAAATTCTCAAAAAAAAAAAAAAATTCCAACTACCACGGTTGACGTGATCAATTATAAGTAGTACAAGGTAGCTTTTCGCATGGAATCATGCTTAATATCATTTTATACACAAATAATTATTACACAAAAATACAAATTATTTGTTCACTTCACCACCTGTCACATTGGTTTTCATTTTATATCTCATAAATAACAATTTGTTACATATTATTGTTTATTTTTATTATAAAATATAATCAAAGTTTATAATGAAAAAAGAAAACAAACAAACAAGCAAATGACATACCACCAAATACCTATAACAAACTACCAACTTATCAATGATGGACTCTTATAAAAATAATATTGTTCTAATCATAATTTATAACCTTAACAAGATAAAAATGTTATAAAAATAAAAATAAATAAAAAAATTGGCCCTAACATTACTCTTTGGTATATTAACGTTAAGAACAATGTGGTATGAGAGAATTAGGTTAGTTTGTTTCAACATAAAATTTATTTTTAAGAGAAAATAATTTCTATATTTCTAATAAATTGGGACAACAAAAAATTTGGTCAAATCAAAATCATTTTCCTTTAACTAGGAAAAATGGCCTCTTTAGGGATAATAATATTTTACTTTGGGGAAAAACTTGTTTCATATAATGTATGGATCCACACACTACAAAAAAATAACTAAACTTGTGACTTTAAGTCACAATTTTAAGTTATTCATACATTATGTGGAATAAACACTGCCCCTTATTTTATAACCTTAAAAGAAGTGTGAAACATTTTTTTTTCTCTCAAGAGAACAAAAATCTCTCTTTCTCTCTCCAAAATGTTTTTAAAAAATACCTTCACAATCTAAAAAATGCTTCTCTAAGACTTTCACGATTGAAAAACTCTTAAAAATTATAAAATGACAAAAATACCCTTACAGTCTCTAACCTAATCAAAACACCCTCAACACGTTCAAAACTACCGTTATAACCCCCTCCTGTGAAACATATAAATTGAATCAAATAATCATCAAATAACCAAAATATTAAAAAAAAAAAGAGGATTCAGATCCTCTAGATTTTCTAGGGTACTGTACCAAATAGATTTCCATAAATCTTAACCATTCTTTAATAATTTAATGGTCTAAATTTTGTCATGTTAGCATTCCACTAATAATAATCTTAATTTTTTTGTTTGCAGCATTATTTTATTATTTTAAGAGTATTATTAGTGGAATGCTAACATGGCAGAATTTAGACCCTTAAATCATAAAAGAGTTATTAGAATTTAAAAAAATTTATTAGTAGAGTACCTTAAAAAATCTGAAAGATCTGAATCTAAAAAAATAATAATAATAAAAAACCATGAAAAGCTCTAACTTGATTAAATAACCCGTAAAACCACTAAAATGGCACCAAAACCATCAAAAAGACAAAACGAAATCCTCAAAACCTGTAGATGATCACGATTGCCACAAAACTTCCAAAATTACACCTAAACTTTAATAGGTTTCAAATATTTGCAATATTATATGTCTTTGAATGTGTATTTACTTAAGGCATTATAACTCTATACCAAATTCTTTAATTAGCAAATTCTTTAATGATTTAATGGTCTAGATTTTGCCATGTTAGCATTCCACTAATAATGATCTTAATTGTTTTGTTTGCAACATTATTTTATTATTTTAAGAGTATTGTAAGGACTCAAACTGGATTGGACCCAGAATAGGGATGGGTTTCTAGCCGAACAAGGCCAAACAATAAATTTTTAGAGAGTGGGTAAAAGAACTAGTTCTACTTGATAGAAAAGGTCATGGTTATTGTGCAGTAAAAGACATTTCAAGCTAACTATATGATAAAAACTCTCATCGGCTAGGTTTCAGGGAGTATCTTTCTGGGTTCTATAGTTCTTTTCTCCTTTTTTCCAAAAGTCCCCTCTAATGTCATCCACTCTCAGGTTATATACTACGTCCGTCCCCTTCTTTTCACCGTACACGTGTAGGTTTTATCCTTAGGACTCCTTTCTATCCCATCCAGCACCTCCCTGAATCTTCGTTTAACAGCCATAAGGCTGCTTGGTTACTGTTCAGGTATCACCTCCACATTAATGCGGCCAGAGAGTTAGCTGGGAAGCATTTAATGTGGAGGTAGCAGCTCCAGAAGATATTTGTTACCACTCCTGGTTCCTTCCTTGTTCTATATTCAACTTCCAGTTCTAGTACAACTTTGCGGAGTACCCCGAATAGTAAGATAGTTACATCCACCTCGGACCATAGTATCCGAGGTGAGTTTCATCATTGGACGTGTCTTGGGCTACTATACATGACTTCCATCCCTTTTTCGTATATTATCTCACAATATCTTTCTTTAACTATCCTCGGACAAGTGAGTGTCCTCGGACTGGGCCATTTGGGCCACAAGCCCATTTCCTACACTTTCTACATTATCCTTTTGGATAACCGGCCCCACAGTAGCCCCTCAAAATCTCGCTTTTTGTCACCTCGGAAAAATGGAGATTTTGATATCTTCCCCTCACCCCTTCTGCGGACGTCCCTAATCTCCAGAACGCCTTTCTACCTGCCCAAGGCACGCTTCTGACGTTTCGGCGTCAGGAGCACGTCATTATTAAATGAAGGCGGCTTCTTTGTCCCCCACGTTCAACAGCGAGATGCGAATCTAACGGTGGAGGATCTTCCGTATTTATGAGCGGGATTTTTCCCGCTTACAATTTCTGTGCCCCTATATAGAGCTTTTCAAATCAACTTTCTTTTCAATTACAAAAACCACACCGTCTTAACGTGTATTCATTGAACCTGTCTCTCTTTCTCACCTCTGCACACTCTCATAAATACTGAGAATCTATCCGAGGAGCTCATTTTTCAAACCTGTAAGTTTCCTTAACCCTTTTCAGCCTTCAGTCCTTTCTACTAATTTTTCTTCGCGACTTTCAGAAAATGGGTAGATTCAAGAGTCTAGTTGAGTCCGAGGAGGATATAGAAGCATTTAGATCTAAGTATAAGATTCCTCCAACAGTAGGAATGAGATATGCTTCCCCAGAAACATGGGTAAATGATAGGAAAACAGGGGAAGTGGTTATCCCTATGATCGCCTTTATAGAGGGAGGGATGACCATTCCCATGGGTAACCTAACTAGAAGTTATCTTAGATTTTTTAGATTATCTCCCACCCAATGCGCCTCAAATATGTTCAGGGTGCTAGGGAGTATAGAAGCTCTGAATGAGAGGATGAACCTAGGCCTGACCCATCATGATGTGAACTGGGTGTACAATCTCAATCACCTAAAGGGTCAGGGATACTACCTTAAGTCTAGGTTCCCTGAAATAAGATTAATCCAATGTCTCCCAACATCGAATAAGGGCTTAAAGGATGACTTCCTTATTTTTTCCGGGGAGTGGCATGATGGCTTACCCTGTCTGACTAGAGAAGGAACACCAGGTGAGATTTTTGGGGCTATAAGTCCATACAATTTGGATTGTACTCTTTAGCTTAAGTTACCTTTATTTTTGATCAAGTTCTTCACTTGTTTTAATACTTTTGCAGATAAGCGCGCTACCAGACCTCAGTTCAGACTTAGATAGAATCCTGCGATCCGAGATGTATGTGAACCCATCTGACGATCAACTGAGAGCAGCACACATAATCCTTAAGTACAAACCAATTTCCAAGGCCTTTCAAGCTTCCAAGTGCGTGATAAAGGCTAAAGATCCTCGGCTTCATCGCATCAGTGTAGCCTTTGAAGGATTTATTGTTTCTGAGGGTGTTCTGATCCCTGAAGGTGCCCCTTTCACTGAGCCGTTACCTGTGGTCGCTCTTTCTGTAGGAGCTTCATCATCGTGTTCTATTCCTCAGGAAGTGAAGGAGGAAGAGGAGAAAGAAAGAGAGGAAGAAGAACAAACTTCAGAAGGAGTTGTAGAATTGTTGGATTCTGCAGACGAGTTTGAAGTTTTCAACCAACCCCTATCTCCCGAGGTGCCTTCTGACGACATGGGTATCCAAAGGAAGAGCCAGAGGAGTTTAATGGATGTGATTGAAGGCCAGCCTGGAAAGGGTGTGCCGAGGAAGTCAACTCAACCCAAGCTTCCCCCTCCTCCCAAATCTCCCCTCCCACCTTCTCAACCATCCCAACCTCCTGTGAAAGAACCTACCGATCTGAAGAGGAGGAAGGATGCAAGAGACAAGGAATTGGTAGAGGTTGGGAGGTCTCGTCCTCCTCTTGAAGATGATGCTCAACGAGCTGCGAAGCAGCAAAAAGTCAGCCACGGACCTCAACGAGTCACGGAAAGGACCGCCACTCCATCCTCGGAGCTCGAGGCTTGGCTCCCCGCTCCCATGCTCGGCGGTGAGCCCTTGAGGGAAGATGCCTCGCTTAGGGATTTCAATGGTGGAATTGGGTGCCACGTTGCCTCAGTCCTAGAGGAAACCCTCCTACTTCCCAAGGACATGGCAGAGATGAGAGGCATAAGGAAGAATGAAGTATTCCTGAATGCTAAGAGATATTTGGGCATGGTATAATACATTTTTAAGCTTTGTTCCTTTAATTATAAATGTCATACACAACTTTATTTATTGCATTTCTAACTCCCTTTCTTCTAGGTTGTCTAAGCCACTTTCAGGATGGAGGAGATAGCTAATTCTTATGGCCAACAACTAGACGATGAGAGGAAGAAGCGGGCCACAGCTGTGCAAACACTCAATACTGCTAAACAAAATAATGCGCAGCTGAAGAAAAAGTTATCCGAGGAGGAACACGCTCGTAAGAGTGCTGACTCAGCCCTGGAGAACTCTCACAGGCAGGCCGAGGAACAGAGGAAGCTTCTGCGCGACGCTAATGACCAGCTGGCAGCCTCCAAGGACCAGATATCAAAACTGAAGAAACAACTGGAGGAAGCCCAGAGGCTCAAAGACCAGGCTGAGAAGGCAAAGGCTGAGGCGGAGATAGCAAAAGATAAAGCTGAGAAAGAAAAAGACAAAGCTGAACAAGAAGGATATGACATCGGCGTGGCAGAAACGGAGGACAAATTCGGAGCTGAGGTGCCAGTTGTGTGCCGAGCATACTGTGCCCAAACTTGGACGGAAGCTTTCAACTGAGCTGGAGTTAACCCTTCTTCCAAGTTGAGAAAGCCAGAAAATGTCTACTTTCCTCCGGCCATACGAGCCTCAAGTCCTTCTTCTCAGCTGTAGGATGCACCTTCCACAGCTGCTGAATCGGCCAAAGAAGGCCAAACTCAGAATCCCCTCTTAAACAACAGGAGCAACCCAAAGTACCTGAAGTTGCCCAAGATATTTCTTCAGACAAGGTAGTAGAGGGGCCTAAAGATGGAGCAACATCTCAAGGCTTTGAAAAGGCCTTAGCTTCAACCACCTTACCTGCTGGAGGAGTTCAAAAGGAAAAGGAAAAAGATGTTCCTCCTGAAGCACCTGGCAAAGCTCTCCAACCCAAGCTCCAAATCAGATTAAACAAATAGTTAACGTAGCTAAATTCTCTTTGTTTTTCATTTTATTTATCTTTTGAGGACATTTGGAATGTGATGTATATTTTTCCTTTTATCACATTTATTATAAGATGTTACTGCTTTATCTGCCACTTATGCAATCTTCTGTGCGAATGTTCTTTGTTTTTATGTGATTGCATGAGAAGGAAATCTGATATTGCAAAGAAAATTTTAACTTTATGCGTACTAGTTAGAAACCAGAGTAAACTATAATTATGAACCTCATCACCTTACCAAGGTTTGTTTTTGATTCATTAAAAAGTGTCCAAACTTGAGAAGACATTTCAAAAATGTTCCTACCAGTGAGGTGCTGGGTACCTTAAAATGCTTTAAGTGATGCTCATGGAGTTTGCTCTGATACACTATTTTAATTGCACGGATCCCTTTTAAGAAGCACTGACTTCCACTAAGTTTGTTGCCTGAACAATCCATCATACACTAGTTTTTGTGTAATACTTCGATAGATGTCATAGTGTATTAATTTCCACTAAGTTGTGGTCCGAGGACCTAACATGACTTAGTTTCTGTTTAATACTTTAATAGATTTCATAGTGTATTAATTTCCACTAAGTTGTGGTCCGAGGACCTGACATGACTTAGTTTCTGTTTAATACTTCAATAGATTTCATAATGTATTAATTTCCACTAAGTTGTGGTCCGAGGACCTGACATGACTTAGTTTCTGTTTAATACTTCAATAGATTTCATAGTGTATTAATTTCCACTAAGTTGTGGTCCGAGGACCTGACATGACTTAGTTTCTGTCCACTTAGTTGTGGTCCGAGGACCTGACATGACTTAGTTTCTGTTTAATACTTCAGTAGATTGAGTAACACAAGTTGTAGAATTAGGATAAACTGTAAAAGGAAGTAAAACAGAACTGTTCTTATTAATAATAGTACCTCTTTAGGTTGCTTACATTCCAAGGATGGAGCACAGTTTTCTCATTTAAATCTTCTAAGTAATAAGCACCTATTCCTGCTATAGATGTAATACGATACGATCCTTCCCAATTAGACCTTAACTTTCCCCAAGCTGGATTTCTGGTAGTTCCCAAGACTTTTCTCAATACCAAGTCTCTTGGGACTAACGGCCTCAGCTTTACATTTGCATCATAACCTTGTTTTAGCTTATGTTGGTAATAGGCCAATTGAACCATCGCATTCTCTCGTCGTTCATCTATCAAGTCTGGGTTCTTCTTCAACAGCTCATCATTTCCATCCGAGGTGAAAGTACTTGTTCTTAGAGTTGGCAAGCCCGTTTCAAGAGGAATCACGGCCTTAGCCCCATACGTCATTGAAAATAGGGTCTCCCCTGTTGACCGTCGAGGTGTTGTTCGATACGTCCAGAGGACATGTGGCAGCTCCTCCACTTATCTTCCCTTTGCATCATCCAGCCTTTTCTTAAGCCTACCCACTATGACTTTGTTAACAGCCTCGGCTTGCCCATTTCCCTGTGGATAGGCCAGAGTGGAATATCTGTTCTTTATCCCTAGACCGGAACAATACTTCCTAAAAGCCTTGCTGTCAAACTATAGGCCATTATCTGAGATAAGAGCTTGAGGAACCCCGAACCGAGTAATGATATTTTTCCAGACAAACCTCTTGACGTCCACATCCCTGATATTAGCCAGAGGCTCGGCTTCAACCCACTTCGTAAAATAGTCTGTGCCAACTAGCAGATATTTTTTATTTCCTATCACTTTAGGGAAAGGGCCAACGATGTCCAAGCCCCACTAAGCAAAAGGCCAAGGACTTGAAAGAGGATTAAGAACTCCTCCTGGTTGATGGATGTTCGGAGCGAACCTTTGGCACTGATCACATTTCCTAACAGACTCTTGTGCTTCCTTTTGCATGCCTGGCCACCAATACCCCTAAGTAATTGTCCGGTGAGATAAAGATCTCCCTCTGGTGTGACTCTCATAGATCCCTTCATGTAGCTCTTCTAGAAGTGCCTCTATGCTTCAGGGTGTACACAAAGCAGATATGGCCCAGAGTAGGAGCGTTTGTATAACTTTTTGTCCTCGGACAGCCAAAACCGAGGAGATTTTCTTTGTATCTTTTCAGCTTCTGATTTGTCCTCGGGCAACATATTCTTCTCGAGGAACAACAGAATAGGGTCCATCCAACAACGCGCCGAACTGATTTGATTGACCTGAAGCGAGTCCCCTGTTACTGGGGTGGGTGTATTTAAGTCTTCAACCATTATTACCCGGGGTAAGTTCTACACCGAGGAGGTAGCAAGGGTAGCCAAAGAATCTACATAGGCATTCTCGCTCCTAGGGACATGGGTTAATTCAAAAAACTCAAAATTTACTTGCATACGCCTAACCTGGCCCAAGTACTCCTGCATTCTGGTATCCCGAGCTTCCAATTCCCCTCTGACATGGCCCACGACCAGTCTCGAATCCGAGAAAATCTCCACTGTTTTTCCACCCAATTTCCTAACCATAGCCATCCCCATTAATAAAGCTTCATACTCTGCCTCATTGTTAGTGGCTGAGAATCCCAACCTTAAAGACTTCTCGATAATGATTTGTTCAGGAGATATCAGAACCAGTCCCACTCCTGACCCCCTCTGATTTGCTGCTCCATCAACATACACTTTCTAGGGTAAGGCATGTCGCGCGGAGATGAGGCTAACTGATTTTTCATCCATGCCACGCGGGCTTGTCTCTATTTCTTCAGGTCCTTCAGCAAATTCAGCCACCAGGTCGGCGAGAACCTGACCCTTCACAGAGGTACGGGGCATGTACTTAATATCAAAAGCCCCTAAAATCGTGCCCCACTTGGCAATCCTACCAGTGTAGTCTGCACTCCGAAGTACTGCCTTGAGCGGATACTGAGTTAAGACGACCACAGTATGTGCCTGGAAATAATGGGGGAGTTTCCTTGTAGCGTGCACCACTGCCAAGATGGCCTTTTCCAACGGCAGATAACGTATCTCAGCCTCGTGAAGCGACTTGCTCACATAATAAACTGGCCGTTGTATGCCATTATCTACTCGTATCAGAACAAAACTAATTGCGTAAGTGGCTATCGCCAAGTAGGAAAAAAGGACCTCATCCACCTTAGGACTAAACATAATGGGTGGTCGAGATAGATACTCTCTAAGCTGCTGGAATGCCAGGGCGCATTTCTCTGTCAATTCAAATCCTTTCCACTTATGGAGTAGCAAGAAAAAAGGTCTGCACCTATCCGCCGACCGGAATATGAATCTGTTCAAAGCAGCGGTCATCCTAATCAACCTTTGGACCTCCTTGTGATTCCGAGGTGGTTGCAAGCTGCTTATGGCTCTAATTTGATCAGGATTCACCTCAATTCCTCGGTGAGTCACTATGTAGCCCAAAAACTTCCCTGAGCTTACCCCGAATGAGCACTTGGATGCGTTCAGTCGCAATTTGTGTTTCCTTAAAATCTCAAAAGTGTTGGTGAGGTCTATCACATGCTCGGCCATTACCTTACTCTTCACAACCATATCATCAATATAGACCTCAATGCTCCTGCCTAGTTGTGGCTCAAACATCTTCGTCATCATCTGCTGGTAAGTAAACCTCGCGTTCTTCAAGCCAAAGGGCATTACCTTGTAGTGATAATTTCCAGTAGGAGTGAGAAAAGCGGTCTTCTCCTGGTCATTCAATGCCAGTGGGATCTGATGATAGCCTTGAAAGGCATCTAGGAAGCTCATCCGAGAATGGCCCACTGTTGCATCCACCAGCTGATCTATAGAGGGCATAGGAAAAGGGTCTTTTGGACAAGCTCTATTAAGATCCGTGAAATCAACACATATGCGCCATTTTTCATTTTTCTTTTTCACCACGATCGTATTGGCCAACCACTGAGGGTAAAACACCTCCTTGATAGCCCCCGCCTGCTTGAGCTTGGTTACCTCGTCTTTGATAGCATGTACTCTAGACGAACGCCGAGGTGGCTGTTTCTTTGGAATAACAGAGGGATTGACGTTCAAATGATGACAAATGAAATCTGGATCCACCCCTGGGGCTTCGTAGGCATTCCATGCAAACACATCAACGTTTCTCCTGAGGACCTCAACTAACTGCCCCTTCTCTAACAAAGGTAACTGTGCTCAAACTTGAAAGTACTTTTCTGGATCATCACTAACACTCACCCTCTCCAAATTCTCACACTCCGTTTCCCCGGCGGAAATGCTGAAGAGGGTTTCCTAAGTCTTTGATTGCTATAAGTCATTCTCGGCTGTGGCCGAAGAATCTGTCTCTGGCTGATATTGAATAGCTGCTATCAAGCACTGTCTAGCCATGGCTTGATTTCCCAATATTTCTAACACCTGGCCTCCATATGGGTATTTCACCTTCTGATGAAGAATGGAAGACACAGCCCCTAAGGTATGCAGTCAGGGCCTACCCAAAATAGCCGTATACGGAGAAAAAGCATCTACCACAATAAAATCCACTTCCACCACATCTGACCCAACCTGCACAGGTAATCTAATCATACCCATGGGAATGACTGACCTACCCTTAAAACTCACCAACGGGGAGCTATAAGTTGTCAGATCTTGGGGTCTCAAATTCAGCCCCCTATACAGGTCAGGATACATCACCTCAGCTGCGCTCCCCTCATCAACCATCACCCTTCTCACATCATACCCTCCGATCCTAAGTGTAACCACCAAAGCACCATCATGTGGTTGTATGGTTCCTCTCTTATCTTCATCTGAAAAGCCCAACACCAGTGAGGTGCCCAACTTTGCTCTCTTCGGCATTGAACTGGAGCCCTCATCCGAACAACGAGATACAGACATTACCCTGGAGGGACAAGACCCTGTTCTTCCCGGGGTAGCAAATATAACGTTTATCGTGCCTAGGGGGGTCCTGAAGAGGCATTTTCCCGAAACGTTGAGCCTGCCTGACTTCCTCGGCCACTGGAATGATGCAAAAGCTAAGTCAACTTCCCTTCTCGGACCAGCTGTTCCAAGTGGTCCCATAGATTTCTGCAATCTTCAATAGTATGCCCATGGTCTTGGTGATATTGGCAGTAAAGGTTTTGATTACGCTTTGTAGGATCTCCTGCCATCCTATTGGGCCACCTAAAGAATGGCTCATTCTTTATCTTCTCCAGAACCTGTTGCACTGGTTCTTGGAACACGGCATTAACCACCTGGGAATTAGCAGATCCTGACTGCCCCCCAAAATCCCTCCGAGGTCGGTTGTTATTATACCGGTCCGACCTGAAGTCCCTCCTCTCCTAAGGGATCACCTTGGATTTTCCTCTACCCTGTATCTGATCCTCCTCTACTCTTCTATACTTGTCAATCCGGTCCATAAGCTGTCGCACACTGGTAACAGGTTTACCAATCAGAGATCTCCTCAGATCATGCTCGGTTGGAAGGCCCTCTTTAAAGGTATTAATGGCCACCTCGTCATAAGCTCCATCTACTTCGTTGAACATTTCCCAGTATCTATCAGAATAGGCTTTCAGGGTTTCCCCCTCCCGCATCGACATGGATAATAGCGATCCCAAGGGTTGAACAACCCTCCTGCAGGTAATAAAGTGGGCACCAAAAGCCTGAGTGAGCTTCTCAAAGGAGTCGATGGTATTCGCTTTTAGACCGTTGAACCATCTCATTGCCACCGGGCATAGGCTAGATGGGAAAACTTTGCACATCAGGGCCTCGTCCTTGGCATGAATGGCCATTCTCTGACTGAAATGGCTGACATGCTCCACTGGATCTGTTCGACCATTATAAATGGTGAACACAGGCTGATAGAACCGCCGAGGAAGATTTGCATCCTCAATGCGTCGCGTGAAGGGCGATTTGGAAACTTGACTCAATGCTTTGTTCAGAGCATCATTCCCCAAGCCCTGACGAGGTGGACTCTTATGCTTTCACTCACGGTGGTACTCCTCATCATACGAAAAAGTTTCACTGGGTGGAGTTCTTGACCTCCGTCTGTAACTGGTGTCATCTGACTCTTTAGAGGATTGTCCGGAGTTGTGAGCCATACGCTTCTGTCGCTCGTGTCGTAATTCTCTTTTTAATTTGTTAATCTCATGCTGCAGATTCCTGTCGTTCTTTAAGTGAGAAACATGGCTTTTCCCCCGAGAATGACTTCTATCAGTATGGGTTGTTCGCGCACTTCCCTCACGATCCCCCCTT
This sequence comes from Quercus aquifolioides, assembly GCA_019022515.1. Classification (NCBI taxonomy): domain Eukaryota; kingdom Viridiplantae; phylum Streptophyta; class Magnoliopsida; order Fagales; family Fagaceae; genus Quercus; species Quercus aquifolioides. The sequence goes on from JAFHAW010000263.1 coordinate 112,874, forward strand.
TGTTCATGGATCACCAACGGATTACCATGCTGAGAGCCCCTAGACTCTGCCTGGTGTGGATTAACATCTACCTGCTGCGGGCCCGCCACCAGTTGTTGCGGTGCTCCTCCTTCCATCACAACCACTGCACCTGCCTTTCCTTACGAATAGATCAAGTTCTTCTCACAGACGGCGCCAATTGTAAGGGCTTAAACTGGATTGGACCCAGAATAGGGATGGGTTTCTAGCCCAACAAGCCCAAACAATAAATTTTTAGAGAGTGGGTGAAAGAACTAGTTTTACTTGATAGAAAAGGTCATGATTATTGTGCAGTAAAAGACATTTCAAGCTAACTGTATGATAAAAACTCTCCTCGGCTAGGTTTCAGGGGTATCTTTCTGGGTTCTATAGTTCTTTTCTCCTTTTTTCCAAAAGTCTCCTCTAATGTCATCCACTCTCAGGTTATATACTATGTCCGTCCCCTTCTTTTCACCGTACACGTGTAGGTTTTATCCTTAGGACTCCTTTTTGTCCCATCCAGCACCTCCCTGAATCTTCGTTTAACAGCCATAAGGCTGCTTGGTTACTGTTCAGGTATCACCTCCACATTAATGCGGCTAGAGAGTTAGCTGGGAAGCATTTAATGTGGAGGTAGCAGCTCCAGAAGATATTTGTTACCACTCCTGGTTCCTACCTTGTTCTATATTCAACTTCCAGTTCTAGTACAACTTTGCGGAGTACCCCGAATAATAAGATAGTTACATCCACCTCGGACCATAGTATCCGAGGTGAGTTTCATCCTCGGACGTGTCTTGGGCCACTATACATGACTTCCATCCCTTTTTCGTATATTAGTCTCACAATATCTCTCTTTAACTATCCTCAGATAAGTGAGTGTCCTCGGACTGGGCCGTTGGGCCACAAGCCCAATCCCTGCAATTTCTACATCATTCTTTTGGATATCCGACCCCACAAGTTTTATTAGTAGAAAGCTAACATAGCAGAATTCAGACCCTTAAATCATTAAAAAAAAAAAAAAAAAAAAGTTAGGATTTAAAGAAATCTATTAGTAGAGTATCCTAAAAAATCTAAAAGATCTGAATACAAAAATAAAAAATAGAAACAAAACCATGAAAAACTCTAACTTGACTAAATAACCGATAAAACCACTAAAATGGCACCAAAACCATCAAAAAGACAAAACGAAATCCTCAAAACCTGTAGATGATCATGATTGCCTCAAAACTTCCAAAATTACACCTAAACTTTAATAGGTTTCAAATATTTGCAATATTATATGTCTCTGAATGTTTATTTAGGTAAGGCATTATAACTCTATATCAAATTCTTTAATTAGCAAATTCTTTAATGATTTAATGGTCTAGATTTTTCCATGTTAGCATTCCACTAATAATAATTGTAGGGTCAAGATTTGTAGCCCAAGCCCAAAAGAGATGGGATGTGAGCCTACTAAGCCCAATACAATGAATTTGTAGAGAGTGGGTAAAAGAACTAGGCTGTTTGTGAACTCAACAACAGTTAATCAAGATTTTATTAAGAGAACAAGTACGAAAACACTGGGAACTTGAATAAATTTAGGTCCGAGGAGACAAATTATAGTTTGAATGGCTAAGGTCACTCTTGGAGTTACAGTAAATTTTTCTTCTTCTTCTTTTCCTTCCTTTTTCGATCCTCCTTCGTGAGAGGTCTCTTCCATTTATATAGTTTTCTTTTAAACCATCTTCATCGTACACTTGTTCTTCATCTAAGCATTCACTTGAGTACATGTCACATCAGGTATCTTCTTTAGTTCTCCATGAGTGGTGGCAGCTGAGATTGCACTGTTCAGGGGTCTTCTCCACATAAATGCGGCCAGAAAAGTTGCTGCAATGCATTAAATGCGGTGGTATCAGTTTTTTCTTTAGATATTTCTCCATTCTTATCATCTTTATGCATGCATAAAGTTCATCCTTATCGTTGGAACTTCCTGGAAGTTCACCCAAACTGTCCAGGTATATGCTTGACCGATATTCTTCAAGTCCGAGGAGGATACACTCCTCGGACTATACTCCTCCTCCCTTTCCTTACGTGATTCTCCATTCTGGGGCCTTTCCCAATCCTTTACTCCTCCTCGGACATACTTATATCTTTAAATAGGGCCTAAGGCCCAACATACGCGTTTGGGCTTTTACCCCCACAATAATCTTAATTGTTTTTTTTTTTTGCAACATTATTTTACTATTTTAAAAATATTATTAGTGGAATGCTCCAAAAAAATAATAATAATATAAACCGTGAAAAACTCTTAACTTGACTAAATAACCCGTAAAACCACTAAAATGGCGCCAAAACTGCCAAAAAGACAATAAAATCCTCAAAACCTTTAGATGATTATGATTGCCACAAAACTTCCAAAATTACACCTAAACTTTAAGGTTTCAAATATTTGCAATATTATATGTCTTTGAATGTGTATTTAGGTAAGGCATTATAACTCTATATCAAATTCTTTAATTAGCAAATTCTTTAATGACTTAATGGTCTAAATTTTGTCATGTTCACATTCCACTAATATTAATCTTAATTGTTTTGTTTGCAGCATTATTTTATTATTTTAAGACTATTATTAGTGGAATGCTAACATGGCAGAATCTAGACTCTTAAATCATAAAAGAGTAGTTAGGATTTAATGAAATTTATTAGTAGAGTACCCTAAAAAATCTAAAATATCTTAATCCAAAAAAATAAAAATAAAAAAACCCATGAAAAACTCTAACTTGACTAAATAACCCATAAAACTACTAAAATGAATTCAAAACCATCATAAAAGAGTGGTTAGGATTTAAAAAAATCTATTAGTAGAGTACCCTAAAAAATCTAAAAGACCTAAATCCAAAATAATAATAATAATAATAATAAAACGGTGAAAAACTCTAACTTGACTAAATAGCCCATAAAACTACTAAAATGGATCCAAAACCATCAAAAAGAGAAAATGAAATCCTCAAAACCTGTAGATGATCATGATTGCCTCAAAACTTCCAAAATTACACCTAAACTTTAACAGGTTTCAAATATTTGCAATATTATATGTCTCTGAATGTGTATTTAGGTAAGGCAATATAACTCTATATCAAATTCTTTAATTAGCAAGACGAGCAATTTGCGCCTCCTTTTGTTACTTGTTAGTCTGGATGAAAGATGTACTACCAGACGTTGTACTTGTACTTCAAACTTATCTTAATAGCCTCTCTTAATGAATAAGACATGAACTTCTTCTCAAAAAAAAAAAAAAAAAATGATGTGTTAGGTCCCACATAGAATAATGTGAGAGACCGCGCCCCCGGCCCCCTTTTTTTAAGAGTGTTGGGCCAAACCTACGTGAATGGGTGGAGTCATGTTATTGCCTCTCAAAATGGAGGTTCGACTAGTTATATTTTCCCCTTTAGATTAAGGGATTTACAATGGAGTTGCCACTTATTTAATTGTTGGAATAAATAAGAAAACCATAATTGAAAAATTCATTATTTTATTAATTTGAAATTGAATTTACATTGAACATAGGAAATTACATGGCTTTGGTCCTAGATACAATCTAAGATAAAGTACATGGCTTTGTTTCCTAATTACAATCTAGAAATTGAAAATTACAAGGATAAGCATTTGATCTACTAACCCTTAATCTAAGTTCGGAGGTTATGTTACAAGGTGGGAATGCGTTAAGCACCCACCTTGTTCGGTGAAACCGGTCTTCTAGACTATGGCGGCCAACATTCATATCACATCATCCAATATGTTATCAATCAATTTGCATGTTGAATTTGAAGTGTGTGCATGTGATAAACCCTAATTCAATTTATTAAGCATTGCATTTTGGATTGAAAAATAAAATTCTAGTGAATGTGTGTGGATGGTGATGACCTAGATTCAAGGATTTGAAAGAATTATGAAACAAACACGTTTTTCATATTTTTGATGTAGATTTAAAATCAAAACTAATGATATGCATGAACATGTGATAAACAATCAAGAACATGTAAAGAACACATAAGAACCTTTAAGAACATTCAAACATATCCAAGAGAATTTAAATAATTACTATCATACTTTAATCCTAAATTCTCATCATGGCAACACAATAAACAAGTTAGGGAAAGGGATTATACCTTCATGCAAGATCCATACGGTGGAGGAGGAGACTCTTGGTGGAGGTCCTAAGGGTGAAGAAAAGAAGAACTAGGAGAGGAAGAGTAAGTCTCACTCAATACCTTGAGTCTCAGGAAGACCAAGATATGACAAGACTACTCAACTTCACTAGAACTCAAAAGGGGAGAAGAGAGGGGGTTTTTGGTGTCTCTTGGAATGAAGGAGGGGGAAGATTTATATAGTAGTAGTGGAGGGAATATGAATGGAAGGCCATTTAATGAGGGTTGACAAGGATTATAAACCTAGACCTCATTTTAACCTTGGGGAAAATCTAGTGCATTAAATGGAGAGATTGGTGGGAGTGGGGAGCAAGCCAAAATTCGGTTTTCTCGTAGCTGCTGTAACAGCTTGTAGAACCAACTTCGAAAAATCATATCTGACCCAATTCTGATTGGAATTGTCTCGTTCTTGTGCTCAAATTGAAGCCCCGGATGTCTGGTTCTTGGGAAAATTAACCTCATTCACAGATTCAAAATATTCTAAGAGATATTGATGAAATGGTGAGCAGAGGTCATTTGTTAGAAAATGGTTCAGCACAATTAACATTAATAGGTCCCAAATTAGCTCCCAATTAACATTAAATGGCTCCAATCACTCCCATTTCAGAATTAATTGGTTCCAAATTTACTCTAATTAAAAGATAATTACACAAATTACTCATTGAATAATTAATGTTTAACTATCTAATTAATTAGGTGTATGCAACCTCACCATAAAATGTAGTCCTAACCAATTAAATTATGACACATCATTGATCTCAAATTGATCACTCCTATAACCAATTGAAATCAATTGTTCATAATCATATATAGTCGGACTCAATTTGTGATAGTACATCTTAGCCATTAAAACTTGATTTGATGATAACTTTCAATCTGGTGGTCTGATTAGGGCTTATGACCAGTCGATTTGATCGTTACAACATCAAGATCATTTTGGTGAAATGAGTCCAAGGATCTAATGGCTAGAATCAAGATGCATATTTCCAAGGCAAAATTACCCTTTTACCCTCCATGCGTGGTTAAATACGGGTTGCAAAATGGGGTGTCAACAGAATGCCCCTCATTGGCAGAGCTTGAAAAGCGAATGTCAATGTATGAAAGAGACACCTAACTTTGCAATCAGTATTTAACTGTGGTGAATGCACTTGCACCTTTCTGTGCTTGATGAATCTTTCCTTTTTTTGATGAAATCTCTTTTAGATGAATCTTCTATTCCTCTTGGCATGATGAATTTTAGACTCTTCAAACTTGATGTACACTTTTTTTCTCTCACCTTGATGGAATTTCATTGCTCTTTCCTTGATTGAGTGAAAGCTCATTTTTCTTTGATGGTCTCTTAGCTTAATGAATTCTCTACTTGTCTTTCATGTCTTCTAGGAGAGGTTTATCAATTAGCTTCAAAGCTCAAGGTCGACTCCTCCTCAACATGAGATTTAAGCATGCATACTTTGAATTTTCCCACCCTAGGTTTAGATTTTAGTGGGTTCATGCGAAAACAGGCTAAGTGTTTAAAGGCTCGAATGGGCTAGCAATGGATAATGACCATTCTAGGTAATAAGGTATAATCTTGTTTTACGAAAGATGGTCTCCTATCCCTAGCAATGCTTGCTTGTAGGCACAGTGATTTGAGCTCTTTTGATAAATTCACTTAAAAGAAAAAAGTATGAATGCACTATTGGGGACACAAAAGTTTTCAGAAATTTGGAATGAATGCATGAGCCTTTTGAATTTTCTGATGGATAGATTTTCTTTGATTTCATTGTAAGACCATTTCTTCTTTTATTCAAAGTAATTTAGCAAAAGTGTTTACACGGATCAAATGAAATCAATCCTTTCTCAGTACAAGTTTTTTTTTTTTTTTTTTTTTTTGAGAATCTTTCTCAGTACAAGTTGATTGTTCAAGCCTTTAAACATCTTAATTTAGAAAAAGTTTTGTCCAAGGGATCCTCATGTACCATTTTGAAAAGAAGACTTTAAAGAATCTTGAAATCTTTGAAAAAAAAAAGGGTCTTTTTGAAAAAATAACTATGAAGTCCAATGCCCCTAGTTCAAAGAATTTTTGTTTTTTTTTTAATGACTTAAGGGCTTAATTCCCCTAGTCCAAAGACTTTTTTCATTTGAAATTTTTTCTCTTTTTTTGGGAAAGATTTGGAAATCTTGAAATTTTTTTTTTTGAATTTTGTTTTTGTTTTTTTTTTCTTAATATATATACATGAACAAAACTCATTAAATCCTACATGAAAATTTTGAATTCAAAGAAACATAGGAACATGGAATAAACAAACAAATTTTAAGCTTAACCATTATATTGCAAACCAAATGTGGAGTGAGGCAAAGTTGGACCACTTGCTTCTTCTTGGTCCATTTAGGATGCTTGAGGCTTGGTGTACTTGAACCTTGATTATGATGAAATGGCTTGGGCTTGCATTTGGAAGGCTTGAACCTTGATTATGATCTTTTGATATTTGCTTGAAATGGCTTGGGCTTGCACTTGAAATGCATGCATCTTGTGAGCTTTTGGCTTTTGATGTTGATCATGCATGTACACCTTTGATGGACTCAAGTATTGGGCTTAGAATGATTCAAGAAACAATTTTCGGTTTCCATACCAAGTAGAGTTCAATCACAAGCCTTTGTGCTTGAGCTCATTCATAGCATACAAGGTTCAAACAATTATGACGGGATCAAGCGTTGGACATGAGTCATCATGGTTCAAACAACGGCCAAACAAATGCATAATGAAATGCAATTTACAAGGACCGACCTAAAGGTAGGTTCTAGGGGTCATTACAACATGGGTAGAAGGTAGGTTAAAGGTCCCCACAAGCTAGGACGTTGTACCTCCCAACTTGTGACGCTAGGAGCGCTGCGTTGGTCCGAACGGTACAGTTTGTCCTTATGAACCACCATGACATAACCATGATGATCCTCGTCGCGGTGGGTGGTAGGTTCACCGCTGGGTATGCGAGTCTCAAGAAGACCACAATCCACGGTTAATACTACCGGGCTTCCAGGCTAGCACACAAATAAAATAAATTTCATTCAAGCAAATGATGCATGACATGCAAAATAATGACATATTAGACATGTTATATACAAAAAAGCAATAAACAAACAATGACATGGTTGGCCACCATAACCTAATGGAAGCTTAACCCTCAACGTCCCCAGTGGAGTTGCCACTGTGAGAGACCACGCCCCCGGCCCGTTTTTTTAGGAGTGTTGGGCCAAACCCACGTGAATGGGTGGAGTCATGTTATTGCCTCTCAAAATGGAGGTTCGACTAGTTATATTTTTCCCTTTAGATTAAGGGTTTTACAATGGAGTCACTACTTATTTAATTGTTGGAATAAATAAGACTATAATTGAAAAATTCATCATTCTATTAATTTGAAATTGAATTTACATTGAACATAGGAAAGTACATGGCTTTGGTCCTAGATACAATCTAAGATAAAGTACATGACTTTGTTTCCTAGTTACAATTTAGAAATTGAAAATTATAAGGATAAGCATTTGATCTACTAACCTTTGATCTAAGTTCGGAGACTATGTTACAAGGTGGGAAGGTGTTAGGCACCCACCTTGCCAAGTGAAACCGGTCTTCTAGACTATGGTGGCCAACATTCATATCACATCATCCAATATGTTATCAATCAATTTGCATGTTGAATTTGAAGTGTGTGCATGTGATAAACCCTAATTCAATTTATTAAGCATTTTTTTTTTGATTGAAAAATAAATTCTAGTAAATGTGTGTGGATGGTGATATCCTAAATTTAAGGATTTGAAAGAATTATGAAACAAACATGTTTTTCATATTTTTGATTTGGATTTAAGATTAAAATTAGTGATATGTATGAATATATGATGAACAACCAAGAACATGTGAAGAACATAAAAGAACAATTAAGAACATTAAAACATATTCAAAGGAATTTAAATGATTATTATCATGCTTTAATCTTAAACTCTCATCATGGCAGCACAAAAAACAGTTAGGGAAAGGAATTATACCTTTATGCAAGATTCATATGGTGAAGAAGGAGACTTTTGAGGGAGATCCTAAGGGTGGAGGAAAAGAAGAACTAGGAGAGGGAGAGTGAATCTCACTCAATACCTTGAGTCTCTGGAAGACCAAAATATGACAAGACTACTCAACTTCACTAGAACTCAAAATGGGAGAAAAGATGGGGTTTTTGGTGTCCTTTGGAATGAAGGTGGGGGAGAGTTTATATAGTAGTAGTGGAGGGAATATGAATGGAATGCCATTTAATGAGGGTTGACAAGAATTATGAACCTAGACCTCATTTTAGCCTTGGGGAAAATCTGGTGCATTAAATGGAGAGATTGGTGGGAGTGGGGAGCAAGTCAAAATTCGGTTTTCCCGTAGCTGCTGTAACAGCTTATAAAGCCAACTTAGAAAAATCATATCTGACCCAATTCTGATCGGAATTGTCTCGTTCTTGTGCTTAAATTGAAGCCCCAGATGTCTAGTTTCTGGGAGAATTAATCTCATTCACAGATTCAAAATATTCTAAGAGATATTGATGAAATGGTGAGCAGAGGTCATTTGTTAGAAAATGGTTTCAGCACAATTAACATTAATATGTCCCAAATTAGCTCACAATTAACATTAAATGGCTCCAATCACTCCCATTTCAGAATTAATTGGTTCCAAATTTCCTCTAATTAAAAGATAATTACATAAATTACTCATTGAATAATTAATATTTAACTATCTAATTAATTAGGTGTATGCAACATCACCATAAAATGTAGTCCTAACCAATCAAATTATGACACATCATTGATCTGAAATTGATCACTCCTATAACCAATTGAAATCAATTGTTCATAATCATATATAGTCGGACTCAATTTGTGATAGTACATCTTAGTCATTAAAACTTGATTTGATGATAACTTTCAATCTGGTGGTCTGATTAGGGCTTATGACCAGTCGATTTGATCGTTACAACATCAAGATCATTTTGGTGAAATGAGTCCAAGGATCTAATGGCTAGAATCAAGATGCATATTTCCAAAGCAAAATTACCCCTTTACCCTCCATGCGTGGTTAAATACAGGTTGCAAAATGGGGTGTCAACAAATAAATGAGTTGGTGGGCAATAAACATAATTTTTTATTTGGTAGTTTTTTTATTTTTGGTAATGCTTACTTTTTTTTTGTGGCAATTACACTTTTTTTTTTTATTATCTTTTTTTTTTTTTTATAAATGTAATTTTTAAAAAATTTATTTGATTGTGCTTATCTTTTAGAGAAACGATATATCTTTAAAATTTTCACAAAATTTTTATAAGAAATTTCAAGTGACAAGTTATTATTCGTTTTTATAGATGATAAAAAAAAAATTAATTTCAATTATGAGTTCAAATTAGAACTAGTAACAATTTATCACCTTAAATCTGTTGTGAAAATATTATGGATATAGAACTTTTTTTTTAATTTTTAGGTTGATTTTAGTTTTAAGTTGTGAATTTAATATGCTATTATGTGTGTGTAACATAAGACATGTGACAGGATAAGAATGGGTCATGCGGGATCTTACACCTTAGGCCTAGGTGTAGGCCTAGAGTTCGGCCTTTCTCACAATATTCAGCAAAGATTCATTAATTAAAAAGCTATTCTGCAAAGAAACTTCACTATGCCAGGAGGCCCAGAAGCCCAAACAAGGTAATACTACAAAATATGCAGAAAATATGTATAGCAAGCAATGTAGAATGTACACTAATCCATACGTTTTTTTTTTTTTGAGAACAGTAATCCATATTAGAAACATCTATAATTTCTATCTTTAAAAAAAAAAAAAAAAAAAGACTACTTTTTTAGATTAAAAAAAATTTAATGCCACCTAATAATGGATGAAAATATTAGAGTACTTTTATGAGTGTTTTTATTTTTATGAGTGTTTCTATAACAAAAAAACGACCATATTTTAGCCAACTAAGCCAAAAAAAAAAAAAAAAAAAAAAACCACATTAAGCCATGCAAAATTTTGTAAAAATACATGATTTCTACAATAATGGTATAAATTTATACTAATACTATTCATTTTGCATTTAGTTTTTTTTTTCTCTACATATCTTGAGAATAAATAAAAAATAGAATGGATGATGGTTGTTGTGTGTGAAGAAAAAGAAATAATTAAGTAAATAAATAAAATTATATTTTAATAAAATATAGTGTAAAATAGATAATCTGATTTTAGGTGTTTTGACAAGTGAAAATGTAATATATATATATATATATATAGTAAGTTCTTATACTAAAATAGTCATAAATTATTTTTGCACAAATTGATACGAATGTTCTTAATATCAACCAGAAGTTTAATATGTTGGACCCAATTAAAATATAAATCTATGAAGAAACCTGATTATTTTATGAAATTTGGTACAAGTACTTTATTAAAGACAATTCTAGGTCCTGCTGACTTGCAAAGTACACACAATCTCATTCTACTAGAATTTTAAGATCAAGTGTAATCCAAATTAAGCTTTGTTTATCAAAAAATAAATAAAATTAAGCTTTCACCATAGCATGGATGTGAATCCATAAGCATAAGATAAGCATGTAAAATCATAGGCACGTCTCACACACACATGATCTTGCACAAAGTTTTTTCTTATCGTCAGACCTATACAATCTATGCCCAGATCACTGCAATGGGCCGATACGGGAGCAATTGTAATAAATGTTACAAAATCCCTCATTTTTTGTGGCATTTTTATTTTGCTAGAGAAAACGCTATAAATAAACTGATGGTCGGAGCGAACACCGAAACGACAACGTTCACTTAAGAAAAATAGACTGATGGTCTGATGATCTATTAAAAAAAATAAAATACTATTTAAATCATTTTTTAATGTTAAAAAAATTAAAATGAACGAAGATTTTTTAACCGCAATGAACAAATCTAAAATGATATTTCATCAAATTTATAGGATGTATTTTAAACTTTTAGCTTTTTCTCCAGTAATTTTTAATAAAAATAAATAATTCTTGATTTATAGAAAATGATTAATCTGAAAGTTCAACAAAGATTCAATTTAACTTTTAAATCATAACAAAAAATAGATCGACTTATGACACTTAAAAGTGATATGGATGAAACAATTACATTGAAAATATATTTAAGTTAATAGAATAAAAAAAATAAAACTAAGTATTACTTTTTTAGCTAAATTTTTTAAATAATATGAGGTGTGTATATATATATGTCACTACAAGAATTTTGGTCTTTTGCGACCAATGTTTTAGCGACGAACAAAAAGTCATCACTATTAGGCACACATTAGCGACGATAATATATGGTCATCGCTAATAAATGTATAGTAGTGACGACACTAAGGTAGTCGCTAATAAGTCGTCACTAACGCCATGAAGGGAATTTTATTTACTTTTGGAAAATGGAGGGAAACTTTTAGCAACGACAATAAATTTTGTAGCGATGACATTTACATTGCTAAAAGAGAGTTTATTTTAACGACGACATCTATCATCGCTAATAATCATCTTTAGTGACAACCTTGTGTTTCGTCACAGATATGTGACCAAAAATATCTAGTAAATATATTATATATATGCTTTATTTATCAGCGATGACACATTGGTCATCGCTATTAGAAGGCTATTAGTGACGATATAATTTATCGTCTCTGATAATCAACTTTTAGCAACAACACAACATGTCGTCGCAAATATATCTTCCTAAATATAATGGAGGGGAAAATTTTCACTCTCAAAAAGTGGTGGGAATTATTGGAGGGAAGCAGATTATATATTAGCAACGAATTAGGTCGTCGCTATAAGGGATCTTTTAATGAAGACAAAGATTGTCGTCTCTAATATCTGGCCAAAATAATTTTGATATAAAATGATTTTTTATTTATTTATCAAATCCTCCAAATGCCTCTTAAAATATTTAAAATGACATAAATTCCTTTAAAATATTTGAAATGATTAAAATACCATTAACCTCATCAAAATGACCAAAATACCCCTAACTTATATAATGACCAAAATAACCTTGAAACCTCCAAAGTACTTTAAAACTCTCAAATCTTTTTTTCTTTTTCTTTTTTAAATGAGACAAGGGAGGGGTTGTTGCTTCAAAATACTCTCAAATCATAATGTTACCCATTTGAAACTCGAAAACGATAAAATAACAAAAATTGAGAAAGTTCAAATTTCTCTCAAAATACTGACTAATTCTCATAGTTATCAAAACGTGAATCGTATCGTGAATCAATTTTTGATTTTTTTTTTTTTTTATCATGTGTCATAAGAAAGGTATTAGTCAATATTTACCAAACTAATAAATTCATTATAAATATATGAAAGGCATATTCATTATAAATTCATAATATATTCAACTAATAACCAATTCAATCATCAAGTATGTAATAATATTAACCAAAAGTGAGTAAATAAAATATATTTATAACAAACATATTCAAATTAATTAAAATAAAAAATGATAATACATGATATATGAGCCAAAATAATAAATTTTTTCATCATTTTTCTTAATCAACTTTATCTAAGTCAATACTAACATGATGGTTATCATCTTTCAAAATTATTTCTTCATTAACAATTTCTAACAACTACTCCAAAACCCAATAATCTACTGAAAACCTTCCCACTGAACCTAATTTCACCAAGTTTAGCAGTCTCGAGACCATCTATTACGTTTGACCGGATTTGACCAACTTTTACTAAACTTTGACTCCGTTTTTTCCTAAATCCAACCGTTTGATTGTGACCATAATTTACTAGAATTAACCTTTCATTACACTCTTCAAATCCAACGGTTAGATTTCAAATCTAAGTATGGCACGTGATGGATGGACATGTGTCGTGTACTCGTATGGCTATGTTCTCTCAATCTGACCATCTAATTGGTCTCAAATTTTACCAACACCAATATGTCACCATACTCTTTAATCCCAATAATCCAGATTTCAATATAAATTTAACCAAGTCTTGTGGTCTCAGAACCACTAATTAAGTTTGACCGGGTTCGACCAACTTTAACTAAACATTGACCGCACCTTTCTCTAAATCTAACCGTTGATTGTAACCATAATTTACTAGAATTAACCCTTCATTACACTCTTCGAATCCAACAGTTAGATTTCAAATCTAAGTATGGCACATGATGGATGGACATTTGTTGTGTTTCCTGTATTGCTATGTTCTCTCAATCTGACCACCTAATTGGTCTTAAATTTCACCAACACCAATATGTCACTATACTCTTCAATCCTAATGATCAAGATTTGAATATGAATTTCACCAAGTCCAGTGGTCTAGGGACCATCTACTAAGTTTGACCGGGTTTGACCAACTTTAACTTAACTTTGACCGTGCCTTTCTCTAAATCCAACCGTTTGATTGTGACCATAATTTACTAGAATTAACCTTTCATTACACATTTCGAATCCAATGGTTAGATTTCAAATCTAAGTATGGCACGTGATGGATGGACATGTGTTGTGCACTTGTATGACTATGATCTCTCAATCTAACCATCCAATTAGTCTCAAATTTCACCAACACCAGTATGTCACCATACATTTCAATCCCAATGATCAAGATTTGAATATGAATTTCACCAAGTCCAGTGGTCTTCGGTCCATCTATTAAGTTTGATTGGGTTTGACCAACTTTAACTAAACTTTGACTACACCTTTCTCTAAATCTAACCGTTTGATTGTGACCATAATTTATTAGAATTAACCTTTCATTACACTCTTCAAATCCAACAGTTAGATTTTAGATCTAAGTATGGCACGTGACAGACATATGTTAATTACCTGTATGGCTATGTTCTCTCAATCTAACCACCTAATTGGTCTCAAATTTCACCAACACCAATATGTTACCATATTCTTCAATCCTAATGATCAAGATTTGAATATGAATTTCACCAAGTCCAGTGGTCTCGAGACCATTTACTAAGTTTGACCGGGTTTGACTAACTTTAACTTAACTTTGACCACGCCTTTCTCTAATCTAACCGTTTGATTGTGACCATAATTTATTAGAATTAACCTTTCATTACACTTTTTGAATCCAATGGTTAGATTTCAAATCTAAGTATGGCACGTGATGGATAGACATGTGTTGTGCACCAGTATAACTATGTTCTCTCAATCTAACCATCCAATTAGTCTCAAATTTCACCAACACCAATATGTCACCATACATTTCAATCCCAATGATCAATATTTGAATATGAATTTCACCAAGTCCAGTGGTCTTCAGTCCATTTATTAAGTTTAATTGGGTTTGACCAACTTTAACTAAACTTTGACTACACCTTTCTCTAAATCTAACCGTTTGATTGTAATAATAATTTATTAGAATTAACCTTTCATTACACTCTTCAAATCCAATGGTTAGATTTCAGATCTAAGTATGGCACGTGACAGACATGTGTTAATTACCTGTATGACTATGTTCTCTCAATTTGACCACCTAATTGGTCTCAAATTTCACCAACACCAATATGTTACCATACTCTTCAATCCTAATGATCCAAATTTGAATATGAATTTCACCAAGTCCAGTGGTCTCGAGACCATTTACTAAGTTTGACCGGGTTTGACCAACTTTAACTTAACTTTAACCGCGCATTTCTCTAAATCTAACCGTTTGATTGTGACCATAATTTACTAGAATTAACCTTTCATTACACTTTTCAAATCCAACAGTTAGATTTCAAATCTAAGTATGGCACGTGATGGATGGACATGTGTTGCGTACCTGTATGGCTATGTTTTCTCAATCTGACCATCTAATTGGTCTCAAATTTCACCAACGCCAATATGTCACCATACATTTCAATCCCACTGATTAAAATTTGAATATGAATTTCACCAAGTCCAGTGGTCTTCGGTCCATCTATTAAGTTTGATTGGGTTTGACCAACTTTAACTAAACTTTGACTACACCTTTCTCTAAATCTAACCGTTGATTGTGATCATAATTTATTAGAATTAACTTTTCATTACACTCTTCAAATCCAACGGTTAGATTTCAGATCTAAGTATGGCACGTGACAGACATGTGTTAATTACCTGTATGGCTATGTTCTTTCAATCTAACCACCTAATTGGTCTCAAATTTCACCAACACCAATATGTTACCATACTCTTCAATCCTAATGATCAAGATTTGAATATGAATTTCACCAAGTCCAGTGGTCTCGAGACCATTTACTAAGTTTGACCGGGTTTGACCAACTTTAACTTAACTTTGACCGCGTCTTTATCTAAATCTAACCGTTTGATTGTGACTATAATTTACTAGAACTAACATTTTATTACACTTTTCAAATTCAACGGTTAGATTTCAAATCTAAGTATGGCACATGATGGATGGACATGTGTTGTGTACCTCTATGGCTATGTTTTCTCAATCTGACCATCCAATTGGTCTCAAATTTCACCAACACCAATATGTCACCATACTATTCAATCCCAATGATCAAGATTTGAATATGAATTTCACCAAGTCCAGTGGTCTTCGGTCTATCTATTAAGCTTGATCGGGTTTGACTAACTTTAACTAAATTTTGACTACGCCTTTCTCTAAATCTAACCATTTAATTGTGACCATAATTTACTAGAATTAACCTTTCATTACACTCTTTAAATCCAACGGTTAGATATGTTTTCTCAATCTGACCATCCAATTGGTCTCAAATTTCACCAACACCAATATGTCACCATACTATTCAATCCCAATGATCAAGATTTGAATATGAATTTCACCAAGTCCAGTGGTCTTCGGTCTATCTATTAAGCTTGATCGGGTTTGACTAACTTTAACTAAATTTTGACTACGCCTTTCTCTAAATCTAACCATTTAATTGTGACCATAATTTACTAGAATTAACCTTTCATTACACTCTTTAAATCCAACGGTTAGATTTCAGATCTAGGTATGGCATTTGATGGATGGACATGTGTTGTGTACCTATATGGCTATGTTCTCTCAATCCGACCATCCAATTGGTCTGAAATTTCACCAACACCAATATGTCACCATACTCTTCAATCCCAATGATCAAGATTTGAATATGAATTTCACTAAGTCCAATGGTCTCGGGACCATCTATTAAGTTTGACTAGGTTTGACCAACTTTAACTAAATTTTGACCGCATCTTCTAAATCCAACCGTTTGATTGTGACCGTAATTTACAAGAATTAACCTTTCATTACACTTTAGGAATGCAACTGTTAGAGTTCAGATCTAAGTATGGCACATGACAGACATGTATTGCGTACTTGTATGGCTATGTTCTCTCAATCTGACCATCCAATTGGTCTCAAATTTCACTAAAACCAATATGTCACCATACTCTTTAATCCCAATTATCAAGATTTGAATTTGAATATCACCAAGTCTAATGGTCTCGGGACCATCTATTAAGTTTGACCAGGTTTGACCAACTTTAACTAAACTTTAACCGCGCCTTTCACTAAATTCAACCGTTTGATTGTGATCATAATTTATCATAATTAACCTTTCATTACACTCTTCAAATTGAACGGTTAGAATTCAAATCTAAGTATGGCATGTGTTTGTGTACCTGTATGACTATGTTCTCTCAATCTGACCATCCAATTGGTCTCAAATTTCACCAACACCAATATGTCACCATACTCTTCAGTCCCAATGATCATGATTTGAATATGAATTTCACCAAGCCTAGTGGTCTCGGGACCATCTATTAAGTTTGACCGAGTTTGACTAACTTTAACTAAACTTTGACTGCGTCTTTCTCTAAATCCAATCATTTGATTGTGACAATAATTAACCTTTCATTACACTCTTCAAATCTAACCGTTTTGGGAGTATATATATATATATATATATATATATATATATATTTTTATAATCTTTCTGGAGGTTATAGGGGTATTTGTTTTTGTCATTTAGAATATTTTTGGTCATTTGAGAGGTTTCGGGAGTATCTTGGTCATTTTTTAATTTTCGAGGTATTTTTTTTCATTTTAGAGGTTTCAGAGTATTTTTTTTTCATTCTAAAGGATTTGAGGGCTTCCGCCCTCCCCCCCCCCCCCCCCATTTTAGCGATTTCAAGGGTATATTAATTATCTTAGAGTTTTTTTTTAGGTAGATTGGTCATTTTACAAGTTAAGGGGTATTTTTTTTTCTCAATTTAGAGATTTCGAAAGTATTTTGGTCATTTTAGAGGTTTCAATGGTATTCTGGTCATTTTGTAGGTTTAAGGGTATTTTAGTCATTTTTAAGGTTTAGGAGTATTTTAGTCATTGTTTTGTTTTTTAGGTAAAATAGGGTGGATGGAAAATTTTGGAGAAAAAATAGGGAGGAAATGATACAAGCAGGTTAGTCTTGAGCCAAATGAATCGATAACTTATTATATTTGGATAGATAAAAAAATGATTGAGTAAAAATATTTTAAGAAATAATTTTATATATATATATATATCTTTTGTTAATATTGAATAAATACTAGTTTTATATATCAATTTTAATTCTAAATTTTAATATATTTTTAATTTTTTTTGTTCATGCTTTGATTTCCAAAGAAAAAAAAGTTTAATTTCATCCTTACATGTGGGTCTCAAATTGTTTTATGCCCACATATTTAAGAAAAAGAAATCATAAATTTATAATACAAGTGGCAGATGTAGGAAACAATTAATAGTGCATGGATGGTTATATCCTTCAATGTTTAGTCCAATTTGTTAAAGAATAATGGAACCACCGTGTGAATAGTTAACGTAATCTTTTTTTTTTTTTTTTTGATTGAGTAATCTAATAGTTTGTATGTTGCACTGTAATATCTTGCAATACTCTATTGAATTACAAATGTGAGGAAACCTCTTCGACTGTTCACCATCACGTGAGCCAGATTTTAATTCACCAACCATATAATAATAATAATAATAATAATAATAATAATAATATTATTATAATTTTCACCAACCACAAATTACTTTAATGCTCTTGGATTTCCTCTGAGAAAGGTTTGTGTAAATTCGAGATTGGTCCATGCTGCTCCAGAGGTTGCAAGTTGCATGTGTGTCTACTTTGCACATGCTGGCCTGTTTGAACTTTGAATGTAAAAACTAAAAAACAGGCTGCCCCAGGAAGAAAAGAAGTGGTACAGGTGCACAGCTGTCCCCACATAACGGTTACAAAGCTGAAAGTGTGAGATTCTCCCATATGAAGGCAATCACTGTGACCTGTTTTTTCCCTCTCATTCTTTCCCTCTCACAAAATTTCCCCAAAATTTTTTTTCCCTCACTCTTTCAATTAGGATTTCATGAGCTCTCTCCCTCTCATTCTCACTCTCCCTCTCAAAATACTCTCTCTTTCTCCCCTCACTCCTTTTCTCTCTTTCTCCCTTCACTCATCTTTGATCTCTCCATCGAACCCATCAGCCACCCACTGCCACCGCTGCCGTCGTCGCCTTCCACTCTCCTTGAATTGGCTCCCACCTACTGCGCTAGCCACCACAAGTTTGAACAAGTAACCCATCTCTCTTTCTCTTCCCTTTTGTTTGATTTAAAGTTATAGTGTTCAGTGAAATGGGTATCTTGTTTTGTTGATGCTAGAAAGTGTGGGGTTTGAGATGGCACTAAAGGTGTTTGATGCTTGTTCTCAGTGAATTTTTGCATGTATTATTCGTTGCAAAATTTTAATTTGGAATATTGTCCATAAATTGCAGTTATTATTTTCAACATCTTAACTATTAATGGTTGTTGTTGGTTTGGTTTGGAAATTTGAAAGCTTAAAAAGTTGAAATCTATGCTCAGTTGTCCACTATAATGGGAGGGATAGAAAAGGAAGATAAATAATGTTAGATTGATGCTTTTAAATTGAGTTGGAACTTGCCGACTTGATTTCTCCCCTAACCATATAGAAATTGAGTTTAGGACATTTTCAACTCTTCAAAAAGGAACACAGCCACGGTGGTGGAAGTTGGACCTTTGAAACATGTAGTCCAAACTCCTACAGAGAGACTCACTCACGCTAGTGCTGTGTGAACAATAGTGACAAAGGAAAATTCATTCATATATATTAAGAAAAAAATGGGATACACACTTATTACTTATTAGACAATAGTGCATCTCCAACAATACCAATGGCGGCTAAAAGGCCCACATCTCAGATTTTGCTATTCCACCCTTATCACAAACCTTTTTTTTTTCCATAGCCAATATATTGATAGAGATTGTTTTTTAAAAACAAAATACAAAAACAATAGAGATTTCGTTTGACACTTGTTGAAACATTCTTTAGTCAAGTCATATATTATGACTAAAAAAAACTTTGAAGCTGTTGGCCTATTTGTGGTTGTTGCCCTTGTTGGGAATTCTTTCATAGAAAAATTACAATAGTTTGTAGAAAATATGAATATCTCTTAGAATAAATTTTGTTTTGATTTTATTTCTTAAAATAATGTTTCTATGTTATATTAGTGGTGTGAATTCAACTCACCAATCCAACCAATTCAGTCATCACTTGAGCTCTTCCTCAAATTTTTTTTTTTTTTTGGTTCTTGTTTTTGTTTTTTTTTGAGAACAAAGTCATCCTTAAACTTAAAGCTTGACTTAGATTTATTAGTAGACTTTTTTTGTGACGCCTAACTTGCTGTAGCATTACAGAAACAATCTTTGTGAGAGTGAGTCATGTTCAATGTTTAGTTTGCTTTCTTAAGGGACTATTTCATGTTCAATGCTTAGGATGCAGTTGCTTTCAATAATATGCATTTTTTTTTTAATTTTAGAATTAGATTGATTCCACATGGACCATTTTTCTTGCAGGTTTTAACGATTGTTACTCATGTACTTAGAGAACGATTGCAAAAATATTTCGCAGGAAAGATACAAGTCTTCTTCACTATTAGGTAAATTAAATGCTTGTGGAAATTCTCAATATCAGTACTTATGTTCCTGTGATATGATACAGCTGTATACTTATCCCAAAAAAAGAAGTTCTTGTGATATGATACAACTGTCTTTATCCAAAATTATATTATGAGGTTTAGGGGCAAAGAGTGTGTAATCCTTTTTTCCATTCAATTTAACCCTCATTGTCAAATATGTTAGATTTTACCAAGTGTTCACAGTATTGGTAGATCATGTTTTTTGAAAATCTGAAAATAAGCTAGGAATAAGGACCTCCTTTTATAGCCCAAGCTAAAGGGCTTTTTGTTGGAACCTGACAGAAAATAAAAAATAAAAAAAATCAAAACAAGAAAAGAAAAAAAAGAGGTGAATACAATTCTCAATTTGATTTTATATATATTGATCAGGTCTAATCCGGGAGTGCACTACTGAATAAGCTTTCAATTAGTGGATACCTACTTATGGTAGGTCTGAGGAATTTATGTTGAGCTTTTCTACTTGTGGTGCAATTTTACTTCAAATTTGGCGATGGCCAAGGCATTACAAAGTTTTAATACAAGTAGATATCAGTTAAGGTGTGAATTATATGAAACAAATGGTTGGGAGGTAAATCTTCTTAAAACTAAAATGTTAATAATTTTGAACACAAATATCTTTTGATATGTTCTTTGTTATGATTGTAATAATTGTTAATTTGGACTTATTTCTTTTGGAGAATGAGTCTTGATGCAGATTAAGTTTTGTTAAACACATAAAGCTTTCATATCTTCTTAGCTATGGTACTTTTGAAAAACATAAATGTTAAAATTTTACTTGGATGCTAAAACTATTTAGTAAGCATTTTTGTCATCTATTTTAGTTAACATTTACATTGGTTTATGCTCTTTATTTCAGGTCAAAATGTCACATGCCTTGGGCTATAGATGATGTCGAGGGGAGATATATTTCATTGTAACAAATTTCAGCTTAGTTGCATATCTTCATGAGGAATTCATTATCATTTGATTAGTATTTGAGCGAATAGATTGGAACTTTGTATTATGTATATGATATTGAACTTGGGTATTACTTTCTCTTATTAGTAGTTATTGATTGAGCAGTTGTTATGCTTATAAGAGTATTTGTGATTGAAAATTTGTGATGTGTATAGGATTGTAGTATATTATTTCCAATCAAGTACCCATGCAAAATTCAAAATGTAAATTTTAAAGAAAAAAAAAATGTAAAATATTATTAGCGACGACAATGTCATCGCTAATATTTTGTCATATCATTAGTGACAACAAAAAATATCATTGCTAATATGCAATTTTTAGTGATGACATATTTGTGGTCACTAATATATCATTATCTGTGGCGACAACAAGCGTCGTCGCTAGTAATGACATATTAGCGACAACAAAAATGTCACTGTTAATAATAATCTACTAGTGACGACAAAAAAATTCGTTACTACTAATGAGCTAGTAGCGACGACATTTCGTCTTGGGGTCTTGAGTTATTTATGACGACAATTGTCACTATTAGTGACAACTTTGTCGTCGTTAATATTATTGTTTTTGCGACGACATTAATATTGTCACTAAAAAACTTTTTTGTAACCAAGTTCGTTTAACGAAAGTTAGTGACGATATTTAAAGCATTAGCGACGACTATATGCCGTCGCTAAAGACCAAATTTCTTGTAGTGTTTAGACTCTTGTAAATTCAGATTGTTTAATCTAATTAATTAACTAAGTCGTTACTTAGGTTTATTATTCAGATTTAGGTTAATTAAACAAAAACAATCATATTACTAAGTGCGGAAAAGTAAAGAAGACAAGCGATATGATGACCCAGGAAAACCAATGAAACCGTCTAGTTTCAAGGTAAAAAACCTGGAGAGGATTTAACCCAAACAATCCTCAAGGCAATAAATTCACTATATAGAATGAAAGTTTTACAATAGATTTTTCCCTAAATCTAAAGTTACCTTTTTTAGTACTTACTCACGTGACCACACGCAGCTCTAAATCCACAGACTCTTCTATTTGAATTTGTTGCACACAAACACTCCCGATTGTGACTTTGAGATCCCACTCAAAACTTTAGACCATCAGCAGTAGTTAATCTTGTATGCAGCAACTTAACTCCACCGGTTCTTGTGTTTGGATCTTCTTTTCGGCAGATGTTTGTTGAGTCAGAAGGTTACAGAACTTCTCAAATCTCACAAGAATAACTTACAAAACTTCCCAAGACTTCTGAAACGTGAATTAGGGTTTTTCTTTTATACCTAGCAGTGTTGGACCCAATCGCTAAACGTTTTGCGGGCTTTTGGGCCTGATTTAAAATCTGTAGAAAATGATTTTCGATTGGTCGAACCTTTTTCTTGATCGGTCGAGCCTTGCAATTTCTGAATTCTTCTTTCTATAGCTTGCCTGTTCTTGAATCTTGACTTGAATCAACTTGAGCAATGTCTAACATTGTTCTAAGACATAAATATCTTAAACTAGATATGTTTTTGTATTCGGTTTGCCAACATGCATAAACTTAGTTCCTAAACATTTAGAACCTAACACCTTTTTTCTTATTTGGTAAGTTTTGATAAAAATAAATAATTCTTGATTTGTAGTAAATGATAGAAAGCTCAATAAAGATGCAATTTATATTTTGTATCAAAGCAAAACTACATTGTTTTATGAGGCTTAACAATGATATAGATAGAAGAATTACATTGAAAACATATTTAACATTAACACTGAAATTATAGGGACAAAAATGAAAACAAGACAAAGTTAGAGAAAGTAAGTTGTGATTTTGCCCATATAATATTATATAAATATTATATATGTTTATATGTATACGTTATAAAAATATTTGTATATTTAAGATTAGATTGTGCTAGTTTGTAAAGAAGTTTTTTTTTTTTTTTTTGGTAATTTATTGGCAAATACGATAGTCTATTTCATATTAAAAATTATATATAATTTTTAATAATGCAAGGTAGTCGATCTAATTTCTATAAATTTATAAAAGGAAATTAAAATTAGTCTATCACTCTATCTAATTAACTCAAATAATATAATTCTAAGTATATTTTAATTATTTATTATTATCTATTTGTGAAAGCAAAATATATATATATATATATATATATATATATATATATATGAAACAACAAAGGTAACAGTGCAAATAGTCCAGGATGGTAACACTCAAACATTAAACTAGATTCAAATTACACAATTTCTCTTTGTAAATTAACTTGCTTAATTGAGAAAGGCAATGAAACAAAGCATAATATAGACCCACACCCACACAAATGTTACAAACGGTTTCTGACACTTATTTTGACGTGAGCACCAGTAGCAGCAACCCCTGATATTAGTACCAAATATAAAAGTAAACCATCAGTCTGGATGCACTAAATATATAGAATTAGAAGTAGAACTACTTCATGCAAACTGAAATTTACCACGCGGATAAAGCACCACTACGCGACCTTTACCTTATGCGCAATTCGAAATATGAAAATATACTTCTTGGCATGTGCAGCAAAATCAAGGGTAAACAAAACACTAAAATTGAAACAGAACTCTCTCTAATTTTTATTATTTTTTTTTAATAGAGAAAGAGAAAGAAAAGGGCAAAGCTCGTATCAATGAAAAATATAGAACTACCATGTTAGCAGTTACGTTTGCTCTAGGGTAAAAAAACAAGATATGAATATGATAAGAATAAATTAATTGCTACCTATACGTATTACATTACCTTGCTAATCTCTACTGACGAAGTGGTCATCCCTGCCTCTGAATCATCCTCTGCAATCTTGCAATGTTCACTGTTATTGTTACATAAAGCCAATCCTTCATGTTGTCCAATAACAAGAAATAGGCATGTCTCCAAGAACGCTTTAACACCAAAGAACCGCAAACTCCCCAAAACCCAAGAGCAAATCCAAATCCTGTTCCCACGTAAAACCATTTAACCAATTCATCTCCATTTTCTTCATTATCTTTAGCAGTTGCTTCATTTCGGTTTGGAGTTTCTTCACTTGGGCACTTTTGTGTGAGTGGAGGTCCACAAAGTGCCTTATTTCCAAAAAAATAAGATGCATTGAAACCTCGGATTTGAGTGCCTGAAGGAATTTTCCCAGACAAATTGTTGTAAGATAAGTCTAGGAAGCCCAAAAAGTGTAACTCCGACATGCTAGATGGGATTTCGCCAGAGAACTGATTCCATGACATGTCAAGTGATTCTAGCTGCTTCAATTGACCAATCATTTGAGGGATTTCTCCAATTAATTTGTTTCTTGATATATTTAGTGCAAACAAATCCAAAAGGCTTGAGATTTCACTTGGAAGTTTCCCGATCAATTTGTTACTTGAAAGGTTAATGATCTTTAGTAGTCCAAGATTTCTACCATGGTACTCATACTCATTTCTTTTCAACTCAACCATTACACTATCAACATAAATTTGCACATAATAGGAACCATCATTATCATATGAATAAGGAATCTTACTTTCAAAGAAAGAGTTTCCTTTCTGAGCCATGGCTGTGAAATTATTGAGACATTGTGGTATAGTTCCAGATATGTCATTTATAGAGAGGTCCAAGATTTGTAAATATTTTAACCAACACAAATGCAATGGTATGCTTCCATTGAACATATTGGAACGTAAAGATAGAAAAATCAAGCTTGGTAGGCGTTCCCCAATCCATGCTGGTACGTTCCCAGAAAATCTATTATTTCTCATGTCCATAACTATCAAGGAACTGCAATTTCTCAGGGACGAAGGTAAGTTTCCAGATAAATTATTATTAATTAGACTCAACGTGTTGAGCACAGACAGCGAGCCCAAAGAGCTTGGAACTTCCCCAAAGAAGTGGTTGCCAGCTAAATTCAAAATGACTAGCTTTGGCCATTGCATAAAACAATTAGGAAGTCTTCCAGATAAACTATTATTGGATAGGTCCAGGTAAACCAACAATTGACCATTGATTTTACAAAGAGAAGAGATAGACCCTGAAAATTGATTTTTAGAGAGATTCAAGATTGAGAGATTTGTTGAAAAATGTGGTAGTGGAGCCTCTAAACTGTTAGCACTCAAATCAATTGCAAGTTCATTCAATCTTTTTGTTGACACATTTGGTAACCACCCATATATATGGTTGTTAGAAAGATTTAAAAGTTTTAATGTAGGAGGCAAGTCTGCTAACCACTCTGCTGGGATGGTATCTGAAATTTTATTATCTGAGATCTCAAGGAAGGAAACATTCCTTTGAGTTCGAATCCAATTTGGAAATCTAGGTCCTAAATTGCAAGATGTCAATTGTATACCACTCAGTTGGAAAGGGGGAATCCAATTGAAGCTGAAGTTCAAAGAAAGGGAATTATTGAATAAGATTAAAGACTGTAAATTGGAGAGATTTGAGAAAATGGATTCAGAGATATTGCCTTGCAAAAAATTCGAAAAAACACTCAAACCCTCGAGCTTATATAGGCTCTCAATGCTTTTGGGCAAAGTCCCATTTAATTTGTTCATTGAAAGACCTATTTCTTTTAAGGACGGAAATATTGCAAAATTAGGCAACGATCCCGTAAGTTGATTGTCTAATAAATTCAAAAGTTCTAATGAGTCTTTTGCACATCCAGACAAGTTAGTGATAAGCTCAACTAATTGTCCATTGAGATGGTTTGAATCCAAGTGCAATTCACGTAAAGTACATATATTCCCTAAGGATTTTGGAACGTGGACAAGTTGGTTATCACTGAGATCTAGGATTTTAAGAGAAGCAAAAGACTTCGAATCATTGAAACGGGGAAAAGATGAAAGATTCATTGAAGGTAAATCACACGACTGCATACTCAAGGTTTTTAAATTAGAGAGACTACTCACAACTTCCAACCAATCATTGGCTGCACTGAGATTTGTGAAACTTAGGTCAAGGTCTTCTATTGAAGATAGATGAGAAAGCCATTCCAAATTTTCAATAATTTTCCAATGATTCCAACCGAGATGGAGTTGTTGCAAATGCGAAAGGTTCTGAAGATGATGTGGAATTGGCCCACTGAGATTGGCATCAGCAAGATTGAGGTGTTTTAAGTTACTGAGAGAACTGATGAACTTTGGCATATAGCTCTGATTAAAATTATTGTTACTAAGATCCAAAAATGTCAAATAAGGCAACTCAAGCAGTGAAGAACTGATCATACCTCTAAAACGTTTCAGTCGACTTCCATGATTTTGATAACCACTAAGATGAAGCTCAAGTACATGGCCGGTTAGGTTGCTGCAGCGAACTCCTTCCCAATTGCAGCAATTCTTATTTTCGTCGCCGCTCTGCCACGAAGAGAGTCTGCCAGAGTCATCAACGAGGCCTTTTTTGAACTCGAGGAGTGCTTGTCTCTCTCCCTCTATACACCTGATGTTGTTAGCATCTCCGACTCCAACCCCTGAAATGAATCCAAGGGCTGGACTCAAGTGCGCTGAAAGCATTATAAGTAAAAATGCATGAAGAAGAAGAAGAAGTTTGAAGGACCTTCCACCCGTGAGTGTGATCATTGTCATGGCGAAATGAGAAATAATGATTAATTCACAATCAAAGATGGGATAACGATGACAAGCATTCTCCGTTTAAATACCCAATGCTGCAAGCGCGTTTTCCAATAAGAAATTATATTCTATGGAATTAATGGCATGAGTAATTATGAGAAAGTGAAAAGTAATACTGGGCGCGGTGTTTCTGCGTTTCAGTTTTCACACTCATGAGGTAAAAAATTTTCTGGTCTGCAGTGTGGCCACATTCCTTTTGTATGAATCACGTTTATATTAAATTGAGAAGCATCAAACTTTGGCCTGATGCGTGTGGAGTCATTTGTCTGCAGTAGGGCTGTAAAAATTTCTATGGACAATGGGTCACATAGAAATTTTTGTTAAGTGAAATTGATAGAAATTTTAACATTTATTAACATATCGATCACTTTGCAATTTTTTAATATAAAAATTAGTAATAACATTTTCTAGGTCTTATCTAGATATCTTAATTAAGTTCCTAAATTTGGACTCAATACAAAAGAAATCCCCAATTAGATTCTGCTTTGATCAAAAGTTTCGTAGTTCAACTATCATTATCTGATATTTTTAATCAAGACATTTAACGTATAAATCCCTTCATCGATCCTTCACTATAACTAATGATTTATCAAAAAAAATAAAAATAAATCATGCGGCTATATTGATCAAAGAGTCATATAATTATATTTAATTAGTTACCTTTTAGGGAGTTAACATTTTCTATTGCATTTGTCAATACAATTATATGGTTTTGTTTATTAATAGAAATTGATCAGACATCATTTGGAAAATTTGGGCACCAAAGATGAAAGTAGCCAATGAAAGGAAAAAGAAGGAAGAAAAAGAGGAAGTGTTGAAAATTGTGCTTTCTTATCAAGTTTCTAGGAAGTTTAGGGTGAGAGCTTAGGTAGTTTTCAGGTTCATAGTCTTCAGACATCATTTGGACAATTTGGGCACAAAAGATGAAAGTAGCCAATGAAAGGAAAAAGAAGGAAGAAAAAGAGGAAGTGTTGAAAATTGTGTTTTCTTATCAAGTTTCTAGGAAGTTTAGGTGAGAGCTTAGGTAGCTTTCAGGTTCATAGTCTTCTGACATCATTTGGACAATTTGGGCAGAAAAAGAGGAAGCGTTGAAAATTGTGTTTTCTTATCAAGTTTCTAGGAAGTTTAGGGTGAGAGCTTAGGTAGTTTTCAGGTTCATAGTCTTCATACATCATTTGGACAATTTGGGTACCAAAGATGAAAGTAGCCAATGAAAGGAAAAAGAAGGAAGAAAAAGAGGAAGTGTTGAAAATTGTGTTTTCTTATCAAGTTTCTAGGAAGTTTAGGGTGAGAGCTTAGGTGTTTTTCTGGTTAAATTAGAACTAGCAATCCTCCTTCCTTTCTTCCTTTCTTTCTTTCTTTCTTATTTTATTTTATTTTATTTATTTAAATTAATGTA
The DNA here is from genome assembly GCA_019022515.1 of Quercus aquifolioides. NCBI lineage: Eukaryota > Viridiplantae > Streptophyta > Magnoliopsida > Fagales > Fagaceae > Quercus > Quercus aquifolioides. The sequence continues at coordinate 140,997 of JAFHAW010000263.1, forward strand.
TTAAATTAGTAATGGATATTAATACTAACTGGGAGCTCTTAAATGATAAATTATTCACTCCTCCTCAATGACCAAATCACCAATACTTAATGAGTTAATGGTCCTCCACCGGTTAAAAAAACAAAAAATAAAAAAGTAATTTATTATGGAATTTAATACAAGTAATTTATTGAAGAAAATTCCAAGTCCTGCCAAGTAAATACAATCTCTTTCTGTTGGAATTTTTCGGGTTAATGTAGTATTTGAGAGATCAATACTTCTCATTTTCCAAAGTTCATTCCGTAAAAGTTTTTTTTCCTAAGCCATGGCAAACATAAGATTTAATTAAATTGATTAATAAAATAAATATTATTTAAGTGATATTTAAATGGACATAATTTGGCTACAAACTTAGTTGTAGTCAATGGCTACAAGTCCCACCAGAGAAACCTTAACATGCCTACATATTTTAAAAATTTACCGTTGGATTATATATTATTTATGTTCTTAACATGTAATTTAAATTTTATGTCAATCAGGTATTATTTATCATTCAATCTATAAACTTTTTTGTGTACATTACTACAAAAATTAGAAATTTAAACATTTAATTGATAACATAAATATTGATCTTTGATTTTTGAAAAATTTGCAAGTATGAAAGATATTAAAAAAATGTAATCCAATAATGGATTTGACAAAATTCACATACCAAAAAAAAAAAAAAAAATTAAGTGCAATAACTTTGTAACCAAACTTTGTCTTATTTAAATAAATAAATAAATAACTCATTTAAAGTTATCCGTGTTTGTTGAATTTTTATTAGCTTTAATAATCATGGAGACTCCAATAGATTATTAGTTAATTACTTAATTAATATAACATATGAAGACACAGTTACCCACTCATTATTTTCATTATTATTTAATGTGAGACTTCATTCACATGTGTATACTCAACCGATGATAGAAGTTACCTAATTCTACGATAATCACAAGAACAACCTTTTTAAGGTTACTTAAAAAATTAAACGTAAATGAATATGAGATAGAGCACTACCAAATAGAACCGAGAAAAGAATATAAAATATTAAGCCCCCTAGAGAACGGGATATGATAGCAATCTATGTTCTAAAGTTCAAAGTTGCACTCCTAAATTAATATCAGATCCATTGATCAATCCTATCGTATCTTTGACGTATCTAAGCAATGTAATGGGTTTTGATGTGTAGGGTCTCTGTTATTCAATAAAAAAAAAAAAAAAATAGTGGGACAGTAATTTACGAACACATAGTGGACTCCTTGCCAGTTGCCAACATGAATTGAATAAAATGCCTCTCAGAATCTGGTTCAGTCTCAGATTATCCAGGCCAGCTCATCTGGTTGACAATTGCCTAATGTCCTACAAATGTAAAAAGGCCCATAATTTTGATCTTATAGTATAAGGGTCTACCTAATCTTAACCATCCATCTATTATTTGAAACGTGAAAAATCTGAAATCACTTAAAACATTCTAAAGGGAAAAGATGAGAAGAGAACCATATAGTATTGCAAAGGAAGCGTTGGACTTGCTGTGGAGATTTAAGAGGAAAACAAAGAAGCCAAATTAAAGTAATTACCAGATCGACGAACGTCAAATAATTGGAGCCGTCACCACCGTCAGATTTGGGAAATTTGGAGGGGGGAAATCTAATTTATATGTTTATACATTTATTTAATCTTAACCACTAAAATAGAATATTGCTATATTTAATATATAATAATAGATTGATGGTTAAGATTAGATATGTAAGGTGCATAAAAATCTTTAGTTTAATGATTTTTATTTTTATTTTTTGATAATTTGATAGTTACAATAAGAGAGAGAAAGAGAAGATTTGAAAACCCTAAATGTTTTCATTGGCTACAAAGCTCTTGACCTTTTAATGATTCTTTATGGATTGATTTTCAACTTTTTCCTTAATATTAAATACAAAGTTCAATAAAAGAATGAAATCCTTGTCAATTTCTTATATATATATATATATATATATATTACATTTTTCTCTCATTTTCATCTTACAAATCACAACCAAGAAGATGAGGGGTCTCTGTTACCCTCAGCTTCTTTTTAATTTAAAAAAGAAAAATTCAAATAAGAGGTCAATAATCTTATAACTCAAGGAGTACCTTTTGGTATCTTTAATAAAGACATCTAAATTAAATCTCTATAATTAGTTGTAGGGACAATGGACCCAAAAATATATGTTGGGTCTTGGCCTTGTCCAAGGAGGCTTAATGGTCTGAGGATAGGCCAATAGTAAGGAAGACGTAGGACTTTAAACTTCACGAGCTAGCTATGACTAAAAATGCTGGGAGAGGTAGGCCAAGGAAGGTATCTCCTCAGCTAAACGAAGAAGGGGTCAGAAGGTGTGTTCAGTTATCCAAAGTGACGTTCCAAGAAGTTCTGCTAATAAGGATATGCACTGCAAACGTACAGGACGAATGAGAGCTGAAAAATATCTAGGGGAAAGCTACTACCACTGTATTAAATGCTTTGTAACTAACTCTTTGGCCGCATTAATAAGGAAGTGATATCTGAACAGTGTTTTTCAGCCTTATATCTACCCCCAAAGATTCAGGAGGGTGCTGATGGGATAAGGATCAACATAAGCAATCTAACTTCCACGTGGAGGGTAGAGATGAGAAGGGAGATATAGTATAAAATAGAAGGGAGGTCCTAAGAGATGGGGGTCAAGAAATTGAGAGAGAAACACTGTAGCAATCAAAAACTGAACTTGTAATCAAATTTGAGAATAAATATATAAGAACTGATCTTCTCGAACTGTGCCGAGGACAATTTTCTTTAGATTAAACTAGTCTATCTACATTTACTTGTCATCTGAATCTACTTTACTTGTAGAATGATTCATTAAAACCTAATTTTCCAATCCACTCTTTACAAATTTATTGCATTGGGTTTAGGTTCATTTATTCTTTAGGTTAGGGACTCAAATTGCGTCCTTACATTAGTTTTAATTAAAAAAAATGAAAAATCAAATTTAAGTATCACGTTAATGATTCTCACATATACATGATTTGCAAGAATTGACATGTTCGTCCTAAAGTGAGTTAAATTTTCTCATGTTCCAAAAGAATTAAAATGTTTTTGAGAATGACAATTCTCATAAATTTTGTAAAACAAAAACCAAATTTTCATGAGTTCACAAAAATTAAAAAGTTCCATCTCAAATTATAACAACTGAAGACACCATTGTTTATTTGTTTTTACTATTAAAGAAATACTGAATGGAATATTTGGTTTTTTGCAATATGATACGAAAATTATTAGGTGCTCTCAAAATACGGTGACATAGCACTCATTTTTCTTACATTCATGGTAAATCCCACTATGAATTTAATTAGTAAGTTGCATCATAAATGTAAGAGAAGGAAGTGCAACACCATTGTGATCCAAGAACACCTAATAATTTGTGGGTTACCTACATTTTCAGTATAGTACCATGGTTTTCTATAAAAGAATCGGTTCAACTTCAATCAATCTAGCATTAGAATGACAATAGAATAGACCTATTGCTTCTTATCTTTTTTCCATGAAACCACTTCTTTCCGCTTTCTTAAATGTACCAAAAGCCTTAAGACCATCTCACCCACCCACTACCACGAATAAAGTAACTTTTAACTGCCAAATGGTCGGCCCTGACCCAAAAAAGAAAGAAAATGAAAATTGATTTTTTAAAGGCATGATTAAAGGGTGTCTTTAGAATAATCATTAATGAACTATTATAAGAAAAAAATTATATCATTTTAATGAAAAATATAAAAAGTTATTAAAAAAAATTAGTTGCTTCTTTCTTTTTCTATAAAAAGTTTTTAAAAATATTTCCTAAATCAATGTCTTTAAGCATTTGTTAACTTTCCCTTTAAAAAAAAAAAAATTATTGTTGGATTTTTGAGATTATTAACTTTGCTCTTCTTGTCTAATTAAATCAAAATAAAAAACAAAACAAGTCATCAATTTGCCTAATTCAAATAGAAATTAGATGCAAGACAAAGTGCAAATATATACTATTTTAAAAGGAGTGCATATATATGATAATAGAGACAGAGCACACTTTCAAAAAAATATATATATATATATATATGGATAGAGCACGTTAATTCCAAAGTTGACTTGGACATTGACATTTGTAAGAAACAATGGGAAAAACAGAGCAATAATTAATATAAACACATATTCATTAGCAAGGTCTTGATACGTTTTAGACTCTTATTTAAATTCTCATAGACTTTACCCGAAGTTTATCAAAGTCTAGATGGCAGAAAATGGACATAATGAAACTATCTTTTGTAAAAAGGATGGACAATTCATGCTTTTTGAATCATTTCATTTAGAAATTTAACAAAAAAAAGTAATGAATCATTTGGAAAAATAGTGCATATCAAATTTTTAGAAAAATGATTTATTTTTGTAAAAAGTGGAAACTTTTGTTGTAGGAAAAGGCCTCCGGTATGGTCTTATCTATTGTAACCATAAATACCAGGAAAATTGCATTGGTCTCTCCTGAATTTTTTTGTTATTATACTTACACCCCCTTTAGTTCGAAATAAGAAACTTACATTCTCTAAAATACAAAGTATTTACATTGACATCTCTAAATTACAAATTATTTATAAACTTTTTTTAGGAAAATTACACTTTCCTCTTTGTCGGGGACGTTTTGCCACAAAGGCCAAGATTGTAGCAATGAGCCCAAAACTCCCCTTGGGTTCGTTAAATTCGTTAGTTATTTGGAGAGCCAAGCCCAAAATTCGCAATGTGGGGTACACAAAGGCTAATGGTGCTTTATGGAAAGAGAAAAACAATACAAAAATGAGAACACAAGAGAGTGTAAAATCATATATTCATGAGTCAGAAAATTCAGCCCACAGTCACACAGAGGAAGAAATTGATGGAGGTCTTGAGCAAGGGAGGGAGAGTTCCCCTATATCAATATTTTCACCCCCAGGCCTTCAAATCGTCCATACACTAAGGTAGCTGACTGGGTTCTTGTGTCAAAGTTTTGGGTTTTTTTGTAGGGAAAAACGTGTCCCTTCTTGTGGGCTGGTGATGCATATTTATATCAAGCTCCAAAGGATGCTTGTGACCAGTTTTTAGGTGGGAGGAAGGCCTTGGACCTTTCAGATGTTATTTATATGACTTGGTGTATTATGTTTTATGCTTAGGGAAAGGTTTGGTTGCTTTTTGCATGATTATGGAAATAAAGTTGCTTCCTCTTTATAGCTGCTGCCTCTGGTCTCTGTTGGCCTTGGAAGACTACATTTGGGTGGCTGAGTGGGCTAGACTGTCCAGCTTTTTCTTAGAGTCAGCTGCTTGGTGTGGGAAAATGGAGTTGGACTGAAAATTAGGGGCACGGTCACACAGAGCATGGAGTCAAATCTAGGGTGGAAATTTCTGGCATTGGACTTCCTTCATGGGCCTTAGATGCCCACAGCGTCCATAGCCCACTTCACAGCACGTACAGGCTGGGCCTATGTAAAACGTCCAATGGGAACTAGCCCACACCCGCCAAAACCATTCCTACTCAATTCCCCAACGATTCGCATGGGCTTGGACCATGCAACATAGCTAAATATATTGACAAAAATACATTAGTTTGACCCGCTAAGCAATTGGGCTTAGTCAGTCCATCGGACCATAAAATTTGTCACGAAAATGACCATTAACATTAGCCCCCCTCACACGAGTGGCGCTTGCGGCATGCGTGTAAGCTTCACGGAATTTTCGCAAGCTCCGAACACTTAACAAAGCATAGTATGGGCCCACACCTGATGCTAGCATGGCCTATTAAATCTTCGCACTTTGCACAAACTAGTACATTGTCTGCGCTTCTTTTCTTTTCCTAAAATCTCCTTTCCTTGTATCATGTTGTTGCTGTGGCTTCTTCATGGATTTTGTCTTATACACATATATGCATATATATATATGTGTACATGTCTGACTCCCTCCTTTCTTTTCACACCTTTTCCTTTGCTTTTTAGTCTTCATTTTTCTTATTTTCTTCAAACAACAGGTATGTCAAAGTTGACTCTTTATGACTTTTGTCTTATACACATATATGTTTAAATATATATATATATATATTTACACATATATTTTACTTGTCACTCTCTCTTTTCTTTTCGTGCCCATATGTATATATATATATATATTTATCTATCACTCCACCGGACTAATATTGCTCCCCTTTTTTTTTTAGGTTCCTTCCTCTCCTGTGGTCTCTGAAGGAAAAGTGGACATCCCGGAATCATTTGAAGATGACCTGTCGGATGATTGTGAGAATGTTGCAATACCTATTGCTGCTGCCTCTCCCTTTATCGTTACAGGACAAAGGTCATCAGTGGGCGCCGGTGATGAGATGACAAGTGAAAGCTATGACGAGACAAGTGAAAGTTCTGCTGGAACCATAGTGAGCCTTACAACAAAACTTCCTTTCCGTCCTTTCTCTTCTTCTTTTTTTAAAAAAAATAATAACAACTTCATGCCTCTTACTATGTGACTTTTGGTGCGTAGGGGACTTTGGATGCAAGCAAGGGAGTCGACGTCGTCAGGGAGGCGACCAACATGAAGCTTGTGATCGCGAAAGCCTCAGATTCTCTGGTTGAACCCATGTTCACATGTCTTGATTCCCTAACTCTCATTTCTAATAGGGAGCACATTGAAGCTTTCTTAGGCAGATTCGAACAAGACAGAAATAATGAGCACGAGGCTTCCCATTTCTACAACTTTGTAGGCCCAAGCATACGTATCCATCGATTCTCAGTCCCTTCAGAAAGTGTTCCATTGTTGGAACATCTGCGAACCAAGCACAATGATTTCATTGGGCAGTTAACAGTCGGTTCAGTTGTCGGGAATCCTTTACTAAGGATCCTGGCGGCGGTGCTTATGGATATGCAAGAGACTCAAGTAAATGCCTTAACTGAAGAACGGTTGTTTGAGTGGAGAGATGCTGTGAAAGACCTACATAAGGCTGGTTTGGATGTTTCCTTTGTCCTCCGCTATCTTCGAGATGTTGCTGCATCGTGGTTTCGGAGAGATGCGAAGATTCGATTGGCATCCATTGTGCATCGGATTTCTGAATTAGAAACAGAGCTTGCGATACTGAAGTCAGAGATGGCTCAGTTGCAAACAAATCCTCCAAATGCCGTTATTTTGGATAACACTGCCATTCACGGCCTACTTTGAATTCCCGCCGTCTCCTTATCACATGCCTCCCCCCCCTTTCTTTTATGACAGATGTATCTTGTAGGGAAAGTGCTTAGACCCTCCTTTTTTTTTTGGTTTTGTATTTGGTATGTCGCTTGGATTACCCTATCATGGTTAATGCGACTCCCATTTTGTATCTAAACATATTCAAAATATATTATCAAACGTGTTTTCGCGTTTAGCTTCAAAAAAAAGGTTGTTCATGCTTTGTAGGTGTGTATGCATATATTTTCTAATACTCAAATTAAAGTAGTTTCGTACCTTCCTTTGAGATCATGTATGTTTGCAGGCTATGTATTGCTACTTAGAAGCAAGTTGCAATTAGTTAGGCAGTCAGCTTACCATTATTCCATTCTCTGTGGAAGTGTCAATGAGCATGGTGCTTGACTTTTGTGGCCGTTAAAGGGTGATTTGGGCCTTCTTGTACCTCATTCTCTGCGCAGATTCGCAGATTCGCAGATTATATATATATATATATATATATATATATATTTTTTTTTTTTGGCTCGCCATTTAGTGGTTGCCTCTCCTGTATAGTATGCAAGGCCACCACGCTGGCATTTTTGGACTGTATCTATGTGCATTGCAGATCATGCTAGCCTGCCATTGTCTAGGGGGATGGTTTTGTTTTCCTATGTAGTCAAATAGTATAACTACCATCCTTACCTATGGTGGGCTATGGCACCAGTTGTATCTTCGCACTAAGTATCTCTATTGCAATAACAACCAACCATTGCTTAATATGTGTTAATTTATAGCGTTTGACCCTAGCTTTTGATTCATAAGCCCACTCGCTGTTTTACCAGGTTTCAAGTATGAACATGCGTCACCGCCCTTCCCTTTTTTTTTTTTTTTTTGTTGGTCCCCTTAATATTCTGTAAGGTGTACCTTTGAGCGGATGTCAAGCTTCCTCTCGTGAATGAGGATTTAGCCGTGTCGTTACTTCATTGACTTCCTTACTGTTTTGTAAGGCTTGTCGTCGAAGTGGTGCCCACCTGGCTTCCCTTACCTTCTTGAGAGCATAGTAGTCTCACATGTAGGAGTTTTGCCTTTATGGTGTTTTCATGAGTTCACTTATGAATTCATAAGGTTTGTTGCTTGAACAAAGTGATTTATGTTCTTTTGAGGCATGAGCGCTCACATGTGCGTGTATATATATATATATATATATACATACCAGAAAAGGGAAAAAGCGAAACGAGAATGTGATGATGCCATTTTTTTTTTTTAAAGAAAAGTGGGCATTCTCATTGATTCGTTACACTCATACATCATGTTTCCCACAAGAAAAATGCAAGGTAAAATGCTAGAATGCAAATCACATGGCGGATGACGCCCAACCTCAAAAGTGAGTTGGTGTTTTTCGCCTTAGAGGAAATAAGATAATAAAAAGGAAAAAACACAAGCGATGCATGAGACCTATGTTTCCAAATCAAACCAGCACTTCTTGACTTCACTAAGTGTGATAAAGCTAGAGCCACTTGCCATTGATGGGATCCATTGTGGCAGACTCGTTCATGCTACAAAGGCGATAATACCCCCTTCCATGAGCCTCCTTCACAACATATGGGCCTTCCCAATTTGGTGCAAATTTGGAAGGGGCTACTACTTTTCTTCTCACATAATCTGCTACCCTAAGAACGAGTTGGCCTTCCATGAAGATCCGTTCACGCACATTCTGCTGGTACATGCTGCTCATTCGCTATCGGTATCGCCGTACCTTCTCGCGTGCTATGTCGCACATTTCATCCATTGTTTCCAAGTCCACCATCCGTGCCTCGGCACACATATTTGCATATGTTTCAAGCTCTTTCCCTTGCAATGTGCGAGCTATTGGCACCATCAACTCCACCGGTGAGATGGTTTCGGTGCCGTATACCAAAGAAAATGGCGAAAAGCCAGTGGCCGTTTTAGTAGAGCTTCTTTAGGCCCAAAGTGTGTCGAGAAGATGCGTATTCCAACCTCTAGCATAGTCAAACACCATCTTACTAAGAATTCCCAATAAGACCCTATTGGTTGCCTCCGCTTGTCCATTTCCTTGAGGGTAGTAAGGGGTCGACCTTCGATGCTTGATTTTGTAATACTCGGTGATTGCTCGAACATCTTTGTTTATGAATGGAGTACCATTGTCACTCACAATCTTGTATGGAATCCCAAAACGGCAGAGGATGTGTTCTTTGATGAAATTGGCCACAGTTGGCCCTGTCGCTCTCTTGAGCGGAATAGCTTCCACCCACTTCGTAAAATATTTAGTGGCGACAAGGATCCAAATGTAGCCATTTGATGGTGGATGGATGGGGCCGATAAGATCAAGCCCCCAGGTGTGGAAAGGCCATGGTGTGCTCATGTCTTGCAAGCTCATGGGATGGGTATGGATGAGGTTCGCATGCGCTTAACAAGTGTGGCAACATTTAACAAACTCAGTGGTGTCCCTCTTCATCGAAGGCCAATAATAACCCGCAGATAAGAGTCGTTCGTGAAGTTTCTTTCCTCCTTGATGCTCTCCACACTCTCTACCGTGTACTTCTCTCATTACGACCTGCGATTCTGCGAGGCCCAAACATCTCAGCGGATCACCGTTGTATCCTTTACGAAACAAAATTCCTCCTTCAGCAAAATAGCGCCTGGCTAGCTTCTTGAGGTAATAAGCCTCCTTCTTGTCAGTAGGTAGGACTCCTTCCAAGATGAATTCCAGAAATGGTGTTCTCCAATCAGTCGTCTGGAAGATAGCATATGATTCTACCCTATCGAACACATGTTGGCATGTTGGGCAATGGCTTTGCACTTTGCTTGCTTGGGTCTTCATATCAGGCCAAAAATAACCTAAGCGTTGGAGGCGTCGATAAAGGGGGATTTCGTTCTCGGCACAGCAGGTCCTCTCATGGACTTCGCTTAACCTCTTTGCTGCTTCTTCTAAATTTACACACCTTGCTAACACTCCTCCAGGTAGCCTCCAATAAAGCTCGCCAGCAACAAGTGTATAGTCTCGAAGCTGTTTGGCATCAATTTCCATTCCCTGTTCCGATAAGGCATCTCTCAAAGGTGCTCGCCAATCTTCAGCTCCTATGGTCCCATTTTTAAACTCCTCTTGCAAGAGTAGTGTGATGGGGATGCTTCTTTTGAGGATGGTAACTTTGGTGCTTTCCCCTTCAAACATGATTTTGGACCCAAGCGTGGCTAAGGCATCGGCATGGCGGTTGTCCGATCTTTGTGTGTGTTCTATGGTAAGCTCGTCAAAATGATCTTCCAACCTCTGAGCCATTGCTCGATAGGGGGCCAGCGAGGGCTCTTTTAGAGAGAAATCACCCCTTGCTTGACTTACCACAAGATTCGAGTCTCCCCGTACCTTAAGCCTCTTGATTCTCATTTCTCGTGCTATTGCTAGGCCAGTAAGATATGCTTCATATTCCGCCGCATTATTAGAGCAAAGAAAGTCTAACTTGAAAGACATGGATATGACTTTGTTTTCCTCATTAGCTAGGACAATACTAGCTCCCCCGCCGGTGGAAATGGAAGATCCATCAAATGTCATCTCCCACAGACATTTATTTTCCTCTAGGCATGCTACCTCTGCGACTTCTCCAGGCACTTCATCCGTGATTTGTGAGATGTCTTCTCCGGAGAATTGGGCTAGAAGTTCCGCTATTGCCTGACCCTTAACTGCCCTTGGCATGACAGACACTATATCATATTCGGAGAGTTGGAGTAACCACTGTGCCAGCCTACCCGAGAGAACGGGCTTTTGCAAGAGCGTCCTTATCGGATTGGACTTCGTCATTAAGTGCACCGTGTGGGCTAAGAGATAATGTCGCAGTTTTTGCGCCGCATATATCAAGGATAGACAAGTGCGTTCAGCTCTTGGGTAACGCGTTTCTGCGTCTCTAAGGGCTCTACTCACGTAGTATATGGACTGCTCAGTACCATCTTCACCTTCTTGTGCGATTAGAGCCCCAACAGCCTTGTCATTTGAGGCAAGATACAGCCGCAGTGGTACGCTTGGCGTTGGTGATCTAACAGTAGGTAGGCCAGTCATCATCTCTTGCAATTTGCAAAAAGCTAACTAATGTTTATTGCTCTGTTGAAACTTCACGCCTTTCTTCAATAATGAGGTAAATGGGGCGATCGCTGCTGCTAAACCTAGTATGAATCTCCGAATATAAGAGAGCTTTCCTATGAAGGACTTCAACTCTTTGACTGATGTTAGGGGTTTCATTGTGACTATGGCTTTCACTTTCAAAGGGTCCACATCGATTCCCTTTTGATGAACAAGGAATCCTAGAAATTTTCCAGCTGTCACCCCAAATGCGCACTTCAAAGGATTCATGCGCAGTTTGTAACAACGACACCTCTCAAAGACTTTCCTGAGGGTTCTCGTATGACTCTCTCTAGTTTTAGACTTTACGACTATATCGTTGACGTAGTCCTCGAGTTCCCAATGCATCATATCGTGGAAGATAGCGGTCATAGCTCTTTGATACGTGGCACCCGCATTCTTAAGCCCAAATGGCATCACGGTGTAGTAGAAATTTTCGATAGGAGTACGGAATGCGGTCTTTGCTGCGTCTCTCGGTGCCATTTTGATTTGATTGTATCTGCTAAAACCATCCATAAAGGAGACCATCTCATGATCCGCAGCCGAGTCAATAAGCAGGTCCATATTAGGGAGAGGAAACTCGTCCTTTGGACAGACCTTGTTCAAGCCTCGAAAGTCGACACTACATCTTATCTTTCCATTCTTTTTCTTCACGGGAACTATGTTTGAGAGCCACTGTGGGTGTTCAATAGGCTTGATAAACCCCGCTGCTAACAACTTCTTAACCTCTTGAACAATTTGAGCTTCGACATCGGGATGGAAAGTCCTCCTTGGCTGCACCACTGGTTTAGCCCCCGATTCAATACTAAGAGCATGAGCCACCATTCCGGGATCTAAACCTGGCATTTCTTCGTATTGCCATGCGAACACATCACGATATTCTTTAAGCAAAGACACTAATTCCTTTTTCTCTGGTGGCGTGAGCAAAGGATTGATGGAGATAGGCAGCTCTATATTATGATCATCGCTCAAATTGATTGTTTCAAGCTCCTCATTGTTTGGCGACAGCTTAGGCGGGGTCAACACTTCCTGCGATACCGCTTCTTTTTTAGTCGGATCAAGTGCTTCCTCTAACAGGCAGCAAGAGGTAAGACAACCCCCCTCTGTCAGTCCGGGGCCCTTTTGCTTGGCGCATACAGGCCCCGCGCGCCTTCACAAGCGATAAACGATGCGCCCATCAGGCAGTTGAGACTTCTCACATCTTGGAGCATCATGGGTCGTCTCTTTTCGCTCCTTGCGTTTCCTCTTCCTTTCGAGGAGATCTCGCAAGTCCACTTCAGACCCTCCTTTAACATCCTCCCAACTAGGCAAAGGGGTGCCCATGGGCTTTGCAATTGCGTCCCCTCCATTCATGGTCAATTGATCATAAAAGGCCGCTTCTAAATAGTGAGCCTCTGATTGGTCGAAAGGAGTAGGATTGGCTGGGATGCGAATCGGTTTTCCATTTAAGCGTCCCTTTACGCATTGATGGTAAGTAGACGATATGAGCTTGTGCTTGTGCAACCATGGCCTTCCTAATAACACATGGTAGGACACAGAAGAATCGAGAACGTGGAACCTAGTGAGCCCCACGAGTGGTCCGACCTTTAGTACTAATTGAATATGTCCAATGGTATGCTCACATCCTCCCCTGAATCCGGTAATCTCCATTGGCAATCCTTGTATTTTTTTTTTTTTTTGGGAAATGCCTGCTGCGACAAGAGTACTTAGTGGAAGAATATTGAGGGATGAGCTGGTGTCTACGAGGGCTCTCCTCACATGAACTTCATTTATCATTGCTGGGACATATAATGGCCTCTTGTGACCAGGGTATTGGACTTCCATGTCTTCATCGGTAAAGGTGACCGCATTGGTCGTCTCTAGAAAGGCTCGACTTGCATGAGCTTCTGCTGTAAAACAATGGGATCCGGATGAAGATGCAATGCTGACCATAGCTTCCGTTGCTGCCGTTCTAGCCTCGGGGGTTAATCCCAATTGGTTGAACAGCTAACGAAACGCGGGACTTCTTTGTAATGTTTTAATAGCGGCTGGAGTAAGTGTGGCAGATGTCATGGGATCTTCTTCTTCGTTGCCAGCATGTATGACCACAACGACTATCCCCTTTTCCCCTGTCATGCTGAGGTAAAGGATTTCTTTGTACACCTTGAGTGCCACGGCCTACTTCGAGAGTGTCGTCTGCCAATTTCTCATGAAACATCCTTCGTATGTAGCGACATTCCAAAGTTGGGTGATGAACATATCTGTGGTAGCGACAGAAACGTGAATGTTTCTTGTCTTCCTCGGTCGGCTCTCTATCAATCTTGTACAGTTTTACCACTCCGTCTGCGATCCACTGATTAAGGATGACACTCAATTCCTCCGACGTGCAAGATATGGGCGGATATTCTTCAACTGCCCTGCCTTTCTCGCACTTCTTGTTAGCAGGCTCATTGGCAGCCACCAAGAGCGCTTGGGGAGCATTCCTCTTATCAGTCTTTGATCGCTCACTCGTTTTCCAAGTTCTCTCATTCGTCTTCCAAGTTCTCTCGTTCGTCTTCCAAGATGCTGCAGTTTTGCGGGCCTTTTGGAGCAGCGGAGCAAATTGCTTGATCTCCAAATTCTCAAGGTGAATTTTGTACTCAGAAAACATATTATCAATGCAAATTTCAACCAATTCATGCTCCTCGTACTTCACATGGCATTCGAGGGCTTTATCTCGGAATCACCGTATGTAATCCAGTAAATCTTCATCGATCCTTTGCCTAGTATTGTGCAAACCAATCAACATAACCTCCTCTTGCTCTTGGTAATACTTCCCGCAGAAGCACTCCAACATGCCCTCCCACGACTCGATCGATCCAGCTGGGATTGTGATGTACCATGAATAAGCCTTGTCAGAAAGTGACTTGGAAAACTCGCGAAGGCATAACTCCGAATCACTGGCGTATGGGCCCATAGTATCTATGAACTTGCTTACATGCTCAAGAGCATTTCCTCGCCACCCATCATAGAGTGAAAATGTGGGAACTTCATAATTTCTAGGATATGGTTTTTGTAACAGCTCAGATGGGTAAGGAGGTTGGCGGACGAACTGCCTTGGCACTTTGGAGATTTTCGCTTGTTCCCTCTCAATGAGCTTTGCTACGTCGGCAAGCGTGACATATTGAGAATCATTATTAGCATCCAGAGCATCGCTGGCTTTGTCTTGCCTCGTCTTCTCGCTATTGTCCGCCACCTTCTCGTTTTGACCTTTTTCAAGCGTGGGCTCCTCTTGCCGTGGATTTTCCTTATCGCGAGCCTTGTTGGATTCTTCAATGCGCTGGATAGCCTAAGCAAGGTTTTCCTGGTTCCGCTGCATGCCTCGCATCATTTCAAATAGTTCCTTCATTTGCTGAAGGGGTTGTTCAACCTCCTCCTCCAGACGTGCTTCCCTTAAAGAGGAAGCGTCAGCCGCTGCCCCTTGAGATGGAGCAACGATGTGGGACGTACGTTGGTTTTTTGACCTAGGAGGCATGGTTTCTCCTTCCTTAGCTGCTTGACTCCCCAGTGGAGTCGCCAAAATGTCGCAGACGTTTTGCCACAAAGGCCGAGATTGTAGCGATGAGCCCAAAACTCCCCTTGGGTTCATTAAATTCGTTAGTTATTTGGAGAGCTAAGCCCAAAATTCACAATGTGAGGTACACAAAGGCTAATGGTGCTTTATGGAAAGAGAAAACAACACAAAAATGAAAACACAAGAGAGTGCTAAAATCATATATTCATGAGTCAGAAAATTCAGCCCACAGTCACACAGAGGAAGAAATTGATGGAGGTCTTGAGCAAGGGAGAGAGAGTTCCCCTATATCAATATTTTCGCCCCCAGGCCTTCAAATCGTCCATACACTAAGGTAGCTGATTGGGTTCTTGTGTCAAAGTTTTGGGTTTTTTGTAGGGAAAAACGTGTCCCTCCTTATGGGCTGGTGATGCATACTTATATCAAGCTCCAAGGGATGCTTGTGACCAGTTTTTAGGTGGGAGGAAGGCCTTGGACCTTTCAGATGTTATTCCTATGACTTGGTGTATTATGTTTTATGCTTAGGGAAGGGTTTGGTTGCTTTTTGCATGATTATGGAAATAAAGTTGCTTCCTCTTTATAGCTGCTGCCTCTGGTCTCTGTTGGCCTTGGAAGACTACATTTGGGTGGCTGAGTGGGCTAGACTGCCCAGCTTTTTCTTAGAGTCAGCTGCTTGGTGTGGGAAAATGGAGCTGGACTGAAAATTAGGGGCACAGTCACACAGAGCATGGAGTCAAATCTAGGGTGGAAATTTCTGGCATTGGACCTCCTTCATGGGCCTTAGATGCCCACAGCGTCCATAGCCCACTTCACAGCACGTACAGGCTGGGCCTATGTAAAACGTCCAATGGGAACTAGCCCACACCCGCCAAAACCATTCCTACTCAATCCCCCAACGATTCGCATGGGCTTGGACCATGCAACAGAGCTAAATATATTGACACAAATACATTAGTTTGACCCGCTAAGCAATTGGGCTTAGTCATTCCGTCGGACCATAAAATTTGTCGTGAAAATGACCATTAACACTCTTCTAAATTATACCCCATTTTATACTGTTAGAAATACTGAATGTAATTGTATAATATATTGTGGGCTTTAGGCCCAGTTAGGTTACTTGTATAGCACACATATTTACTTGTACTGCACACATATGCCTCCTATATAAAGGCACCTATGTACATTCTTTCATTGATGAAATACAATACAATTACATTCAGTATTTCTAACATGGTATCAGAGCCACCTTCTTGTGGCCATGGTTTTCTGTCCTTACGATATATTTAAGAGCAATCTTTGTCTTTCTCAGTGTTTTTTTCGTTGCATTCATCTTTTTTGGCTTCCTACTGCTGCCGTCAAAACTTTCCGGTATAGTTATGCCATCATTAGAAGTCGCATCAACACTGCAAGACTATTGCCTTCCTCAAACTATCGTCACAGAGCCAAACTTCATTCAAGATATCTTCTCAACCTTATCAAATCTCAAGATTTTATCAAACTTTCATTTTGAGTTTGAGAGGGGGTGTTAGAGATATATTAGCCCATTAGTATAGGCCCAAACCTAATTCTACTTTGTGTGCAAGCCAAGTCTCCTACTTGTACTAGAAGACTATTAGTCTAGGGTTTAATCTAATATATATACACATGTTATGATTCATCGTAACACAGAATTTGTAGTACACTCTAATATATTATTGATGTAGCCCTTTAGAGTTTCCTCCATGGATGTAGCCCGTTAGGCTGAACTACGTAACCTTCGTATGTTATTGTGTTCTATATTTTATGCTTTTACTTCCGCATCCATACAAGCATATTTAACATGATGTATCAATGCTAATATTTAACATATACATTCCTCATAAACTATGAGAATGCACACTTTACCCCCTAAACTATGAAAGTGAACACTTACCCCCTAAATTATTTCTCGTGTGGGCGTATAGAACCTTGGCTTGGTGCAAGACAACTTGAAAGGAGTCATTAATAACCTTTTTTAAAATTTAATTGTGATATCATTGGTTACTCAATTAGTTTCAACCATGTCGTTATATGGATCAATGTATTGCATAGTTTTATTTAATTATCCTTGTGGGAAGATAAAATCTTCTTTGTTCCATTTGTTAATACAATCACATGGTGAAAACCATACCTAAGTTTTGCTCGACATTTGATTATATATGTTGGAAACAGTGTGTTAAGGGAGACCTCATTAAGATTTTGTGATGCTTACATATATAAGTATTTTCTTCTATTTCCTTTTTAAAATTTTCTATCTTGTCATACAAACTTCAAGTATTTTCTATCTTGAGAAAATAGAAACTTTAATTGGTTACGTGTAGTGCACATGATAGGATTAATGTTATTTTTTTATTGGTAGTTGCAGCCCAATACTTCAAATATGTTATTTGAAACAAAACATTTTTTCTAATATAAATAATGACTCTCCTTTTTGGTCATTTGTGATAAAATAAATAATTCTTTTTTGTAGAGGTGAAGATTATAATATAGAAAGTGAAGAATTGGACAAAATTTGTATTTCCAGGACCTGAATTTCTCTTCAATGAATATATATGTACTATGTTCCACTAAGAACCCGCGTTTTCTTTTGAATGGACCAATACTTCAGTTAGTAGTTATTTTTTGCTTTAGGGTAAAAAAAAGCATGAATATGAAAAGGATAAATTAATTGCTGCCTCATAGCATATATAAAAGGGTGATATGTGTCTTATATTCTTACCTTGCTGACCTCTACAAACAAAATGGTCATCCCTGTCTCTGAAACTTCCTCCACAATCTTGTCATGTTCACTTTCATTGTTACATAGAGCCAATCCTTCATCTTGTCAAATAACAAGAAGTAAGCATGTCTCCAAGAACGCTTAAACACCAAAGAACAGCAAACTCCCCAAAACCCTATAGCAAATCCACATCCTGTTTCGGCATAAAACCATTTTACCAATTCATCTCCATCCTCTTCATTATCAGTTAGTTCACTTTGGTTTGGTGTTTCATCACCTGGGCACTTCTACATAAGTGGAAGCCCGCAAAGTGCTGAGTTTCCTGCAAAATCAGGTGCATTCAAGCTTTGTAGTTGAGTGCTTGAAGGAATCCTCCCAGACAAATTATTGTAAGAGAACTCTAGGTTGCTCAAAAATTGTAACCCTAACATGCTAGATGGGATTTCGCCTGAGAATTGGTTCCTTGACAAATCAAGTGATTCTAGCATCTTCAACTGACCAATCACTTGAGAAATTTCTCCAATCAAGTTGTTTCTTGATTCATTGAGTGAAACCAAATCCAAAATGCTCAGGATTTCGCTTGGAAGTTTCCTAATCAATTTGTTGCTTGAAAGGTTAATGATCTTCTGTAGTCCAAGAGTACGAGTACTATGGTAGAACTCTTGGACTACTGATTCAAACAACCCACTATCATTCTATCAACATACATTTGCCCAAACGTGGTAGCATTGTAATATGAATAAGGAATAGTACTTTCAACGATGCCAATGGAAGAGTTGTCTTTCTGAGCCATGGCAATAAAATTATTGGGGTATTGTGGTATAGTTCCAGATATGTCATTTGCACAAAGGTCCAAGACTTGTAAATGTTTTAACCAACACAAATGCAATGGTATGCTTCCATAGAACTTATTTTGACCTAGGGATAGAAAAATCAACCTTGTTAGGCCTTCCCCAATCCATGATGGTATATTTCCAGAGAATCTATTCTTTCCCAGATCCATAACTATCAAGGAACGACAATTTCTCAAGGACGAAGGTAAGTCTCCAGAAAAATTATTAGTATTTAGACTCAACGAGCGAGCCCAAATAGCCAGGAACTTCCCCAAAGAAATTGTTGCTTGCCAAATTCAAAATGACTAGCTCATGCCATTGCATAAAACAATTAGGAACTTGTCTAGATAATATATTATGGGATAGGTCTAGGCAAGACAAAAACTGACCATTAATATTACAAAGTGATGAAATTGATCCTGAAAATTGATTTTCAGAGAGATTTAAGACCCTGAAATTTGTTGGAAAAAGTGGTAGTGGACCCTCTAAACGGTTAGCACTCAAATTAACATTTCAAGTATCCAAACCAAACTTTAGCACCCAAATCTCCATCCAATGATGGTAATGTCTCTTCCTTATCTACTGTTATAGTGTTTCCTCTTCCAAAATTTCAAATTTTCACAATCTCATCTCTCTCTCACTCATACATTGACTATTTATTTAAGTTTTACAATGTTATATACCAATGCACATTTAGATTCAATCATCCATCATCTACAACCAAAAATTAAGCACAATACTAACTCTTTTCCATATTTTTCATTTAAGCTTTAATTTTCACCATTTCGAGAAGACATCAAACATTAAGGGTCTATTCGGATACCGCTTATTTTGCTAAAAATTGAAAACTGAAAACACTGTAGCAAAATAATTTTAAAAGTGTGAATAGTATAGTGAGACCCATTTTTAATGAAAAAGTTGCTGAAAAAAGAGGTTTGTGGGTCTTGTGAACAGTGCACGTGATCCACTTCCACTGCTGTGACATAAAGCCATAGAAACATGCTTCTAGAAAAAAAAAATAATAAAAAATTTGCAACACAGATGCGAGACGCTGGACGCAGACGCGTATCCAAACGCGTACTAAGTGTCTCTTCATTCGTCTACCATTATAGTGTGTTCTCTTCCAAAATTTCGGTTTTTCACAACTTTAACTCTCTCTCACTCATACATTGATTATTTATTTAAGTTTTACAATGTTATATATCCCAATGCACATTCTAGTTTATTTAATTAATGTTTATATTTTTAGAATAAGTTATAAACATTGAGTTATTATAAAATTATACTTACAAGGACTAGTTAATTCTTTTAGAACATGGTACAATGTTTCATTGAACTTTATACTTGAATTATATGAAATGAGAGAATATCATATCATTTTACTTTCAAAATATATAATAATTAATTCTCAATATATATATAAAATAACTAGTTGTAGACCTATGCATAGAAAAATTTGACGGTTTATTTTTTTAAGTCCATGTCAAGTTTGAAATTCTTCCAATAAATCGTACTACGTAATAGAAACGATTAATACAATCCAACTAACTGGCCTAAAATTTCAAATTTGCAGCCCCACCGAAAGAAAAATCTTCCATTGTTTCAATTATATATATCCATGTACTTCAATAGGATCTTTTAATATTGGCTTTGAGTGGGCTCAGGTATTTGGCCAACTGAGACCATCCAATCATGATTTATGAACATCAACCATTAAGGTAAGCTAAAAATTAATTTGTTTAGACTTTAGACTTTAATTTTTATAATTGATTCTCACAATCAGACTGCTCACTGCTGCAATGGACGAACCAACTTGACACAATTTAGTCAAATACAAGTAATTAAAACCATCGCTATTCCTCACGAAAGTGACAAAAGTCCTAGCTCACGTGTATCAGGTGACCGTGACGCTATTCTCCACAAATTTTAATATTTTCCATCCGAGCTTACTTTTCTATTTGAGAGATACAAATTTTGAAAATATCTTTACGAATATCAGTCCCGGAAAACTTTTCCATTGGGGGAAATCAAAATTCATTTGAGAGTGAAATTTTTTTTGAAATTTTGTTTCGCAAGTCAAAATCTTAGTTTTTTTTTCAAAAACTCACAAGGAAATTTTTTAGATTATAATTTAAGACAATTTGGATAAGTGTGCCTAGCAGGACCACAATGGTGGCATACAGGAACAAGCTTTAAATCGTTAGGCTTCTTATAAGAATCTAGTCACTAGGTTTTGGTTTTTGCGTTAAGTAAAGAAAAAATTGGTTTGATGCGACTAACAATATCACAACGGTTACAAATGGGTTGGATAAGAGGTTCGGCTTAGGTGCTTCTACCATAGGTCTCTTACCTTTGTCTAAACCTAGCCGCTTTAGCTATTATACCCTCTTTATGATTACTCTTGAATGGAGAAACATACACCTTTTTGCCTAGGTTTGACATTACACACTATTTTCAATTATTTTCAATTTGAGAGAGAGAATCTTAAAGTTAGATGGTGTAATTTGTGATTTAGAGTATATAATATTATTTGTTTATATGTATATATTATTAGAATATTTGTATATAAACTTGAGATTAGATTGTTTAAGTTTGTAAATAAGATCATAGTGTATCAAACAATATTTTTGCCCCATATATAATTTTTTACAAAGCAAGGTTGGTCAATCTTTTTTTTTTTTTGTTTTTTTTTTTTTGAGCAAGAGATGATAGAAATTTTATTAAATAATAAAGCAATTTGTCAACAAACTTGAATTTATTCTACAAGAAAATAAACTAAGTATGAACATATAATATAACTTAATGACACATAAATGCATCAATCCTGAGTTGCTAATACCCATCTTAACTTTGATCACTCGTTAAAAAAGACCAGTTCTACAGACTGTAGATGATGTTGGAAACTGTCACATGCCCATCAACCAACGTTTAAATGCCTCAAAAAGAAAGGACCCACACGGCTAATATTCATCAATGAATATTATGAAATTACAAAGGTAGCAGTACAAATAGTCCAGGATGGGAACACTTAGACATTAGCTGTATTTAAATTACACATGATCTCTTTGTAAATTAATTTCCTTAATTGAAAAGACGTAGCTCATAATAACGGTGCAGAGAGAGAGATAAAACAAAGCATACAGACCTATACCCACACAGATGTTAAGTTGTGACACTTATTTTGACGTGATCACCCAGTAGCAGCAACATACTTCTGATATTAGTACCAAGATAAAAGAAAGAAAAGAAAACCATCAGTCTATATTCACTAAATAGAAGTAGAACTACTTCATGCAAAGTGAAAAATTTACCACGCGGATTAAGCGTTTCGCTTTCAGCACCGCTATGCAACCTTCCCTGAAACGCAATTTGAAATATGAAAATCAACAGTTGTATTTTTTGGCATGTGCGGCAAAATCAAGAAATTATGAGATAAAGTGGAAACAAAACACTAAAATTGAAACAGATAAATGATTTTTAATGAAAAATACAGAACTAATCTCATAAGCCAATTTTTTTTTTTTTTAAACCTTCTTTGCTAACAGACTGATCTAAGTATCGAAAAGGGGAAAATTTTATACTGATAGCCAAAAATTCTCTTTACTATGTGATTATATAGATAGCTAACTTTTTCGTTTTATCTAACTTTCTATTGGGGGGAAAAAGTAAATGTTACCGTTTAAGTTCGGAAATCAGCTTTTCTCCAAAAAAAAAAAAAGGGATAAGACTACTTATCAATCACCTTTCCCACCTTGCAGAAGTAGGAGTTTTGTGCATTAAGTACGATTAAAAAGTAACAGTAAGAGCTAAATTATGCAACTAAAAATCAAAACAAGCCCTTCTTATCATGTTTCTTTGAAAAGCTACAACTGAGATTGGAAATTCCACTGGGTGAGCTCATATTAGCCAATGTGAAAAGAGAAGTAAATGATAAATAGAGTAATTGGACATCATGCCCATAGGCATTGAACCAAACCATTTTAACACCCATTTATACCCAAAACATATCATATCAAATCATATTAGAGCAAGAATATAGATTACAGACACAAAACTAACACACCCACAAATCACCAAATGCAGGCAAACAAGTTAACTAACAAAAACTAATACACTCTGGTTGATTGGTTGGTTTCCTCAGAAACCAACCAAAAGCAAAAACAAAAAACAAAACACAAAAGCAAATAGCATATTACCATTCTTTGTATTCAAATGAGTATAGCTTGTCCAAACCATGAAAAGTCAGAGAGAGAGCTGTGACCTTTTTTGTTTGGTGGAGGCGCCCGTTTTGAGTTATAGAAAAAGAGAAGGGGAAGAAATCTACGGGATTTTTATATATGGCTATATGGGATAGATGAAAAGACTAAAATTGGATCCTCACACATATCCAGTATATATATATATATATATATATATATATATGAACAGGACAAATTGTTGTTACTTTTATTACTCTTTTATATAGATGAACAGGACAAATATATACAATTTGTCCGCAAAGAGTAATATATGAACAGGATATATAAAAGAGTAATATACGTCTTACACCTTACCTTGCTAAACAGAAAGTGGTCATCCCTGCCTCTGAAACTTTCTCCGCAATCTTGCCATGTTCACTATCATTGTTACATAGAGCCAATCCTTCATTCTGTCCAACAACAAGAAATAGGCATGTCTCCAAGAACGATCAAATACCAAAGCAATACAAACACCCCAAAAACCTATAGGAGATCCGAATCCTATTCCGATATAAAACCATGTTCTGAATTCATCTTCATTATCTTTAATACCATCTTCCGTTGGTTCGCTTTGGTTTGGTGTTTCTTGACTTTCTTCACCTGGACAGAGTTGTGTAAGTGGATGCCCACAAAGTGCCGGGTTTCCCGCAAAAGCATATGCGTCGAAAGTTTCGAATTGATTGCCTGAAGGAATCTTCCCAGACAAATTATTGTAGGACAGGTTCAGTTCCGCCAAAAATGTCAAGTCTGACATGTTAGATGGGATTTCGCCTGAAAACTTATTCCATGACAAATCAAGTGATTCTAATGACCTCAACTGACCAATCATTTGAGGGATTTCTCCAATTAAGCTGTTTCTTGATATATTCAGTGCAACCAAACCCAAGAGGCTCAAGATCTCACTAGGAAGTTTTCCTGTCAATTTGTTTCTGGAAAGGTCGATGATCTTTAAAAATCGAACAATTCCACCAGAGAACTCCAAACCTCTGAATATAACCATCACACTATCCTCATATTCTTTTCGATAGGTGATACCATTATAATATGAGTAAGGAATAAAATGTTTAATGATGCCAACAGAAGAGGTCCCTTCCTGAGTCATGCCATTAAAATTATTGAGGCATTGTGGTATAGTTCCGGATATGTCATTTAAAGAGAGGTCCAAGATTTGTAAATCTTTCAACCAACACAGATGCAATGGTATGCTTCCAGCGAACTTATTGGAATGCAGCGATAGACTAAACAACCTTGGTAGGCCTTCCCCAATCCATGCTGGTACTTTTCCAGAGAATCTATTCTTTCCCAGATCCATAACTATCAGGGAACTACAATTTCCCAGGGATGAAGGTAATTCTCCAGAGAAATTATTATTATTTAGATTCAACGTTTTGAGCCCAGACAACGAACCCAAAGAGGTTGGAACTTCTCCGAAGAAATTGTTACCAGCCAAATTCAAAACGATTAGCTTTCGCCAATGCATAAAACAATTAGGAAGTCGTCCTGATAACATATTATCGGATAGGTCTAGGAAAGCCAACAATTGAGCATTGATTTTACAAAGAGATGAAATTGACCCTGTAAACCGATTTTTAGACAGATTTAAGAACGTAAGATTTGTTGGAAAAAGTGGTAGTGTACCCTCTATACGATTAGCACTCAAATCAATTGCAAGGCCATTCAATCCCTTTGCATACATTTGGCAATTGTCCATGTATTTGGTTGCTAGAAATATTTAAATCCATTAATGTAGAAGGCAGGTCTTCCAACCACTCTGCTGGAATGGTATCAGAAATGTTCGCATCAGAGATTTCAAGGAAGGAAACTTTCCTTTGAGTTTGAATCCAATTTGGAAAAGTAGGCCCTAAATTACAAGATGTCAAATATATTTTGTCTAGTTGGAAAGGGGGAATCCAATCCAAGCTGAATTTCAAAGATAGAGAAGTATTGGATAAGTCTAAAGACCGTAATTTGGAGAAATTTGAGAAAAATGAATCAGAGATCACGCCTTGCAAAAAATTCGAAGAAACATTCAAAACCTCAAGCTTATATAGGTTTCCAATGCTTTTGGGCAGAGTCCCATTTAATTTGTTGTACGAAAGATTTAAATCTTTCAATGATGGGAATACTGCAAAATTAGGAAACAATCCTGTAATTTGATTCAATGATAAATCCAAAACCTCTAACGAATCTTTTGCACATCCAGACAAGTTATTCATAAGCTCAACGAGTTGTCCATTGAGATTGTTTGAGGACAAATACAATTCACGCAATGTACATATATCCCCAAAAGATTTAGGAATGTGGACAAGTTGATTATGATGGAGATCGAGAGTTTCAAGAGGAGCAAAAGATTTCGAATAATTGAAACGGGGAAGTGATGATAGACTCAGTGGAGGGAGATCACACAACCACAAGCTCAAGGTTTTTAAATTTGGGAGATGACTCACAACTTCCAACCAATCATTGGCAACAACACTAAGATTTGTGGAACTTAGATCAAGGTATTCTATTGTGGACATATGGGATAGCCATTTGAGATTTTCAATAATTTTCAAATCATTCCTGCCAAGATTGAGATATTGCAAGTGCGAAAGGTTTTCAAGTTGATGTGGAATTGGCCCACTGAGATTGGCCGAAGAGAGATCCAGGTGTTTTAAGTTATTGAGAGAACCAATAAAATTAGGAATATAGCTTTGATTAAAATCATTGGAACTGAGATCCAAAAATGTCAAATAAGGCAACTCAAACAGTGAAGGACTAATCATACCTCGAAAAGGTTTCATTCCATCATCTTGGGAACCACTAAGATGAAGCTCGAGTGCATGACCAGTTTGGTTGCTGCAGAGAACTCCTTCCCAATTGCAGCAATTCTTATTTTCATCTTCGCTCCGCCATGAAGAGAGCCTGCCATAGTCATCAATGAGGCCTTTTCTGAACTCAAGGAGTGCTTGTCTCTCCCCTTCTAGACACCTGATGTTGTTAGCATCTCCAACTCCAACCCCTGAAATGAATCCAAGGGCTGGTCTCAAGTACTGCACCAAAAGCGTTATAACTAAAATTGCACAAACGAGTTTCAGGGACCCTCCACTCGAGAACGTGACCATTGTCATGGCCAGTGATCAGAATAATATGATAATTTATTTCAGTGAAAGATGCGAGAACGATGAGAGGCACACTCCGTTAAACTACCCAATGCTGCAAGCGAGTTTCACAGCATAAATAATTTATGTTCTATAGAAAGAGGCTCTACTGCTTTAAGCTAGCAGCATGCCATTGTTGCCAAGGAATGTAATGACAAGGGCATGTCTTTCAAGTCACAAAAGTGAGCATATTTTATTGGACCCGGTCATAGGAGTGAAAAGTGAAACAAGCTGAAGGAGAAAATGCATGTCAAGCTGAAGAAATACATTCGGTCTCTCTACGTCAATTTGAGTTTTGAAAAACTGTGAGAGAGTTCAGTCCCAAAAACTGAGGGTGCAAGCCGTGAGTGATAAATTAAAAAGGGGCAATTTTCTTTGCTCAAATTACACACCTTGGAATTTTCTCTACAAATATGGATTTCTGAGGCAATTCTTGAAGGAGATTCATAGATTATTATGAATTCTCTAAAAGCGGAGGAGGTATCTCTAGTCTCATATGGTCATTTGATTTTTGATGCTAAGTTACATGTATATTCTTTTAGGGGTATTAGTTTCTCTCATGTTCACCGCTTCAGTAATTAATTTGTTGTTCAGTGTGGATAGAGGATGTTCATTCCCACTTTACTATTGTAATCCAAGCTGATATGGCTCCTCTTCAATGGAATTTTAGCCTTCTTTTCAAAAATAAAAAATAAAATAATTACACACACAAGGAGATAAATTGGAGTTCTTTCTTAGATGATTTTTTTGAGTGCTACAAGCACATAGAGTTGAAGCATTGAAATATTGGAAAACTGGAGGGAAAAAATGATAGGAGGATGAAAAATATTTAATTTTTCCTGTGTGTGTTTGATTAGAGGGGAAAAATGGAAGGATGGAAAACTCTTTTACTTAGTTGAGAATAAAAATAAGAGCATGAAAAATATGGTTTGCACAAATTTACTCTTGTGCCCCTATAATATAAAACATTATATTTTTATTTTTATTACATTACCCACAAATATATAAATATATTTAAGCATGTCAATATATTTTTTTAGGAATATTACACAAAATTATTTCTTACAAAAAAAATCCACACCCAAATTTAATAATTTTCCCCTTATCTATCAAAAAATAAAATAAAAACATAATTTTATATATATGAAAAGAAACTTTGCACTTGCACGTATAGAAAGAAAAAAAAAAAAAAAACACACACACACACACAACCTTTCATCTACGAACAATGCTAGTGTCACAAAAAAACTTCACAAATTTTGCTACAATTCGTCACGTGGTGAGTTGTGAGTAGTGGAAAAAAAATAGTCGGTCCATATTTGTAAAGGGGTATAAAAAATTTAGTCATTCTATTTATTATATATATATATATATATATAGAGAGAGAGAGAGAGAGAGAGAGAGAGGGATGATGAGTTAGTCAAGTGGTTTGCGAATAAATTCAAACTTGTTAGACAAAAAAAAAAAAAGTATCAAATTTGAATAAAGCTTAAACCGAAATCATGTACACAATAAATATAAATCACTCAATTATGCATTTTTTATACTTGGCACTGACTTGATCACTTGTTTACATCACTAGTGGGAAGTTGTAACATCAAGAAGTTGCACTGAATAATCAATTGCAATATAGACATGTTCTTCAGATCATGTGAATGATGTTAGAAACTAGCATTACGTTAATTTGTTCAACCTAAAAAATGACTTATTTTTCTAATTAACTGACTCGTTTTCCTGAGTTTGTCGGTTGCTATCCCCTTGAAAATGAGATAAAATATTTGTGGTGATTTATTTGGTAGAAAAATGTTAAAGATATTACAAGTTTTACTATATGAAATTTACAAATTGATGTAACAATGAACGTGATTAGCTGATTTTAACCGGTTAATTAAAAAATGAATGTTTAAATTTTCTTATTTGTAACTGGTCTGTCAATGAATGTTTTTTTAAAGGAACGTAACAATGAATGTGATTGGGAACTTAAACCACCTAATTAATAGATGAAGGGAAATGAAATATTTTTAAAAACTTTTTTTATGGGAAAAAAATGCTGCTGTATTTCTCATGAAAGTAGTATTAATTTTAAAAAAAAAATATTTTACTAGCAAATGTTCAAAAGACAGCAACTAACGGACCATAAATAAATGTTTAAAGTGTAAATTAAACATTCTTCACTAAAATTAGTCTAAAATTTCCTCTGACCATAAAAAGCATTTTCATTAGACTTTTGTGTTTTATGTCCAACTAAACACCAAAAATAGAGAAAAAATATATATCTTCTACCCCAAAAATGAGCCACATTCAACAATATTATTAAGAGTTAAGACTTAGGATGCCAGAAAAAGAGGACCCCACACGGCTAATAACCACCAATGATCAACGAAGTCACAAACAATTAGGGTAACATTACAAATAGTTCCAGGATGGGAACACTAAAACTGTCAAATATTTGTAAAATTCAAGTTACACACCGATCTCTTTCTAATTAATTTGGTTTATTGCTGCAGAGAAAGGCCATGCACCTTATATGCAATTTGAAAAATGAAAATAATCACTAATACTTCTTGGGGAAAAAAAACACTAAGGGTCTATTTGGGATCCACTTATTTTGTTGAAATTGAAAACTTTTTACTGAAAATACTGTAAATAAAGGTAAAAGTTAGCTAAAATAGTATAGTGGGGCCCATGAATAGTACCAAAAAATGTAGTAAAACCTATGAATACATTGAATAGTAGTAAAAATAAGTTGAATAGTAAAATAAGTTGGCAAAAATAATCTTTGCCAAACGGACATTAAGATTGAAACATATTAATGATTTTTTCATTTTAAATAAAAATATGGCAAAGTCCATATCAATGAAAAATATAGAACTAATCTCGTAAACCATTTCCATAAAATAAAATAGACAAAGTGTTATGATTCTAGTGTCCCACGTTATTTCTTAACACAATGTGAGTGGTTTTCTTTTGTTTTTTAATCTACGGCAATCAGAGTTGAATTGCTATTGACCCTGATCAATATATATATTGACCAGAATTACAAATGCTGATTTTCAGCCATATTGATTATTCTAATTTAATTTACCGTTTGTTGAACTTGGCTCAGGTTTGTGGTCAAAGAAATGGGTTGAGAACTCTTCCACACACTGCTGCTATTGCAACGGTTGATTGGCACCCGACTATGCCCATCTTCTTGACTAAATCAGCTGATAACTCGGTTTGAGTAACTTCTATTCTATAAAAGGCTTCTCACTTCTACATCTCTCTTTTATTCTTGGTAAGTTGGAATGAAGTTTACTCGGTTGGTTTAACATGAGTTTCACGTTGGTGACTTGGTGTGCATCTGAGCTTTGGGTTGTATGGATATTGTTATATAATTGGTTGCACGGGGTGTTTATAGTTTACTAGCCATTCATTGATGTGGTTATTTATCACACACTCTTGCCAAATGCTTAACTTAATTAATGGAGGGTGACTTGGTCAGTTTTTGTTAAGTTGGGGGGTCACGACTTTTTGTTATAATTTTGATATAGTAGATTGTGAGTAGTTGTCTATTATTTGTACATAAATTTATTATTTTTTCTTCATGACTCATAGTTTGTCACATCATAGTTGTGATAAAAAGTACTGTGACACAGTAATAGTTCGTTGTATTAGATTTTTTCAGGAAGAAAATAAAAGAGGACGCGTGGTAGATATTGGTTGCTTGAGTATGAAGTCTAGGCGTTTGGAGTGAGACAGAGGAGCTGGAGTCAATTGCCACATTTCCTTTTGTCTAAATCACTTTTATCGTGTCCAGAGGGAACCAAAGAAAAAATTGCATTTGTTCCAAATTGAGAAAGCGATAACATGGAAGCGTAGAACTTTGGCTTGGCGCGTTCGTGACGCCTTGACTGGAGTCAATAATGTAGACTTCCTGCTGCGCTGCCTTAAATTCCAACTACCACGGTTGACGTTGTGAATTACAATATTTTTTTTTTTTAAGAGATTGTTGTAAATTGTAATTAGTATTACAGTATTACTACAAGGTTACTTTCATATGCCATCATTTTAGGCACAAATAATTAATTGGAGTTTTCTCTTAAATGATTTTTTTGAGTGCTACAACCACGTAAAAGTTGAAGCATTGAAGTATTGGTCCGTTTTAATTAAAAAGAAAGGAGAAGAATAAGAGGAGGATAAATTAATTTGATGACCTATTTCTATGCTTTTTTGAGAGAGAAGTATCTACTTCTATACTTAGTTTCAAATTCAAAAAATATTTTTTTAAAATTGTAAAGTAATAAATTTATTTAATTAATGTTTATAATTTTAGAATAAGTTATAAACATTGAGTTATTATAAAATTATATTTACAAGGACTAGTCAATTCTTTTAGACCATGGTAAAATTTTTCATTGAACTTTATACTTGAATTAATACAAGTTTATACATATATTAAAGGGAATTTGAATGTTTAATGGGCAAGAGAAAGGAAGGGCACACTTCTAACCAGAAAGTTCTTCCTTGATTTTCATAAAAAAAAAAAAAAAAAGTTCTTCCTTGATCTCTTTTGCAAACCCAGCCAAAACTTGGACAGCTCTATCACAAGATTTAGCAACATAAGAACGGCTGAAATGGTAAAAAGAGTGGCTTAACATTTTGATCTCATCAATGAGAAAACCCACTTTAATTTGTAGCGCAAGACTATTGAATTAAACATACACACCAAATCAATATTTATGCAATCCAAATCCACCAAATTGAAGCCATTTTCCAAACTGAAATGGAGAGCATGTATGACAAAGGTAGCCAATCATCACAGATTGTCTTCACGGATCCGCAGTCAAGCACACTTAGCAGGCACGACAAAACCCTTGTCAATTGTCATCTCTTACCAGAGCACCCAAACCCACAACATCCTCTTAACCTAACTTAGCCATTCCCAAATTCAATTTCATTACAATTTACACCCTGAATTAATAATAGCAAATAATTAGTATTAGTTCAAGAGTTCGGTTAATGTATACTCTTAGGGTATATATTAATTATCCATTTTAGAATTTTTTTTTTTTTAAAATTGAAAAGGCTGTCAAAAAAGCTAGTCACTTTTTTATTTTCCTATAAAAAGTTTCGTAAAAAAATTTTGATATTACTTTCATGAGAAATATAAAAAAATGTCAAAAAGGTTTATTGTTTTTTTTTTTTTCTGTTCTTTTTGATAAAATTTTTCTAAAAATATTTCCTAAACCAATGCTCTTGTTAAGGCATTTTTTTAACTTTTCCCAACAAAAGATTATAACATGTGAAATTAATTGGAATGATACTCTTAAAATCCAATTAGATAGATAAAAGTGGAAGCTTCTTAAAGATCCAATTTAGATTCTAATTAAAAATCATAATCTAATTTTTTTGCCAAGTGTAATTCCAATTAGATTTCACATGTTCTAATTATTTACCAAGTTTGAAGTGCCTCTCCAATTTAAACTACTTCTAGTCCATTAAAACTATTTTATCAATCTCTCCACTAAATGATTAGATACATATGGAGTACAGTCATATTGTATTTCCTCCTCTAATATAATTGATAAATCTCATCATAAAATTAGTAGGACTTCTTTAAAAATCTAATTTGTTGGACCTACTATATGAGACAAAAATATCACATCACTATTTTTGAAATAATAATTACTAATGTTTATAAGGAGATATAATAATTTTATCATCCACTGTATATGGTGCCGGTTTGGTAATTACGTGGATCTAGCTACTAGACATTCATATGTTTAGCTAAAGGAGTTGTGAGCCGTTCTCTGCAAAAGTCTTATATACGCCAGGTGCATAGATACCTTCTCGACGTTCACTATACACAACGGATTCATAAAATTTATAAAATAAAACATCACCTTCATCCGTAGGAGAAATCAAGCGGTATAGTTGTGTTGGGTCTACACCTTGAGCTCCAAAAAAAAATAATATCTTACAAGCTTAGAGAAAAGTCAGCCTACATTTAATGAGCTTGTCTCCAAGCCTTGTGACAAGCCAGACTTCTTCTCTTAACGAGAAGTGAGTGTGAAGGAAAACAAAGCTGAACCAAAAGCCGATTTCATTTTAAGGTCTGTTTGGTTAGGGAGATGAAAAAATAGGATAATAGAAAATGACGAGATGATGAAAAAGGTTTAATTTTTCTCTGTGTGTTTTGTTGGAGAGGAAAAATGGAGAGGTGAAAAACTCTTCTGTTTAGTTGAGAAGAAAAATAAGAGAATAAAAAATATAATTTGTACAAATTTACTCTTGTGCCCCTATTATATATAAAACATTATATTTTTATTTTTATTATATTACCCACAAATATATAAATACATTTATAAGCATGTCAATCTATTTTTTTAGGAATATTACACAAAATTATTTCTTATAAAAAAAATCCACACCCAAATTTAATAATTTTTCCCTGTATCAAAAAATAAATAAATAAAAAATGATTATATAAATAAAAGGAAACTTTGCACTTGCAAGTAGAGAAAAAAAAAAAAAAAACACACACACACACACACACAAAGATTTACAACTTTCATCTACGAGCAATGTTAGCACCACAAAAAACTTCACAAATTTTACCACAACTAATCACGTGCGCAAGTTGTGAGTAGTGGAGAAAATAGTAGGTCTATATTTGTAAAGAAGTATAAAAAATTTAGTCATATTATTTATTGTATATATATATATATATATAGAGAGAGAGAGAGAGAGAGAGAGAGAGAGATGATGATGAGTTAATCAAGTAGTTTGCGAATAAATTCAAACTTGTTAGGAAAAAAAAAGTATCAAATTTGAATAAGCTTAAACCGAAATCATGTACAAAATAAATATAGACATGTTGTGCTGAATAATCAATTGCAATATAGACATGTTCTTTAGACTATGAATGATGTTAGAAACTAACATTACGTTTGTTCAGCTTGAAAAATGACTTATTTTTCTAATTAACTGACTCGTTTTCCTGAGTTTGTTGGTTGTTGTCACCTTGACAATGAGATAAAATATTTGTGCTGATTTATTTGGTAGAAAAATGTTTAAGATATTATAAGTTTTACTATATAAAATTTACAAATTAATGTAGTAATGAACGTGATTAGCGGACTTTAACCAGTTAATTAATAAATGAATGTTTAAATTTTTTTATTAGCGACTGGTCTGAAAATGATTTTTTTTATAGGAATGTAACAATGAATGTGATTGAGAACTTAAACGGTTAAACCACCTAATTAATAGATGAAGGGAAATGAAATATTTTTAAAAACCTTTTTTTTATGGGGGAAAAAATACGGCTATATTTCTCATAAAAGTGATAATAAATTTTTAAAAAATATATTTTATTAACCTTCCTCTACTAATCTCGTAAACCATGTTTCTAAAATAAAATACACAACGTGAGTGGCTTTCCTTTGTTATTTAATCAATGGCAATCAGAGTTGAATTACTATTGACCCTGATCAATATATTGACCAGAATTACAAATGCCGATTTTCAGCCAGACTGATTATTCTAATTTAATTTACCATTTGTTTAACTTGGCTCAGGTTCGTGCTCAAAGAAATGGGTTGAGAATTTTTCCACACACTGCTGCTATAACAACGGTTGATTGGCACCCGACTTTGCCCATCTTTTTGACTGGATTAGCTGATAACTCAGTTCGAGTAACGTGTATTCTATAAAAGGCTTCTCACTTCTACATTTCTCTTTTATTCTTGGTCAGTAGGAATGAAGTTTAATCGGTTGGTTTAACATGAGTTTCACGTTGGTGAGCATCTGAGCTTTGGATTGTATGGATGTTGCTATATAATTGGTTGCACAGGGTGTCTATAGTTTATTAGCCATTCATTGATGTAGTTATTTGATAAGGAATAAATAATAGCAGCATTGTAGTCTTAATCCGTCAGCGTATACTAAGGCTGACGGTTTGACATCGCCTTAGGCTTAACCCATCAGCATACGTCAGGCTGACGGTTATACAGCCCCACATGCTTAACCCGTCAGCATACACTTATGCTGACGGTTCATGTGGCGAAGGATAACTCTAGAAGCTGACGAGAATGACATCCCTGGTCAGGCCGACGGATCATGAGGCCGACGGTTCAAGAAAATCCTTTACTTGGACACCACGCCCAGTGATAGAGTCCTATAAGGAAAGGGTTCCGCAATCTACGCTCACATGAATTCCTATATGGAAAAGACTTCTACTCCAAGGAAGAGAGGTCAACCCTCTACTACTATAAAAGCCCCAATACCCTCACAAATCAAGGTACGCACAATTAACCCCTCTCTAGCACTCTAGAGTTGAAACAAACCCTAACTTGACCTTCGGAGGGTATTTGGCCGGCACCACACCGGTGCTCTCTATTAGGTCTTCTCCTTTTTGTTGTGCAGGTGTAGTTCCGAGCGTACAAGCATCGTGCAACTCACTGGTGAGATTTTCGGCATCATCATTATTTAATAATCTATTTTGTTTATATTTGCTAAAGTATCTGTGTGAGAGAGAGAGAGAGAGAGAGGGAGAGAGGGGGTGCTGTTCTTTCCTAATTTTTTGCGTAGCAGAATTTCAATACGTTGTTGCCTTAGGTTTTGTAGATGTTATGGATGCCCTTAATACGTACACTTGGTTCTCTTCATTCATTGTTTAAAAACTTTTAGGTAACAGCTCTCTTCTATCTCTCTCTCATTAATAATTACTCTCACTTCCATTTTGTTTGTTTGTTTAGACTCCTGTAAACTTAGATTGTTTAACTTAATTAATTAACTAAGTTGTTACTTAAGTTTATTATTGAGATCAAGGTTAAATAAAAACAATCATATCACTAAGTGCAGAAAAATAAAAAAGACAAGCGATATAATGATCTAGGAAAATCAATGAAATCATTTAGTTTCAAGGTAAAAAACCTGAAGAGGATTTAACCTAAACAATCCTTAAGGCAACAAATTCACTATATAGAATGGAAGTTTTACAATATATTTTTCCCTAAATCTAAAGTTACCTTTCGTAGTACTTACTCACGTGACTACACGCAGCTATGAATCTACGGACTCTTCTATTTGAATTTTTTGCCCACAAACACCCCCATTTGTGACTTTAAAATCCCACTCAAAGCTTTAGACCATCAGCAGTAGTTAATCTTGTATGCAGCAACTTAACTCCACAATTTCTTGTGTTTGGATCTTCTTTTTGATAGATGCTTGTTGAGTTAGAAAGTTACAAAACTTGTCAAATCTCACAGGAGTAACTCACAAGACTTCCCAAGGCTTCTGAAATGTGAATCAAGGTTTTCCTTTTATACCTAGCAGTGTTGAACTCAAACGCTAGACGTTTTGCGGGCTTTCAGGCCTGATTTAAAATCTGTAGAAAACGATTTTCGATTGGTTGAACCATTCTCTAGATTGGTCGATCCTTGTAGTTTCTAAATTCTTCTTTCAGCAACTTGATTGTTTTTTAATCTTGACTTGAATCAACTTAAGCAATGTCTAACACTATTCTAAGACATAAATATCTTAAACTAGATATGTTTTTGACATTCATAAACTTAATTCCTAAACATTTAATGCTAAATATTTAGAACCTAACACACTTTTTTTTTTTTTTTTGGGTAATTTCTGATAAAAATAAATAATTCTTGATTTGTAGTAAATGACAGAAAGCTCAATAAAGATGCAATTTATATTTTGCATCAAATCAAAACTACATTGTTTTATAAGGCTTAACAGTGATATAGATAAATTAAAAGAATTTCATTGAAAACATATTTAAGTTACAGCAACATTAAAACTGAAATTATAGGGACAAAAATGAAAACAAGACAAAGTTAGAGAAAGTAAGTTGTGGTTTTGCCCATATAATATTATATAAATATTATATATGTTTATATGTATACATTATAAAAATATTTGTATATTTAAGATTAGATTGTGTTAGTTTGTAAATAAGTTTTTTTATTTTTTTATTTTTTGAGAATTTATTGGCAAATATGATAGTCTATTTCATATTAAAAATTGTATATAATTTTTAATAATGCAAGGATAGTCTATTTAATTTCTATAAATTTATAAAAGGAAATTAAAATTAGTCTATCACTCTATCTAATTAACTCAAATAATATAATTTTAACTCTATATATATATATATATATATAATTCTTTTTATCAATCAAAACCTCTTCCCAAATTGTATCAAATAACTTGTTGACAAATTCAAACGTTTGATAAGAAAATAAATCCAATACACCCACGCACTATACATATATATATATATATGAAACAACAAAGGTAATAGTGCAAATAGTCCAGGATGGTAACACTCAAACATTAAACTAGATTCAAATTACACAATTCACTTTGTAAATTAACTTGCTTAATTGAAAAGAGGTAGCCACTAAAGAAATGACAGTGCTGAGAAAGGAAATGAAACAAAGCATAATATAGATCCACACCCACACAAATGTTACTAACGGTGTTTTTGACACTTATTTTGATGTGAGCACCAGCAGCAGCAACTCCTGATATTAGCACCAAAGATAAAAGAAGACCATCAGTCTTGATGCACTAAATATATAGAATTAGAAGTAGAACTACTTCATGCAAAGTGAAATTGACCACGCAGATTAAGCATAATAGCATATAGCCTTAAGCACCACTATGCGACCTTACCTGATATGCAATTGGAAATATGAAAATATACTTCTTGGCATGTGCGGCAAAATCAAGAAATTGTGAGATAAGGTGGAAACAAAACACTAGAATTGAAACAGATTAATGATTTTTTTTTAAAAAAAAACCAAAAAAGAAAGAAAAGGGCAAAGCTCGTATCAATGAAAAATATAGAACTACCATATATGTTAGCAGTTACGTTTGCTCTAGGGTAAAAAAAAAAAAAAGATATGAATATGACAAGAATAAATTAATTGCTGCCTATACGTATTACATTACCTTGCTAATCTCTACAGACAAAGTGGTCATCCCTGCCTCTGAATCTTCCTTTGCAATCTTGCAATGTTCACGGTTATTGTTACATAGATCCAATCCTTCATGTTGTCCAATAATAGGAAATAGGCATGTCTCCAAGAACGCTTTAACACCAAAGAACTGCAAACTCCCCAAAACCCTATAGCAAATCCAAATCCTGTTCCCACATAAAACCATTTTCCCAATTCATCTTCATTCTCTTCATTATCTTTGGTAGTCGCTTCACTTCGGCTTGGTGTTTCTTCACCTGGACACTTTTGTGTGAGTGGGGGTCCACAAAGTGCCCTGTTTCCAATAAAATAAGATGCATCGAAGCCTTGGAGTTGAGTGCCCGAAGGAATTTTCCCAGACAAATTGTTATAGGATAAGTTCAGGAATTCCAAAAAGTTTATCTCAGATATGCTAGATGGGATTTCGCCTGAAAATTGATTGCTTGACAAATCAAGTGATTCTAGCTGCTTCAACTGACCAATCATTTGAGGAATTTCTCCAATCAAGTTGTTTCTTGATACGTTGAGTGAAATCAAATCCAAAAGGCTTGAGATTTCACTTGGAAGTTTCCCAATCAATTTGTTACTTGAAAGGTTAATGATCTTCAGTAGTCCAAGATTTGTACCATGGTACTCATACTCATTTCTTTTCAACTCAACCATTACACTATCAAAATATTCTTGCGCAATGGTGCCATCCTTACCATATGAATAAGGAATCATACTTTCTAAGAAAGAGTTTTCTTTCTGAGCCATGGCTGTGAAATTGTTGAGACATTGTGGTATAGTTCCGGATATGTCATTTATAGAGAGGTCCAAGATTTGTGAATCTTTTAACCAACACAAATGCAATGGTATGCTTCCATTGAACATATTGGAACATAAAGATAGAAAAATCAAGCTTGGTAGGCGTTCCCCAATCCATGCTGGTACGTTCCCAGAAAATCTATTATTTCTCATGTCCATAACTATCAAGGAACTGCAATTTCTCAGTGACGAAGGTTAGTTTCCAAAGAAATTATTATTATTTAGACTCAACGTGTTGAGCACAGACAACGAGCCCAAAGAGCTTGGAACTTCCCCAAAGAAGTGGTTGCCAGCTAAATTCAAAATGACTAGCTTTGGCCATTGCATAAAACAATTAGGAAGTCTTCTAGATAATCTATTATTGGATAGGTCCAGGTAAGCCAACAATTGACCATTGATTTTACAAAGAGAAGAGATAGACCCTGAAAATTGATTTTTAGAGAGATTCAAGATTGTGAGATTTGTTGGAAAATGTGGTAGTGGACCCTCTAAACTGTTAGCACTCAAATCAATTGCAAGTTCATCCAATCTTTTTGTTGACACATTTGGTAACCGCCCATATATATGGTTGTTAGAAAGATTTAGAAGTTCTAATGTAGGAGGTAGGTCTGCTAACCACTCTGCTGGGATGGTATCTGAAATTTTAGTATCAGAGATCATAAGGAAGGGAAACTTTTCTTTGAGTTCGAATCCAATTTGGAAATCTAGGCTCTAAATTACTAGATGTCAAAAGTATATCTTTCAGTTGGAAAGGGGGAACCCAATCAAAGCTGAATTCCAAAGAAAGATAATTATTGAACAAGACTAAAGATTGTAATTTGGAGAGATTTGAGAAAAGAGATTCAGGGATCACACCTTCTAAAAAATTTGAATCAACAATCAGAATCTCGAGATTATATAGGTTTCCAATGCTTTTGGGCAAAGTCCCATTTAATTTGTTCTCTGAAAGATATATTTCTTTTAAAGATGGAAATATTGCAAAATTAGGCAACAATCCTGTAATTTGATTATATGATAACCCCAAAACTTCTAATGAGTCTTTTGCATATCCAGACAAGTTATTCATAAGCTCAACGAGTTGTTCATTGAGATTGTTTTGAGTACAAATACAATTCACATAATGTGCAAATATCCCCAAAAGATTTTGGAATGTGGACAAGTTGATTGGAACGGAGATCCAGACTTTCTAGAGAAGTATGAGATTTCAAATGATTTAAATGGGGAAGGGATGAGAGACTCATTGGAGGCAGATCACACATCGACATACTCAAGGTTGTTAAATTAGGGAGATGACTCACAACTTCCAGCCAATCATTGGCAACGCTACTAAGATTTATGGAATTCAGGGCAAGGCCTTCTAATGAAGACAGATGAGACAACCATTTGAAATCAATAATTTTCAAATCATTCTCGCTCAGATTGAGATATTGCAAGTGCAAAAGGTTTTCAAGCTGTAGTGGAATTGGCCCAGTGAGATTGGCCCGAGAGAGATCGAGATATTTTAAGTTACTGAGAGAACCAATGAACTCTGGGGTATGAATCTGTTTAAAATCATTGCCACTGAGATCCAGAAAAGTTAAGTAAGGCAACTCAAGTAGTGAAGGACTAATCATACCTCGCAAAGGTGGGAATTCAACCCCAAGATGAAGCTCAAGTACATGACCTGTTTGATTGTTGCAAAGAACTCCTTCCCAATTGCAGCAATTCTTATTTTCATCTTCGCTCCGCCACGAAGAGAGCTTGCCATAGTCATCAAGAGGCCTTTTTTGAACTCGAGGAGTGCTTGTCTCTCCCCCTCTAGACAACTGATGTTGTTAGCATCTCCCCCTCAAGTGCACTAAAAGCTCTAAAAATAAAACTGCATGAACAAGTCCAGTCGGGAACGTGATCATTGTCATGGCGAGTGAGAGTAATGGTTAATTTCTGAATGAAAGATGCGATAACGATGACAGGCATTCTGTGTTTAAGTACCCAATGCTGCAACCGCGTTTGCTTATTAAAAAATTGTATCCAATGGAGAAGTCTTTTATTGCTTTAAGCTAGTAGCAAGACAAGGGAATCAACACCATTAGTATTGTTAACTTTCGTAATTTAAGGGAAAGTAAAAAAAGTAATACTAGGTGCAATCTTTCTAGGTTTCACACTCATTTGTATGAATCACGTTTATTTTTAAACTGAGAATGCATAGAACTTTGGCTTTGTGTGCAGAAATATTGGACTTCCTGCTATGCTACCTTTGCTCTTTCGACCGGTTATTTTAAGTTCCTTGTTTCACGTGGAATGGCCATCAGTATTTGATGGAAAATGTGTCACACGGTAACTTTTTGTAGTCAAATTAATAGTAATTTTAAAATAACACACCTAGAAAGTATAGTGAAATTGCTAATCACTTTAGCATTTTAAAAATCTTAATTGATTGTGGTGTTGTCCTAAGTTTTTTTTTTTTAATAAATTCAACTATGCGGTTATATTGACCAATGAGTTACTTAGTTGAATTTAACTTATCTTGAGGGAAGATAACACCTTTATTATTGTATTTGTCAATACAAAATTATATAATTGATTTCAATTAAGAAGCCTAAGATATAACACCTAGAAACCGTATCTAAGTTTTACTTAACATTTGATATA
Source organism: Quercus aquifolioides (assembly GCA_019022515.1). Lineage (NCBI taxonomy): Eukaryota > Viridiplantae > Streptophyta > Magnoliopsida > Fagales > Fagaceae > Quercus > Quercus aquifolioides. The sequence goes on from JAFHAW010000263.1 coordinate 181,236, forward strand.
TTTGTTATTTAAGTTCCGAAGGATGTGGAAGGGAGAAGGCAGATTGGTAACTATTTATATTTTGCTAAAATGCATATTTGGTCAGCAATATTTTACCATTGTTTCAAAATTATCTTTTTACTTTAAAACAATCATTGTAGCTGTTTTTTTTTTATTTTTTATTTTTTATAAATTTGAAATATTCAGTATTTTTGTCCTTTGCAAAGACCTAATTAATTTCCTGTAGTGCAACCATATCTCAAAAATCAAATTACAAAGGGATAAAGAAATTGCTAAGAATGGTGATAAAAAAATTGAAACAAACCTCTCCCATGAATGGCACGCTGATAACATAAATTTATTCCTAGAGAGAAAGAAAATGAGTTAATTTTCATGTGCAAGTGCTCCTCCTGACATGAATTGCAAGGTCAAAGAGAAGCATACTCTAATAGGTTTTTGAAACAGATGCATGTCCATTCAACATTTTGAATCAACAATGTCAAAATGCCGCTAAGAGAGAGGAGCCACACCATCAGTAACCGCCAGTGAAATTACAAACGAAGGAGATAATAGACCAAAATAGACCAGGATAGCTAGGAAACCTTAAACATTAACTAAACTCCAATTACACATGATCTGTTTGTAAATTTGCATTAATACATAGCTCGTAAAAATGGTGCTGAGAGAGAAAGGGATAAAACAAAGCTCATAGATGTTACAATTAAACAAGTGCAGCAACTCGCAATCATGGCACCAAGATTAAAGATATCCATTAGTCTAGAGACGCTAGATAGAAAGTGCAACTACGAAGCTCATTCATAATGAAATTTTCCATTCAGTTAGTTTAAGTGTATCCAGCATCATATGCTATCTAATATGCCATTTAAAAAATGATCTGTGAGTGATACACACTGTACGGATATGAGTTTTCAAGTTGCAGACCTAGTTCTTACACTTAATTTAATGAGTATCCAATTTTCTTTAGAATCAACAAATATCCAATTATTATTAATAATTGTTACATACAAGTTACCACTAATAAAATTGTGATTTTATCTAAATGAATATAAATAAATTTCCACTTTTCATGTAAAAATTAACTATAAAAAATAATTTTATTTATAGATTTAAACTATCAAAAGCATAGCCCATTTATATGTATAAATATACGCACTTAATTTTTTTTTATTGTATAAAACTATAAATCCTTAATTAAGATTCTTATTTTTGGGGAGGGGGTGGCCTTTTGGCCCCAACGGACAACGACCTTCTGAGAGACTGAGACCATTATACAAGTTAGCTTCTCTAGCCTCTAATTATCCGATCTACCATTATTGGGTTCACCCAGATTTTTGTAATGCTTAAACCTGATACTCTTATGGCTTTGTTATGTTATATATATAATAATTAATTAAATATTGACCATTAATTGAATTATTTGAACTCAACTGTGTAGATATGTATTTATAAAATAATATAGCAACAATTAGTATCACAATATTAAAATGCAAAAGACTGTTATTATTTTGTCACTTTTTATATCTAAAAGGTTATTTTAAAAAAAAAATTTAAAAAAATCAATTTAGTTACTGTGGGGATAAAAACCCAAAAGCGTATATTGGGCCTTGGGCCCTATTTGAAGATGTGGGTATGTTCGAGGAGGAGTAAAGAATTGGGAAAGGCCTTAGAGTGGAGAATTACGTAAGGAAGGATAAAGGAATATAGTCCGAGGAGTCTATCCTCCTCGGATTTGAAGAATATCGGTCAAGCAAATACCTGGGTAGTTTTGGGTGAATTTCCAGGAAGTTCCAACGATAAATATGAACTTCATGCATGTATAAAGATGATAAGAATAGAGAAATATCTAAAGAAAAAACTGCTATCACCTCATTTAATACACCGCAGCAACTTTTCTGGCCGCATTTATGTGGAGAACACCCCTGAACAGTGCAATCTCAGCTGCCACCACTCATGCAGAACCAAAGAAGATACCTGATGGGACGTGTACTCAAATGAATGCTTAGATGAAGAACAAGTATACGATAAAGATAGTTTAAAAGAAAACTATATAAATGTAAGAGATCTCTCATGAGAGGGGGGTGGGGGGGAAGAAAGAGAGAAAGAAGAAGAAGGAAAATTTACTGTAGCTCTAAGAGTGGTATTAGCCTTTCTAACTATAATTTATCTCCTCGGACATTAGTTTATTCAAGTTTCAAGTGTGTTTTTGTACTTGTTCATCTGTTAAAACCTTGATTAACTGTTATTTAGTTCACAAACAACCCAGTTCTTTCACCCACTCTCTACAAATTTATTGTATTGGGCTTATTGGACTCACATCCCATATCTTTTGGGCTTGGGCTACAAATCTTGACCCTACAGTTACTAAACATATATATAGTTATAAAGCACATTATAATTTTTTTTTCTCTTTTTAATTTTGATAATAAAGCACATTATAATTATAGTTTATGAAATGCTCCAAATCTTACAAACCTTTTTTCTTTTCTTTTTATTCTTTTTTTAGGCTAAAGTTTTATCAATATCAAATGCACACTTTATTGAAAGGAGATATATTAAGAGAAACTACTAGTGCACACACTATTCTACGAATTCTTACTCAAACTCTTAAAATGTACAGAAATCATGACTCGAAGTCATGATTTCCATATATAAAAGCTTTACCTCACTAACCTAAACAAAGAAAATGTCACCCTTGGCTTCGAAAGTACTTCCTCATCAATCTTGCCATGCACATCGCCAATTTTGTTCCATAGAGCCAGTCCTTCATGTTATTCAATAACAAAAAATAGGCATCGATCTCTACAAGAACTCTTTAACTGCAAAGGTCCACAAATTTTGCAAAAGCATACAACAAATCCGACTCTGGCTCCAATATGAAACCATTTATCAAATTCATCTTCATCCTCTTCATTATCTTCATTGTGAGTTGGTTGATCACTTTGGTTTGGTGTTTCTTCACCTAGGCAGTTCTGTGGAAGTGGAGGCCCACAAAGTACCTAGTTTCCAATAAAATCATTTGCATCAAAGCTTTATAGTCATGCTTCATGGAATTTATTTCTATTCTTGCTATTACTCAGAAGTCATTTGATTTAATTCCCACATAGACACAAAGGAGATTTATTTCCCAACAAATAGTATCGGAGCGAGTTTGGTTGCCTGTGTTGGATTGAATATCGAGGATCCAAATTACAAGTAGTAAAACATGTAGAAGATTCAAATTTCAAGGAGTAAAACATGTAGTAACTCTCGCATAACTCTTTGGAAAGAGTATCTCTATTATTCATAGTCATGCTAGGGGATTTATTTTCAAAGAGTAATGCTTGGAGTACTATGCATTTTACTACAAGTCTTACAAAGTGATGTGACATTGACACATAGCTATTAAAAAAAAAAAATAACACATTCGATTTCAACTCATGAATTTATTAGGATTTTAACAACATTAGAACATCAATGATTGATACGGTTTTTAATGTTTTATCTTAGGTTAACCTTTAAAATTTGGTTAATCAATCTTTAATCTTCATTTCAAAATTATCTTGTACTAAATTTGAAACATTACTCATCTATATAATAATATTGAAAATATGAAACATAGTATTTATTGTTACTATATTTTTGTTGAGCCATCTCAACATAGCATTTAGGTCAACTTCAGTCCAGGTCTACTTGGTTCATTTTGGTCCAATTATTCTATATGGTCCACTTCGCTTCATTTCACCTCATTTGGTCCACTTTAGTCCATTTCGGTCCATTTAGTCCACCTCAGACCATTTGGTGATGCTTTCGGAGGAGAAATTTGTGTAGAAAGAGTAGTTACTTCATTGACAATTATGTCACCTTCTTAGTGTAATGTTGATAGGTTCTTAATAAAATTATATTTTTCTTTTGTTATTAAAGTCTTGTATTTTTTTTTTTTCTAATATAAGTAATGAATTTACTTTTATTTGCCTTCATTTTAGGTCATTCAAGATGTATTGGGGATGAACCGTGTGTAAGGAGTATTGAAAACAAATTCCAACCATACATTAGATTATTTACAAAATATCTCAGCTTATATAATAATTAAATGTAAAATGTACTCTTATCAAAAAAAAAAAAAAATGTAAAATGTACTATGTTTCCTTAAAAAAAAAAATTACAAAATTTAAATCACTTTCAAATAACAAATATAAATAACTTAATTTAGAAAATATAATATATTGTATCAACTATACTTTATTAGAAAATAATCACATCATTTTAAGAAGAGTTTGAAACTAACACTTGCAAGTTTCATCTATTATTTTCATTTTTCACTAAACAAAAAAAAAAAAAAAAAAAATTGTTAAATTTTTTCACGCATCATGTGGATTTAAAACTAGTTGATTAGTAAAAAATTAAAACTGTATCATTAAATTGCATATTTGTTCATCAATCTTAACCTATGTTTCAAAATTATCCTTGTACTTTAAAATGTTTCAAAATAGTCCTTACAATGTTTTTATTTTATTTTATTTTATTTTTTGGTCTATTGCAGTGGTTTTCACCATTGCGCAAGACCTAATTTCTTGTAGTGCATCTCATCAAAATAAGTAGTGACAAAGAAGTTGCTGAGAAAGAAGGTGATAAAAAAAGGGTAAAAACGTCTCTCCAGTGTCGTGCAAATGTTATGAATTTATTCTTAGAGAATGGAAGAGTCATTTCACGTGCAACTGCTGCTCCTAACATGAATTGCGTCAAAGAAGAGTATACCTCTAAGAGATTTTTGAAACAGACATACATTTCCAATCAACATTTTGATTCAACAATGTCAAAATGCAGCCAAGATATAGAGGAGCTACACTGTCACTCTGTCAGTAACCACCAGTACTGGAATCACAAACTAAGACTGGATATATAGGAACACTCAAACATTAACTAAACTCCAATTACACGTGACATGTTTGTCATTTTGCATTATTGAATACCATAGGGAGTAAAAATATGGTGCAATCTTATTTGATAACCATAGTGAGAGAAAGTATTATTATGTACATATACACTAGTTAAAAGTCCATAAAAACCACAGACATCTTATTTGATAACCTCTTGCTACAAACAAAGTGGTCACACCTGGTTCTTAAACTTCCACCGCAATCTTTTCATGCACATTGCCAATTTTGTTGCATAAAGCCAGTCCTTCATGTTGTCCAGAAACAAGAAATAAGCACCCCTCCAAGAACTCTTAAAGAGCAAAGGTCCACAAATTCCCCAAAATCCTATAAAAAATCCAAATCCTGCTGCAGCAAAAAACCATTTCTTAAATTCATCTCCATCCTTTTCATTATCTTCATTGCCATCATGATCAGTTGGTTGATCACTTTGGTTTGGTGTTTCTTCACCTAAGCACTTCTGTGGAAGTGGAAGCCCACAAAGTGCCCAGTTTCCAATAAAATCATTTGCATCAAAGCTTTGTAGTTGAGTACCTGAAGGAATTTTCCCAGACAAATTGTTGAAAGACAAATTGAGGTAGCTCAAAAAGTTTAACTCTGACATGCTAGATGGGATTTCACCTGAAAACCGATTTCTTGACATATCAAGTGATTGCAATTGCTTCAATTGACCAATCATTTGCGGGATTTCTCCAATTAAGTTATTTTTTGATATGTTCAATACAACCAACTCCAAAAGACTCGAGATTTCAGTTGGAAGTTTCCCTGTCAAATTGTTGTGTGCAAGGTTAATGATCTTTAAGAGTCCAAGATATTTTCCATACTCCAACTCCCTTCCTTTCGTTACAATTGTTGCATCATCAACATATTCTTCTACATCTTCGTCATCATAAGCATATGAATCAGTATAATTACTACCAATTATGCCACTATAAAAATCTCCCTTTTGAGCCATGGCAGTGAAATTGTTAAAGCATTGTGGTATATTCCCAGATATATCATTTAGAGAGAGGTCCAATATTCGTAAATATTTCAACCAACATAGCTCGAATGGTATGGTTCCACTGAGCTTATTGGAACTTAATATAAGAATATTTAACACTGGCAGACCCTCCCCAATCCAACCTGGTACTTGTCCAGAGAATCCATTGTTTCCCAAGTCTACAAATTTCAATAAGCTACAATTTTTCATAGACAAAGGTAAATCTCCAGAGAAGCTATTATTGCGCAAACTCAGCGTTTGGAGCCGAAACAATGAACCCAAAGAAGCTGGAATTTTCCCAGAGAAATTGTTGCCAGACAAATCTAGAATGACTAGCTTACGCCAATGCATAAAACAATCGGGAATTTCTCCTGACAAAAGGTTGCTGGAGAGGTCTAGGAAATTCAAAACCCCACCCGTGATTTTACAAACAGAAGAAATGGTCCCCGAGAAAAGATTTGCGGCTATGCTCAACACTGTCATTTTAGGTGGGAAAACAAAAGGTGACAATTGACCCTCCAATTGGTTAGAACTCACATCTAAATACTGTAAAGTTGGAGGCAGCTCCACAAACCACTTAGGAATCTTATCCGAAATTCCAGTATCGGAGATATCTAGGATAGAAATGTTCCACTGAGTTTGGAGCCAGCTTGGAAATCTAGGTCCCAGCTTGCAGGATGACAAGTATATGATTCGCAATTGAAAAGGTGGAACCCATTCCTTGTTCAATTGTAAAGCCAAGGAATTAAGTGACAAGTCTAAAAACCACAAGTTGGACAGGTTTGACAGATGGACTTCAGTGACCACACCATGCATGGAATTGTTAGAAACATCAAAGACCTCCAGCTGATGAAGGTTTCCAATTCCTTTGGGTACGGTGCCAGTTATATTGTTGGTCCCAACATATATTTCTTTTAACGATGAAAATGTTGAAAAATCAGGCAGCGATCCCGTAATTTGATTCAATGATAAATCCAACATTTCCAGTGAGTTTTTTGCACACCCAGACAAGATATTGATAAACTCGACGAGTTGTCCACTGAGACTATTGTTTGATAGGGACAATGAACTTAGAGTGCATATGCTTCCGAAAGATTTTGGTATGCTACCTTCAAGTTGGTTTTCGTTGAAATTGAGACTTTCAAGAGAATTCATTTTGCCAAGGGCATCTGGAATTGAACCTTTTAACTGATTGGAGGAGAGGTCAATTTCAACAAGGCTGGTATTAAAGTTGAGCAACCATCCGAATATTGAGGAGTTTTGATGATTATCAGAGAGATCAACAGTGGTAAGAGATTTCGAATAGTTGAAATGGGTATGAGTTGAGGGAGCGATTGGAGGAAGATCACATGAACTCAAGCTCAAAGATGTTAAATAAGGAAGACGATTAACAGCGTCTGCCCAATCATAGGCTTCACTGAGATTTATGGAATTTAGTACAAGCTCTTTCAAAGAAGACAAATGAGAGAGCCATTGAAGGTTTGCAACATTATTGAAGTTATTTGCACTGAGATCAATAGATTCCAAGTGCGAAAGGTTTCCAAGTTCATACGGAATAGTCCCACTGAACTCAGCCTCTAAGAGATAGAGGTGCTTTAAGTTATTGAAAGAACCAAGAAACTCTGGGATTTGGCTCATATTGAAATCATTGTAACTGAGGTCCAAAGAGCTCAAATGATGCAATTCAAGCAGTGAAGAACTAAGCTTACCTCTCAAAGGTTGTGTTTTTTCTGAATCACCCCGAAGATGAAGCTCCAGTACGTGACCTGTGTGCTTGCTGCAATGAACTCCTTTCCACTTGCAACAATTCTTCTTTTGATCTTGGCTCCCCCATGAAGAAAGTATATCATAGTCATCAACAAGGCCTTTTTTGAACTCAAGGAGGGCTTGTCTCTCCCTCTCTATGCACCTGACATTAGCATCTCCAACCCCTGATATAAATCCAAGGGCTGGATTCATGTGCAGTAAAAGCATTAAAAATGCATGGAGAAGTCTAAGGGATCTTCTGTCCATAATCATTGACATGCCACTGAAAATAACAATTGAAATCAAGATCAAGATGCAACCAAGCTTGCAAGCTGCAGTAGAAAAACATGCAATGCAGAGTTTTGGGTTTTTTAGGTTCTCATAATTCTAAGCGTCAACTATATATTTATAGGATTTTACTAATGTGTGCCCTAAAACTATATATTTATAGGATTTTACTAATGTGTGCCCTTAGGGCACATAATAGTATACTATTTTTTAAAAAAATTTTATCGGGAATTAAAAAAGTTTTGAAATATATCATTACCTCTAAATCGGTTTGGAACTATCTTCCACAAACTCTTTATGTGACAGATAAAAAATTTATTCAAATATAACGTAAGTCATATGATTTTTTTTAAATAAATTTTTTAGGCCTTTTTAATAATACATATTAATAATTTTATAAACTGTCATCTAGGTTGGAGAATATAATTTTAAATTAATATAGAGCTTAACTTTAATCTTTTTCATGTACTTTTTTTTTTTTAAGTACTTTTTAGTTCTTTATTTTTGTGAATGGTAAAAGGTTCGGCAAGCATGGATGCCTACAATTCAGTGGTGGAGCCTAGCTAGGGTGCAATTACCAACTAAAGAAAGTTATGGTTAATATACAAAATTAAAAAAATAAAAAAAATAATAAGAGTGAGATTTTAAAATACTTTTTCAATTTTAAAGACTAAAAGAAACTCTTGTATGGTCAATTACGAGATATTTGTAATATAAAATAAAAATTGGGTTCATTGGAATTTTGAAAACATATTAGTCATCATTTATTTTTTTATTTTTTTTTTATAATACATTGGTCATTTAATGAAAGGGGGAAAAAAGAATTCTATCTATGCTTTTCTTTGGCAATTCATTAGGAATGAATGGAAACTTTGAAAGAATAGAATGCGGAATATTTATTCCATTTCATTCTCTTTTAAGCATTCCTCTCAATTGCTTAAAGTAATAAAATGAAAGTGAAATATCGATTTATCCCTATTTTTTTCATTTTCATTCTTTTGTTTTCCTAAACTCCCGAACACTATAATTCAGATTTTTTTTTTTTCTCCTGTTTTATTTAGTTTAATAATTTATTGTAAATAATCAATTGCAAGCGGTAATTTTAAAAGTTATTTAGTTTTATATAATAAATTGCATTATTTTATCCCTAAAAAATATGAATTTACTAGGGTTGTCCATCCAATTCGACAACCCGACCCACCCAAAGGATCTGACCAGATCCAACCTGAAAACCGACCAACCTGATCAAGTCACCAGTTGGCGGCGGGCCATTTGTTCCAAAAACCGACTCCGGCAGGTCGATCTCGGTTTTCCTCCCCCAAAACCCGAAAAACCCGATCCGACTAATGCACTAAGAATTTCCAGCAAAAAATTTCCAAATTCCGGTAGAAAATTCCAAATTCTTGTGAGATTTTCCAGATTCCAGCCTCAAATTTCCAGATTTCGACTTCAAATATTCATATTTTGGCAACTTATCAAGTAGATCTAGTGATATTTCGTCCAAATCTAGTGAAATCTCATTGAATCAGGTGAAATCTCTACCAGATCTGGCGAAATCTCACTGACTTTTCACCGTTTTCTTGTCGGAATCTCAGATCTTGACTCCAACAGATCCGCCCGATTCGATCAGTTCCTCGGTCGACGGCGGGTTGATGGCAGACTCCACTTGATCAGGTCGGGTCGGCAGCGGGTTGAGCATAAACCCGACCCTCCCGACCCTTGGATAGCCCTAGAATTTATTATGAGTAATGCTAGAGATACAAATTTTTTTATAAAAATTTTTACACACTGTTGATGTGGTAAGTGATTATTAGTAAATAAAAAAATGATATTAGTGGTAGATCTGAAAACCAATAGAAGCTAGTCACAATAACAATTTATAAAAATGTTATAAAATATTTTATTACTATAACATTACTCATTTAGGGTCCGTTTGAATACAATTTATTTTGCTGAAAACTAAAAACTAAAAACTAAAAATACTGTAACAAAATAATTTTTAAATTTGTAAATAGTACCGTGGGACCCATTTTTAATGAAAAAATTGCTGAAAAAGTGAGGTTTGTGGGTCCCGTGAACAGTGCACGAGACCCACTAGTGTGCACTCCACCGCTTATTTTGCTGTGAATAGTGCACGGGTTGAAAAGTGAACAATGAATGGGTTGAAAAGTCAAAAAAAAAAAAAAACAAAAAAAAACAAAAACGCAAACGCAGGAATTATAATTCCTATCCAAACACTCTCTTAATATATTCGGAAAATATAAAGATCGATTAAGTCAATATTAATTATTGACACACACAACTACACTCATTCATACATAAAATAATACACTACATGTCTATTTAACCAATTAAATGTTTGAACAATCACTAATTTTACTTCTTTTCTTGAATTTTTCTGACTTTATAACAAAAAGTTATTATAACATGATAACAATACACACACATGTAATAAACCCTCTCTATTTTCTAATTATTAAATTATATAAAATCATATTATATTTATACTATACACACAAATATCCACACACATCATTATTCACACAAGTAATATTATAACAAAAAGTAATGCACACAATTAATATTAGACACTCACATATATATAATATAAATTTATAATAAATAGTGACACTTACAATTCACAAACACTTACTCTTACCCTTAAAATTGAAAATACTTGAAGTAAAAGTGTACAAGATTTAAGTTAAAATGTTCAAAAATATTAAATAAAAAAAATACTATAAATATATATATATATATATATATATATATTTGAAGTCAAGGTTTCATTTAAAGCCCCTGAGTAAAGGGTAGAGCCGCCCCATTTTACAGATAAGTTTCTCAAAAGAAAATCAGTCATGACAAGTGACAACTAATAAGTATCACGGGATTAAATTAATTAAAAAGATCAAACTTCAAAGTAAATCTGTGTCAAAGTTAGCGAAAGTCTTCCAATAAATCATACTATCGATTAGAAACATTTAATACAATCAAACTCATTTCAAATTTATAGTCCACAGTGAGAAAACTCTTCCACTGTTTCAATCCTATTCATGTACTACAGATAGGATCTTTTATAATTGGGTTTGAGTGGGATCAGATATTTGACCAACTGAGGCCATCTGATCATGATCAATTCATTAACATCAACAACTAAGGTAAGCCAAAAACTATTGTTAAGACATTAATTTTTATGATTGATTCTCACAAGATCAGATGGATGCAATTGACGAACCAACTTGATTCAATTATAAGCTGACAGTTAAACATATTGTGAAATTGAATGTATTCAATCGTAGACAGACTATTTAAGTTTCTGTGAGTTACTGTGCACCTTGACAAAAGTCACAGAATGATGGAACACAGTAATTAATGATTCTACATATGTGTACTTGACCCAGTAGTCAGTGTGAATAGGAAGAAATAGTCAGTGTGAATAGGAAGAAATACGTGTATCAGGTGACGCAATTCTCTTCAAAATCTGCTCATCACTTATCAGGTGAGGCGATGCAATCTCAAGAAATAATGAGGAAACCCCTTGAAGAAGGAATGAAAAAGTTTCTGGAAGCTGAAAATTCAAGTGAGATTAAACCTATTCCTATGACCCGTTCATTGAAAAGTATATAGTAAGCTGAGCATATACGTTTTTTAATTTGGGAGACTCGTGCGGGAACATTCACACACACACCCAAAAAAAAAAAACTAAACTAAACTTATTCCTATGAAAGAGAGCACAACAAATAATCCTTAATTATATTCTCAATTCACTTTTAAATATTCAATTGACATGTTTAAGTTTCTTATATATTTTAGTGATTTAATTTTTTTTAATGGAAATATGAATAATGATTACATATTAATTATTTTTGTTTATATCTTTTAATTGTATGCGTGTGTAGTTGTTTGAGTTACAACTTATATGATCGAGTATAACTAGATTATATTATGGATTTTTCAAATCCTTTTTTAAGAATTTTTATTTAATTCCCATCTCAATTACATTTCTTATTTGTATTTATCTATTGTATGATCATTAATTTTTTATTTAACTATATATTCATTTTTGTTGATTTAATTTCCTAAATATTTTTTAAATAAACTTTCTTTCAATGTTATCTTTTAGTTCTTCCCCTAGGTTATGCTCATGAATCCACGGTTACCTCCAATTCACTTTAATCTAAATTGGACTAAATTGACATTTGGTTATCTTATAGTTTTTAATAGTTTTTTTTGTATGGTGTATATACATACATAAATTTTTTATATTAAAAGGGTGGTTTGTAAAAGAAGAAAAGCTAAACGTTGAATGTTGCGTCATCTAGAGGAAGAACGGTGAATTTGCATTTTGAAACTTAGAGTTAGGAGAACATATTCAAAGTTTGAAATTTGTTATGTGTTTTTTTGTAAAAATAAATACTACATGTGGTTGCAACACATCCTGGCTGCAATGACTTTCACCTGGACTTGACATTTCTATTTGCTTATTGATTAGGGAATTGGGAGGAAATCTCTCATTTGCCAGGCGTATGAAACCGCTCTCTCATGGGCCCCACACGTCTCATGCGTCTGACGCATAAGATACCAGCTCTTTCATTTAACCCAAGGGCAAAGGGACACCATTAATATTGACACCACAGTCCACAAGGACCACAACAAGGTGGACAAACCAACGCTGCTAATTTACATCCAACCTTGAAAATTCTCACGTATACTATTCAACCAATTCATTGCCCCACTTGGTGATAAGATTTTGGTACTAAGCTCGGCTGGACTTAGACGTCTCTAATAAGAAACAATGGCAAAGGTGGAAAGCATAGCGACAACAAAGACGCCTTCATTTGGAAAATTTTTTGCATATAAACAAATCGTCAATTTTGTGATGCTTACAGATATAAGAATTTTCTTCTATTTTTTTATATTATTATTTTCTATCTTGTCACACTCACACAACTCAGCTGCCAAACCCATGCACTGGTTGGGTGTTCTACAAATTACCTAGTATAAGTAATAATGTAATTTTTCTATAAAAAAAACAAAAGTAATAATGTAATATCATTTTTCATATTTGAAAATTTAAATTAAAAAAAAAAATTGTTCATATTTCAAAAATTCAACCAATTTATTGCCCCAATTTGAGACAAAATTTTGGTACTAAGCTCGGCTGGACTTAAAGAGGTTAAGAAATAATGGTAACAGCGGAAAGCATAGCAATTACAAAGAGTCAATCAAAGACCCCTTCATTTGGAAATTTTTGCATATAATAAATGGTCAACTTTGTGATGCTTACAGATATAGGCTCCGTGTGAATGCAGTTGCATATATGGCCACACTGTTAGATGTCTTTAGAAAGTCCAATTGGTTACTGATGGGACTGACGAAATCAAGTATAGACGAGATCAATTAGACAGACGAGAAGTACTTGCAAGTACGAGTATCCACTTCACTGACGATGGTAAACATCTCATTCAATGCCGCCAATAAACACCCTGGACAGTTATAAAGCCAATTGTACAGACCGTTGGGAGCAAATTAAAGCAACATTATGAGACCAGAAAACGTTACTCAGGAGGGCATTAAAGCCACCATAACTACCCCAACGGCTAGAGGCTGCAGCAACATATATAAAGCCCCCACATTGCCAAGAACAAGGGACATACACACTGAGATAGATATCAAGAGATTTCTTTGATTCCAATACATTATATTGCTCATTCTTAAAAAACTTCTGATACTGACTTTGGCATCGGAGGCATTGTGGCAGGCACCACACCGATGATCACTCTTGAGAATACATTCTTGCAGGCCGGAGTCCACTCTTGTCTGCACACTCTGACTGACGAATTCAAGCTTCATCAGTTTGGCGCCGTCTATGGGGAACGACGTTTTCGTGTTCAATCTCGAAAAAATAGTTTCCAACCAACAATCACTATCAGATGGAATCCAATCAAGATTCCACAACCTTAGCTCAGCAAGTTCAGGCTCTCGCAGCCACCGTTGAAGAACTAACCAGGCAAAATCAGGAAATGAAGTTACGGCTTCAGCAAGAGGAGAATCGGTCTAGAGGAAACCGAGATGACGAGGGAGATAGCCACAGAAGAAGTGACCATCAAAGGACCGCTACTCCAACAGAGCACAATTCAGATCTTCTCCAAGAAATGAGGAAGGAGATGGACGAACTTAGGAACGCCATCAAGGAGAAAACGGAGCGGAGTGTAGACCGAATGGTTAGGGCAACGGACTCGCCATTCACCCCAGCAGTCCTTGAATGCCCAGTACCGTCAAAATTTCGGTTACCCCAGCTTGAGCCATTCGATGGGCTAAAGGACCCTCAGGATCATCTTAACACCTTCAGGACGACCCTAGGGCTCCAGCAGCCCCCAGACGAAATACTGTGTCGTTCTTTCCCAACTACTCTCAAAGGAGCTGCAAGGGAATGGTTCACGAAGTTGCCAACGTCGTCCATTGACAACTTCGAGCAATTGAGCAACGCCTTCCTGCGTCACTTCATTGGAGGACAGCGTCCTAAGAGAACCGCGGACCACTTACTTACCATCAGGCAAGGAGAAAAGGAAACTCTAAGGTCATACGTGAAACGCTTTACTCGCGAAACCCTAGAGGTAGACGAAGCAAACGATAAGGTGCAACTGACGACCTTCAAGGCAGGGTTGAGATCCAGAGAGCTCGTTACGTCACTCGCAAAGAATCCCCCAAAAACGATGGCCGAGATGCTCCTTAAAGCACAGAAGCACATGAACGCTAAAGACGCATTAGCAGCCATCAGGGATGCAGGGAGACCAGGGGACAAAGAAAGGAAAGATGACGATCGTAGAGGGCAAAAGCGGGAGCGCCCAAGTCGTCGGACCAACGACGGGATCAGGAGGAAAGACGATAAGGGACCGCAAACGGTAAAATTTACCCCTCTTATTATGCCAGTTGATAAAATTTTAACGCAGATTAAGGACGAGCACTACCTTAAATGGCCGCGACCATTGCACTCATCTCCTAACGTCCGTGATAAGAATAAGTACTGCCGATTTCACAAGGACCACGGCCATTACACCGAAGATTGTCGAGACCTCAAAGAGCAGATAGAGGAGTTGATACAGAAGGGGAAACTACAGAAGTTTGTGAAGAAAGGGGGGTTCAGTAGGTTCCGGGATGGAAACAAGGGCCAGCACGAGTCCTCGTCCGGGGGCAGTGACCGTCAGTTCCAGCCTCCCCAAAATGTGATAGGGGAAATACAGACGATCGCAGGAGGGCCCATCGCAGGAGGATCATTCAAGTCCCTTAAGAAAGCATATCAACGACAGGTGAACAGTGTTCACATGACACCCCCGTTGAAGCACAGACGAACTGATCAGGACATGATTTTCAACGAAGGAGATGCTAGGGGAGTGAAGCAGCCTCACAACGACCCTTTGGTCATAGCGCTTACCATAGAAGGATTTAACACAAAAAGGATCCTCGTGGACAATGGTAGCTCCGCTGATATCATCTACTTCCCTGCGTTCCAACAGTTGAAACTAGATCCAAAAAGACTGCATCCATTTGATTCTCCCCTCGTCAGCTTCAGTGGTGACAGGGTATACCCCAAGGGCATAGTGACGTTGACGGTGACAGTGGGAACCTACCCGAAACAGTTAACTTGTCATCTGGACTTCTTGGTGGTAGATTGTCCCTCGTCCTACAATGTAATCATTGGAAGACCAGCACTCAACAAGTGGAAATCATCTACGTCAACCTACTGCTTGAAGATAAAATTTCCAACGGAGAACGGGGTTGGTGAAGTCAAAGGAGATCAAGTTTTGGCTCGGGAGTGCTACCAGGCCATCGTGGCCGCAAGGGAGAACCATACATGGACGATCGAAGAAAAAGAGAAAGAAAGGGTGGAGGCCCTAGAGACAGTAGAGTTAACCGACGAAGAATCAAATAAGATAACTAGGATAGGGATGACTCTAAGTCCCGAGATGAGAACGAAGCTGGTCCAATTTCTTAAAAAAAACCTAGACATCTTTGCCTGGAGCCACGATGACATGCCAGGCATATCTCCAGAAGTCATTCAGCACAGGCTGAATGTAGACCCAAAAAGGAAGCCCGTCAAGCAGAGACGGAGAGTCTTCGCACCCGAAAGAGACCAAGCGATTACTGGCGAAGTTAACAAGCTCTTGACTGCAGGCTTCATCCGCGAAGTATATTATCCAGACTAGCTTGCAAACGTCGTCTTGGTGAAGAAAGCGAATGGGAAATGGAGAATGTGCGTAGACTTCACAGACCTGAGCAAGGCATGCCCAAAGGACAACTTCCTTCTACCAAGAATAGACCAGTTGGTAGACTCCACAGCTAGACACAAGCTGCTAACATTTATAGACGCCTTCTCTGGATACAACCAGATAAACATGGCTGACGAGGATCAGGAGAAAACGGCCTTCATCACCAGTTAAGGGCTCTATTGCTATAAGGTAATGCCCTTTGGACTAAAGAATGCAGGTGCCACTTATCAGCGATTGGTGAACAAAATGTTTAGCAAGCAGATAGGCAGGAATATGGAGGTGTACGTGGATGACATGCTTGTCAAGAGTAAAGAGGAACTTACCCATCTGGATGACCTCAGAGAGACATTTGCTACCCTCAAGCAATACCATATGAAGCTGAATCCTAGTAAGTGTGTCTTTGGTGTAGCCTCAGGGAAATTCTTGGGATTCATGGTGTCCCAGAGAGGAATAGAGGCAAATCTAGAGAAGGTACAAGCCATAATCAACATGACATCGTCCAAGACCGTCAAAGAAGTCCAAAAGCTCACAGGATGGGTTGCAGCCCTAAATAGGTTCATCTCTAGAGCGACGGACAAATGCCTACCCTTCTTCAAGACCTTGAAATAGGCTTTCACTTGGACTGACGAATGTGAGGCAGCTTTCCAGGAACTCAAACGTTACCTAAGCAATCCACCCCTTCTAAGCCCGTCAAAAGAGGGTGAGAACTTGTATTTGTACTTAGCAGTGTCAGCTACAGCCGTCAGTGCAGCCCTGATCAAGGAAGAAGATAGGAAACAGCTTCCAGTTTATTATGTCAGCCAAGCCTTCCAAGGAGCTGAGTCCAGGTACCCAAAGATTGAAAAAATCACGTTCGTGTTGATTGTAGCTTCACGTAAACTTAGATAGTATTTTCAAACAAATCCAATCTTAGTGATGACGGACCAACCTATCAAGAAGTCCATGGGCAAACCGGAGGCAGCGGGGAGAATGGTCCAGTGGGCAATCAAACTCAGCCAATTTGATGTTGAATATCATCCCAGGACATCCATTAAAGCACAGGCTTTGGCAGACTTCATCGCAGAGTTTAACCCCCAAACGAAGATGACCTCACTGACAAAGATAGGCCATGGATAGTACAGACCGACGGTTCGTCAGCCCAAAAAAGGGGGGGAGTAGGGGTCGTCATAATCACCCCCGAAGGAGAAATACTAAAGTATGGAGTCCAGCTGAAATTTCCTACCACCAATAATGAGGCCGAATACAAAGGAATTCTGATTGGTTTGAGGCTCGGAAAAGAGCTTGGAGCTAGGAACCTGTTAGTCTAAATTCGAAGCTAGTAATTGGGCAAATCAAGGGGGAATGTGAAGCAAAGGAAGAAAGAATGCAGAAATACTTCAGGCTGACGAAACGTCTAACTCGGGAGTTTGATGAAGTGGAGTTTATGCAGATCCCCAGAAGCCAAAATGCGGCAGCAGATGAAGTCTCAAAGATAGCCTCGTCAGAAAATGGGGAATCGAGCACAAACCTGATGATGGAAGTCCAGAAAAACCCCAGCATTGAAGAAATCCCGACGTTCATGATCCAGAGCACAAACAGCTGGAGAACGCCCATCCTATCTTTCCTTCAGGATGGATGGCTCCCTCAGGACGCGGACGAGGCCAGGAAGATCAAAAAAAGGGCAGCCAAATTTGCAATCCTCAATGACACCCTATACAAGAGAGGCTTCTGCCTTACTTGAAGTGTGTCAACGAAGAAGAAACAAGGTACATCCTAGAGGAGATCCATGAAGGAATTTGTGGGGATCATGCTGGTCCTAGGTCCTTGGTGAGCAAGATCATACGAACAGGCTATTTCTGGCCAACTATGCAGATGGACGCGGCAGAGTTCATCAAAAAATGTGACAAGTGTCAACGGTTCGGGAATGTTCAACGGCTTCCAGCAGAGAAGCTGACGACGATTGCATCCCTGTGGCCTTTTGCACAATGGGGAATCAATATCGTCGGCCCGCTACCATAAGGCAAAGGTCAGGTAAAATTCTTACTAGTTGCTATTGATTACTTTACGAAATGGGTTGAAGCAGAGGCACTGGCGACCATCATCGAACCAAGAATCCAGAGCTTCGTGTGTAAGAATATAACTTGCAGGTTCGGGATACCACAGACGATCATATCAGACAATGGACGATAGTTCGATAGCCAAGGCTTCAGGGACTTCTGCTCAGGGCTAGGCATCAAAAATCAATTCTCGTCCCAAGGACATCCACAAGCGAGTGGGCAGACGGAGGTGACAAATCGGACATTGCTCAAGATCATCAAAACAAAGCTGGACGATGCAAAGGGGACCTGGCCAGAAGAGTTTCCCAATGTCTTGTGGGCCTACAGAACTACATCAAGAACCCCAATGGGAGAAACTCCCTTTAGGCTTACCTATGGTACTGAAGCAGTAATCCCGGTTGAAGTTGGAGTAACCAGCACCAGACGAAAAGCATTCAATGAAGAAGACAATGACGATCTTTTAAGAGTTAACCTGGACTGTTTAGACGAAGTAAGAGACAAAGCTTGCAATAGAATGACGGGTTACCAGCAGAAAATGACTGACTATTACAACAAGAGGGTAAAGCTAAGATGACTTAGCATAGGCGACCTCGTCCTGCGCAAGGTCACAACGGCCACTAGAGACTCCGCCCAAGGAAAACTCAATCCCACATGGGAAGGACCCTACCGAGTCGTTCACTACTCCAGACAAGGTAGTTATCATCTGGAGACCCTAGACGGACAAAGATTACCAAGGCCATGGAACATCGAGCACTTGAAGAAATACCATCAATAGATGTAGCATATAAATGTATTCGTTCTTAAAGTCAATAAATGAATTATTCAACTAATGTCTCCGTGCAAACAGGTCTGGCCAACTATACAAAGCCACACAAGTCAAAAATGGCTAAGTAACAAGATTCCGCCTTGACGGATGTAAGTTACGGACGAAGCTAATTAAAGATGACAAAATCCCTTTAGTGGGTGTAAGTAAAAAATGGCTAAGTAACAAGATTCCGCCTTGACGGATGTAAGTTACGGACGAAGCCAATTAAAGATGACAAAATCCCTTTAGTGGGTGTAAGTCAAAAATGGCTAAGTAACAAGATTCCGCCTTGACGGATGTAAGTTACGGACGAAGCCAATTAAAGATGACAAAATCCCTTTAGTGGGTGTAAGTCAAAAATGGCTAAGTAACAAGATTCCGCCTTGACGGATGTAAGTTACGGACGAAGCCAATTAAAGATGACAAAATCCCTTTAGTGGGTGTAAGTCAAAAATGGCTAAGTAACAAGATTCCGCCTTGACGGATGTGAGTTACGGACGAAGCCAATTAAAGATGACAAAATCCCTTAAAAAGGTGTAAGTCAAAAAGGTGGCTAAGTAACAAGATTCCGTTTTCACGGATGTAGGTTACTGACGAATACAAGTATAGACGACAAAATCCCTAAAAGTGGGTTGAAGTGATAAAACAGCTAAGTGGCAAGATTCCGCCTTGACGGATGTAAGTTACCGACGATGGTATCACAACGAATTAAAACTAAGAGCTGAACCCGGGCGCCCAACCCATTTGCCTGAACCAAAGGAGTTCTAGTTGCAAGGAAACAGCTAAAACTACCGACGAAAGAGAAGAAAGTCACAGTAAGGAACTTCCACTAAGCACAACATATGGAGTCAGGCAAAACTCAACAAACACGTGGGCAATCACGAAGTGCAAGTAAGTATGCAACAAATTTAATTAAAGTCCCTGCTTGCTCACTCCCAAGTGCAGGAGATCGTAGCAATATAATTCTCGGAGTACCGAGGTCGAACCACAAGGAACAGGGTAAATTCAAAGATAATATAATTAAACAGTAATTTGGGTGAAGAAGAAAAATACTTTTGCTTGGTGATTGTTAACAAGAATAATAATAAAAACTGATTTAAATCAATAATGTAAATACTAGGGCATCGGGGTGTTTCCCTATATCGATATGAAATTCTTTGTGATCTAAGAAAATATATATTTCATAATTGATTGTTCTTATACAATTAAAAACTTATGATTCGGTTGAACTGAGACAATTCAAGAACGCATGATAACCTCGATTAATAATACGGTTAGAAAAGTTTTCAGAAAAACTCATTCACTTTAAAACATGATTTCTATTTGAAACTATTAGAAATTCCTCTAAACAATAAGAAAAACATGATTGAACTTATTGAAAGCATGGAAGAACTAATACATCAAAAGAAATCTAATTGAACAATCAAATATGTCATTGATAAAATCCTAGAAAGAATCACATTGAATATTCATACCGTATAGAAGAAACATAACCCCTAGCCCTAGCAAAGAGTTTAGGCTGCCATTAGAGAAAGAAAAATACAAGGTTTTCTCTGCCAAAATTCGTTCTCACAGCCTCCCTTCCAAAACCCTAATGTCTAAGTGTCCAAAGAAAATAAAACTTTTCCTATTTTAATTTCCGTCCAGGTTTACAGTGGTAACTTGTGAGTTAATTTCGGCCTTCAAAAATTGAGAATTTCGAAAAACTCAAAACTGGAAAGTTGTAGATATTTAAGTCACGGTTCCAACCCATCTGGCCTTGTGTCAATTGGATTTTTGAGGAGAGAGATACGCCCAAAATACTGATCAGTGCTCAAATCAGATTTTTCCTTTTCAGATTCTGCCTCTTTGATTTCTTTCCTTATTTGAAACTTCCAATCATGGTAGACTATCCAAGCACTCCAGCTGCACCTCCTTAGACATTTAAGCATGGTCCTTTAGCTCCACTTTAATTCTAGTTTGACCTCCATTCTCTCACAAATTCCTGTAAACTTATCTTTCTCACATGATTTCCTGAAAGTAGAAAATTACACACAATGAATAACATCTTATTCAAGAAATTATGTAAAGATAAATAATAGGGACTAATACAAATTATGGCTTAATTATACAAATTAAGCATAGTAATAAGGAAATAACGCCCACATAAATATATAATAAGTACACTTTTTAAGGCGTTATCAGTCCCAAAACCAAGGGCAATTACCATTGTTTTTACATAAAGCCCATAAACACTGGGTTGCCAATATTGTTATCAAAATAAAATAAACAGCAATTGTTCAGAAATTAGGTCCAAAAAAAAAAAAAAAAAAATTTGCCCAAAAACATGATGGGCATCCACCAAAAGAAAAAGAAATTTTCACAAGTATCAGAATCAGGCGTTGGCAGCATCGTCTTCACCAGCTGGAGCGTCATTAGCAGGGACATCCTCAATAGCGTCGGGCACAATGGCAGAAGATTGGGCGGCCTCGTCAGCAGCCATTTCCTGGTCTACCTCCTCCAGGTTTAACTTCTACATGTCCACCCCAGAAGGATGCTTCAGAAGGTATCTCCTTAGGAGCTCAAATCCTTTGAAATACCAGCTGAACAAAACGGTGCTATATTCGTCGATAGTCTGGAATGCTTCCACCGACCTCGCAGCTATCGTCTTCAGCATCTCCTTAGCACCTAAGAGCTGCTCATCCTTCTCCAGCGTCAACTGGCGCTCATCAGTCCAGAGCGTGGATGGACGAGGAACGCTTTTCTCCTTCTCCTTCTCCTTCTCAGATAGCCTCAGCCTTTTGAAAATTGGAGTACCCCCGATCTCCTCCACCGAAGTCGTGGGAGAAGCGGTCTTCGTCGTCGTAACCCCTGACATAATTGAGCTGACGGAAGAAACGGGAGGGACAGAGCCACTCTTCCCAATGACGCGCACAGTTTTTTTTCCCAAGTTCGACATAGGCTCGTCCTTCTTGGCCCTCATCTTGGCATACATGTCTTTGTTGAATTTTGTCGTCATCTCTGCAAGAAGGAAACACTTGTTAAAGAAAAAAAAAAAAAAGAGTGAAGAGATGGGTATAAGTTGAATACTGACGAACTCAATACTTACTCTTTTTTCCCTCAATATTAAGATTTCGCAGGACGTAACTGGACGGATCTGGGCCAAGACAGTAGAAGGCAAGTGTCCTGGGATCTACGAGGTCGTCCCAGCTTTCGATCGTCTGCGCGTATTCAATCGCCTTCTGAACCCGTTCCTTATACCTGCTCTTCAATTTGGGCCGTCTCTTAACTGCACAGAAGAAGAAATAAGAGAATCAATAACGATAAGGGCAAGCACGCCGGAAATTAATGTATGAAAGGGAATATTGACGCACCTAAGGTCAGGGTTCCCCACCGACGATGCAACCTCGGGAGATCACCCCAAACCTCGCCCGAGGGAGTTTCAAAATCGTCCCCAGACACAAAGAAAAACCTGGACTTCCAGTATCTGAAGGACGAGGGTAACTTCTTGACGATCCTAGTCTTCCTCTCCGAAGGCACTAGTTCATAGTACCCGTGCTCCTTTGATGCTTTCAAGCGATACAAATAGATGAGCTCGTCGACCCTAAGCATATCTCCGTCCGTGGCCAGCCATATCCCTATACAACTGACCAATATTCTCCACGAATTAGGCATAAGTTGCCCAGGAGCAATACCAAAATGGTCTAACAACTCCATCAAGAAGGGATGGACGGGAAACCTCAGCCCACAGACGAAGGCAGACTCGTAAAAGCACACCTCGCCTGGGAAGAAGTGGCAAGCCCGTTCCTCCTCATTGGGCAGACGAACCCTAACCCGATCTGGGAATTGAAATCTATCCTTAAATCTCCTAAGTGTGTCAGCGTCCAGCCCACACCTCTTTTCTAGAGCATGGAAAGCCCTAACCTCAAGAGGGGCAGAAATGGCAGTATCCCCCTCCGCTGGGCCGCCGCTAGACGACAACCCAGTCTCGAGCTCGCTCGACCTAACCTCGGACATATTCCTTCGCTCTCCCACCTCGTTGGCAAACCAATCTAGTGACTGACGAAGCAAGGGCAACAAATCAGCCAATGCTACGCTCAAACAATTGCCCTCAAAAACAAAATTCTCAATATGAGAAAAAACACCTAAGGACCCCCCTAAGCGAGCAAATAGGAAAGAAATTGATGGGCAGACTGTCCTAACCTCAGAGCTACGAACCATGAAAACCGAAAAGAAGACACAGTATAAGCTAAACCCCCAAGAAAGCAAGAACAAAACAAAGAAAAAGAAGGAAAAGAGGAGAGAAAAGTAATCAGAAACGGGGTTGTAACAGCAAAGAAAGGAAAAACATAGAAAGGAACAAGAGAGTGGGCGTACCTTTAGAAAGCAATGAACAGGGAAAGCACCACCGCGTCGTGCACGAAGTCGGAGGAAAATAGCAGAGTGAGGTCGCCGGAGAAGATGGTCAGAGCAATGATTGAAGGATTTTTGAAAAAAGTGAGAAGGAAAAAGTGAAAAGAGGGGAAGTTTAAAACCAAGAATTGGGAAACTAAAGAACCAGCGGGAAAACCAATAGTCCTATCGTATGGAGCATTAACTCCCCCAGTCAAAATGTGCCACGTAGGGCACAACCCAAAAGGCGCCACCGCAACGCATTTAATACGGCACGGAAACCTAACCGCTTACAATCCAAAAACCGTTCACCTTCCCTGGTCGTCATGACATGTCATGACGACCACGGAATCCGGGGGCAGCTGATGGGACTGACGAAATCAAGTATAGACGAGATCAATTAGACAGACGAGACGGGCCTGCAAGGACGAGTATCCACTTCACTGACGATGGTAAACATCTCATTCAATGCCGCCAATAAACACCCTGGACGGTTACAAAGCCAATTGTACAGACCGTTGGGAGCAAATTAAAGCAACATTATGAGGCCAGAAAACGTTACCCAGGAGGGCATTAAAGCCACCATAACTACCCCAACGGCTAGAGGCTGCAACAACATATATAAAGCCCCCACATTGCCAAGAACAAGGTACATACACACTGAGATAGATATCGAGAGATTTCTTTGATTCCAATACATTATATTGCTCATTCTTAAAAAACTTCTGATACTGACTTTGGCATCGGAGGCATTGTGGCAGGCACCACACCGGTGACCACTCTCGAGAATACATTCTTGCAGGCCGGAGTCCACTCTTGTCTGCACACTCTAACTGACGAATTCAACCTTCATCAGTTACTACTCACTAACTCGCTTTCTCTCTCTTTCTTACAATAAAATATAAAGTACAAAATTTGGCTTTAAACCTATTTAGAATCTTGGACTCCAACCATTAATAAAGAAATGGCATTAGTTTTTATTATGTACAATGCATATGACTTACTTAACCCAACCAACCAAGTGAGTTATGTACATTGCACATGGCGAGACTAATGTTATCTTCTTATGGCAGTTGGAGTTCAAAGTTCCAAACATATTTTGAGGTAAACTTTGTTCTAATATAAATAATGACTCTTTTTTTGTCATTTATGATAAAAATAAATAATTCTTTTTTTTTTTAGAGAGTTTCAACCTATAGCGTCCGCTCCTGATAATAGTTCTTTTATCATCAAACCAAAACATGAATCAGTTTTTGGTGTAAGCAGGGATTGAACCCTAAATCTCTTATACAACCATCAGAGATTTTACCAGTTGAGCTGACTGGAACCCACTAAAAATAAATAATTCTTGTTTTGTAGTAAATGATTTATATATTATTTATGTACATATAGACTAGTAGCGGAGTCAGGAATTTAGGTCAAGGAGGCAAGATTAAAAGTAAAAAACTAATCTAAAAAAATTAATTAATATTAATAACAAAATAAATAAACAACTATATGCTAATATAATTGTCATATAGAATCTAACATGAAATCTATACTTTAATTTGTCTTTTCACACCTAGCTTAATTTACTCAATTGCCCATGATGATTTTTCATATTTTGAAACCGATACATGATTTATTCATACTCAATAGTCTTGAATATATCTTTCTTATTTCGTTTTGTTGGAAGATTTTTTTTTTAATCATTATTAGGTAGGTCTCATTCCCACATGATTTCCTATTTCCTTATGGCAGTAGGATAACGTTGTGTGATTCCTATTTCATTTTGCAGTAGAAATTTTTTCTTTTTTTTCAAATCATTATTAGGTGGGTCTCCCACATGATTTCCTATAGCAGTAAAATCTGCTTTTGTGCACAACTACGCCTAGTGTCTTCTTTTGTCAGGGAGGGCATAATGATATATGTACTATATTAGCAGTGAAAAAATTTGGAAGTTCCCCACCCGCCCAGCCCCCCGAACCCTGATATAGGCATATAGCGCATTTAGGGTTGTGCAATTGGAGCTAGTATACCCTGTACTCGGCATATATGCCGGGTACAAGATATAAAAATCGGTGCAATTGACTCTTTCACATATTATTTCTATTTTTCTATTAAAACTTTAACATCAATAAATATATATATATATATATATATATATTTCTTTATTTGAAGGTTGTGATCGTTGGATATGATCACATGGGTGCTTATAGCGACGAATATGAGTCTTGTGGGACTGTTGTTGTCATTCTTATCATAAGCGCTGATTGGATCTCGACAACACGAAATAAAAATGATAAAGTTATTACAGAAGATTGATTTTTAAATTAATGTGGTAATGAATGTTAATGATGTCAGTTCAACAGCCGATAATAAATAAATAATATTTATATTATTATTGACACATCAGTTTGTAAGTTTTATATAGTAAAAGTTATAATCTCTTCCTAATATTAGTTTGTAAACCTTATAGCATGAAATTTGCATATTGTATTACATAGATTTCTTTGTCAAATGACATTTTAAGTGAGTTTCAATTAGCTTAATAGATAAAGTTTCTTATCCTCGAATTAAGAATATAGATTAAATTCTAACCTACACCAAGAAGAAATTCATAGATGTCTTCACTTAATTGTAAAGTTTTCCTACCATCTATTAGGGTACATAATAGAACCTATAGATATCTCATATCTTATCCTATCTAAAGAATAGAAAAGTGGCATCTAAGAGCTTTGTTTTTGGGTCATCAGACAATCTAATTTTGCTGATAAAAATATGACAAATGTTCGTGGGAAGATTCATATCCTTACCACATGAATGAAAATGACTCTATAAATAGCTCCGTTCAACCATGTAGTTGTATCCCACAAAGTTAAGGAAACTCAACAACTGACATTTGCCATGGTAATCTTTTTTTTTTTTTGTTTTATGATGGTTAGCTCAAGTTTAATCTAAACTCCCCTTTTTAGAAAAAGCTAATAATATATACTTGTCCATGTAGGAGTAGTCCTTTGCTATTCTACGTATCATGATCTTGGTTTTAGTGACAATAATGTGTGGTATTGGTGAAGCGGCTCAAGTTGAATATTTTAATGTTATGGATTATGGAGCAAAAGGAGATGCCATTACAGACGATTCTGTGGTAATGCTTTCATATTCTTTGGTCCGTGAGAAATTAATTTTTAACCCCCTTTATATTAGGTTTATTCAATTATATATCACCTTTGAACTTTCATTTCAGTGTCAATTTGATTCCTATATTTTTTTTTTCATTTAAATAATTAACCCCCTAAACATTAGTCTAATTTTTCTTAGTATCTTATGGCATTTAAAAATTATTGATAATTTGAAAAAAAAAAAAATCATATATACACCGGCCATGCACGGAATTAAATATGATTAATATAAATAGAAGATTTTATTTGTCACGAACCTTTTATATCTAAGGTGTAGGGTTAGGATTTGTAGCCCGAGCCCAAAATAATGAATTTGTAGAGAGTGGGTGAAAGAGTTAGGTTAATGGTGAATTTAGCAACGGTTAACTGTGATATCTCTGTCAGAACCAACGTAAAAACACACGTAAAAGCTAAACAAATTGACGTCTGAAGAGGTATATTATTGATTGAACAGTGATTACAGTTCTTAGAGCTACAGTAAAATCTTTCTCCCCCTCTGATTATCTTTTTTTCGATCCCCCTTTCTTTAGGGAATTTTCTCGTTTATATAGCTTTCTTCTAAACCATCTTCATCGTACACTTGTTCTTCATCCAAGCAATCACTTGAGTATATGTCACATCAGATATCTTCTTTAGTTCTTCAGGAGTGTTGGTAGTTGAAGTTGCACTGTTCAGGGGTCTTCTCCACATAAATGCGGCCAGAAAAGTTGCTGCAGTGCATTAAACACGGTGGTAGCAGCTTTTTCCTTTAGATATTTCTCTGTTCTTATCATCTCCAGACATGCCCAGAGCTTATCTTTATCATTGGAGTTGCTAGGAAGATCACTTGAACCTCTCAGGTACTTGTTTGATCGAGACTCTCTATATCCGAGGAGAATACGCTCTTCGGCCGGCTGAGGATCTCTTCGGACTATACTCCACAATCATTTCCAGGTATATCTCCCATGTGGAATCCTTCCCAATCATTTTCTTCTCTTCGGACATACCTTAACCCAAGAATGAGGCCCCAGGCCCAATACACAATGTTGGGCTTTTACCCCCACAATAGCCCCTCAAAATTTTAATTTTTCCCTCGCATCCGAGGAGAAAAAATAAGATTTTGATTTGTTTACGAAATGACAGTTTAAAGCACGAAAATATCTGAGCTCACACGTGTACGAGCATAGATTTAGGCGTTTCATCATTGCCGTTGTTGTTTCAGTATTCCCAAAGCACTATTAATTACTCCAGGCGGCGTTTTGTCCCTCGTATCTAGCGGTGGACTATTGATCCTGTTAGGACATATGTGTTTCACATGCTAAGAACATATGTCTTACTTATTTATGTAAATTGGCTAATCCTTTGACAAAACGCACTTTACTTGTAATTGGGTAGATCTAGGTGTTTTTAATACTTCAAGAAACCATGTTTCAAGATCAAGTGTTGAAGCCATCAAGTCTGTCCAAGAAAAAGCAAGTTGAAGTGCAGAATTTTTAAAGCTCGACACCTCTCGATAGCTACCTCGACACCTGCTATCTGTCGAGATTTAAAAAGTCAGAATTCCAAATCTGATTTTCTTGGGATCCGTGAATATGTTTTTGGGGCTTCTTTTCTTCTAACCCTAAACATATAAAAGGATTATTTTAAGAGCCGTTTTCGTAGACACAAGTTGTATTATCATTGAGCAATCTCTGTTTATGCAAATTGTGCTCAACAGACGAAGTTCTTGACCTAGTTCATCCTTCATCAAGAAGTTGCTGTGTCTTTGCACCATAGGGTTTTGTAACCAAGCATCTTCCTGCTATTCATCACGTGGATGAACTGAAGAACTTTGCAGCCAACCATTCTTCCTCAAGTTGGTGTTCTGAAGTCGCGTATTGGGATTCGCGCATTGGTTAGTCACGTACTTGGGAGCCGTGCATCAAAGGTGGAAATTGTCACTACAGATCAAGTCCAATTGGGTATTGGGGTAAGGGTTCAACTGTAGGTTGGTAAGGTACTTGGGATTCCTTTCTTGTAACCGCTTGATTTGATAATAGTGGAGTTTCGGGAGTGGTGACCTGAAAATCACCCGGTGGGGTTTTTGCCGTTAGGGTTTTCCCCATTCGTAAACAAATCACCGTGTTATTTATTTTCCGCTGCATATTTAGTATTTGGTGATTTGTTTGTGCTTCCACGCAATTGCATGCTTAATTGATTAATTAAACAACTTGGCTAATTAATTAATTAATTAGGGTTTATCACAAGGGGTCATTCGAAGTGTGACCTAACAGATCCAACGACTGATGTTCTTCCTCAGAATTTGGGCGGGATAACTCCTACCTTTTCATCTGTCCCCATATATAAAGCCTTAGAGGAGGTTATTTCATCTTTACTTTGCAAATTCTCAGATTATCCAGTGAACTCAAGCACTCGAATCCACCAAGCTCTTCCAATCATTAATCCTAGTTCTTCCCAGAGTCTGTAAGAATCTTTCTGCGAGTTCAAAGATCATTCTCCGATTTAGTTTGCGTAAGTTTCAACATCTCCAAACCCTTCATCCTCTTCTTGGCCAGGGTTTTTGGCCTTCGAGTAGTCACTCTCCAGTACTGCGTTTAGAGTTTCCTCTTTTTTTTTTTTTTTATTAAGATGGGTAGATTTCAGTATATGGTAGATAGCTCCGCCCAGATGGAGGAATTTAGGGCCACATATCACATACCTCAAGATGTGGGTTTGAGATATTGTTCTCCGGAAAGACTATTAACAGATCGAAGGGTGGGCGAAGTTATAATCCCCATCATCGCCTTCCTAAAAGGGGGGATGACTATCCCTATGGGCCGCATTACCAGAGATTACCTCTGAAACCATAGACTTAGTCTTGACCAATGTGCACCTAACGTCTTTAGAATCTTAAGAGCAGTTGATGAATTGAACCGTCATCTAGGATTGAGACTCACCTGGCTCGACATGGTACATATGTATGAGTGTCATAGCCAGAAAGGAGCGAGATACTACCTTAAATCCCGATCCGACATTGTTAGGCTCGTCTCCTGCCTTCCCAAATCTAACAAAGGGATGAAAGACGATTATTTGATCGTCTTGGGAGCGTGGCATGACGGTCTTCATTGCCCAACTCAACCAGGAGAGCCAGGTGGGACATCCTAGATTTAGGTTTACTAACAGTAGATTTAGGATCTCCGTTTTTTACCAATTTTGTCTTCTCTTTGTATCATTACTTTCAAATTTCTGACTAAGTTCTGTTGTGATGTGAACAGATAAAGACCATGTTTCTCCTCGGCTCAGCCTTACAAATGTCGCCGCGCTCAATTATTTATTACGATCAGAAATTTTTGTAAGTGAAGACGGGCAACTTCGGTCCGTTCCTCTTATTCTTGGTTTCACGCCGAAATCGACCGATTTTCAGCCTGTCGGCAACGCGATAAGACAGGGAGACCGTCGTATCAACCGTATAGACGTTGCTCGGAAAGATTTTTTAGCTCCGTTCGACCTTGCCCCCGTGCCACACCCAAATCCGCAGGGTGTACCATTGCTTGTCCAGCTGGTTCAGCAGGTTCCCCCTGAACCAGTAGTAACAGGTGAAAGAGTCGCTTCTTCAACCTCTTCACTTGAGGAGGAAATAGACAAGTTTAGATTTGAAGAAAAGGCTTTGGAAAGGGGTCTAGTGATATGAGTTTCAGAAGCCGAGGAGGAAACTGACAGGAAGTCTAGTGCTCGCCCTCCTGTTTTAATAACCGCTGTTCCAGACGACTCCTTGGAAGAGGAAGAAGATATGGCCAGCCTGAAGGACTTAATGAAGAATAGAGGTAAAAAAGCTGGGCCCAAAGAGACCGGGACGTCTCAACCAGCTATAGGCTTCCTCCACCACCTCCCCAAGCTCCTTTGGATCTCGGCGCAAAGCAATTGCCAGATCCAGAGAAGAAGAGGCCCCTCACTGACAATGAAGAAAGGAAGGTAGCGCCCCCAAAAGGGACCAAACAACAAAGGTGGTTAAAGACCACCGGAGCAAGAGGGCCTCGTCTACAGAGAGCTGAGATGAAGGCATCGTGGCTGATGTGCGCCGAGGACCCCGCACCTGGTCCCCAAGGCTGGAATTGGATGGTGTTCCAATCCCCTAGAAGACCTCCCTCAGAAATTACAATGGGGGGATGGCAGGTCTCGTTGCTGAGGCTTTGGAGCAACCACTGCTCCTCCCACGAGACATGGAATCATACAGGCGTTTCAGTCAGTATGACCTCTTTTTGTCCCTAAAGAGGGATTTAGCCATGGTAAGTAAATTAATCCATTTCTTCACTTAGGATGCTGATGATTTGATTTTTTTTTTTTTTTTTTTTGAAATTTTTCTTTCTGCTATGTAGATTACCCAGCAGGTTTATGTGGCCGAGGAGTGGAACAAAAAGACTTATGCTGAAGCCCAAGCAGAGGCCCACTCTCGGTCCGAGGCAGAGAAATCGCTGGGCAGTCTGAAGGAAGAATATGCTCATCTGTCCGAGCAGTTAAAAGAAATGACCAAGCAGAGGAACAGTCTAGATGCTGGTCTTAAAAATGCCGAGAAGCAGGCCGAAGACCAACGCCAGCTGCTGAACTTGACTGAGATTAATCTGGAAACAGAGAGAGCGCTGGTGAAGGATCTTCGGACTGAACTTCAGAAAGCCAGGGAGATTGCCGAATTGGCTCAGAAGGATGCTCAGTTGGCCAAGGAGGCAATCGAGGCTGAAAGGCAGGCAGCCTATAAGCTGGGGGTGGAGGAGACCCAAGCCAACCTTACTGAGCAATTTGCCTCGGTCAGCCGAGAGTACTGCGATGTAACTTGGGGGAAAGCGCTGGATGCTGCTGGGGTCTCTGCGGAATCTGACTTGAGACTACCTGGGAGTATATACTACAATCCTGATATTCGCGAACTCCCAGGGTCTGATTCCTCTCCCCCCATACAACTCCAAGAGGCTTCCGAGCAATCCCTGATCGGCCAAGTCCCTCCAATCAACCCTGAGGCCCCCAAGGAGTCTGGTCAACCTAGTGATCAGGGAAAGCCAGCTGACCCTTTGGCCCCTCAGATGAAGACTTAGACGCTTAGGAGTTTTTTATTTCATACTTGTATTAGTTTTTCTTTTATGTAAGGAATTGTGAACTACTTTCTTTTGATCAATGGAATCATTTCTCTTTTATTCTTAGTGTCTTCGTTGCACATCTTATGAGACTTATTATTATTGCAAATAACTATAACTTGTAATTACAGTAATATAGGCAGACTTAACAATGATATCGTGCCAGTGATGCAAACACCTTATTCAAATACTGGAAGAAGTAGGTCATACAAGAATTATTAACAAACATTGAATGCAATGAATGATGTGAAGGTATTACAAGTTTTCTTGAATACCCACAAGGAATATTGCTAAGCACTGACTTCAGATTATTCAAATACTTACGACTATAAGATAAAGTTATTCAGGCATGATTTGTTAAATTTAAACATTAATAATGACTATAAGACAATGTTAACAAACCCATATCATTTGGTCCGAGGACTTCGGGCGTAAGTGGATTTAAGTTTAAACACTTAGGCGAAATATAAAGGAGTGTCAACTAACCCAAATCATCTGATCCAAGGACTTCAGGCCTGATTGGATTTAAGTTTAAACACTTAGGAGACTTGTAAACGAGTGTTAACTAACCCAAATCATCTGGTCCGAGGACTTCAGGCATGATTGGATTTAAGTTTAAACACTTAGAAGAACTGTAAATGAGTGTTAACTAACCCAAATCATCTGGTCCGAGGACTTCAGGCATGATTGGATTTAAGTTTAAACACTTAGAAGAACTGTGAACGAGTGTTAACTAACCCAAATCATCTGGTCCGAGGACTTCAGGCATGATTGGATTTAAGTTTAAACACTTAGAAGAACTATAAACAAGTGTTAACTAACCCAAATCATCTAGTCCGAGGACTTCAGGCATGGTTGGATCTAAGTTTAAACACTTAAAAGAACTGTGACTGAGTGTTAACTAACCCAAATCATCTGGTTCGAGGACTTCAGGAATGATTGGATTTAAGTTTAAACACTTGTGAGAAGTCCAAAAACTTTACATAATAAACTAGCATAATGATCAAAGAAAAGATTCGATTAATAATAGTAGCTCTTAAGGTTGTTTACGTTCCAGGGGCGTGGTATTACATGACTATCTAAATCTTCCAAGAAATACGCCCCAATGCCAACCCCTGAGGTAATACGATATGGCCCTTCCCAATTGTATCCTAATTTTCTCCAAGCTGGATTCTTCGCAGTACCCACAACTTTCCTGAGTACCAAATCACCAAGCTCTAGAGGCCTTAGCTTTACGTTGGCATCGTAGCCCTGCCTAAGCTTTTGTTGGTAATGTGCTAATCGGACCATTGCATTTTCTCTCATTTCCTCAATCAGATCCAAACTCTTTTCTAGCTGCTCATTATTACCAGTTAGACTGAATGAACTAGTTCTCATGGTTGGGAACCCAGTCTCTAGAGGTATGACAGCTTCAGCTCTATAGGTCATTGAAAAGGGGGTCTCTCTAGTAGACCTACAAGGTGTAGTTCTGTATGCCCAAAGTACATGTGGCAGTTCTTCCACCCATTTGCCATTTGCATCATCTAGTCTTTTTTTTAATCCATTAACTATGACCTTGTTAACTGCTTCTGCTTGCCCATTCCCTTGGGGATAGGCAGAGGTGGAGTATCTGTTTGTGATTCCCAGTTCGCTACAATAATTCCTGAATGCTTTGCTATCGAACTGTAGGCCATTGTCTGAGATGAGAGTATGAGGAACCCCAAACTGAGTGACAATATTCTTCCACAAATTTCTGCACATCTACGTCTCTGATATTGGCCAGAGGTTCAGCTTCGACCCATTTGGTGAAATAGTCTGTGCCAACTAGAAGGAATTTTCTGTTTCCTGCGGCTTTAGAGAATGGACCCACGATATCTAAGCCCCATTGAGCGAAAGGCCATGGGCTGGATAGCGGATTAAGGGTTCCCCCTGGCTAATGAATGTTTGGGGCAAACCGTTGACATTGGTCGCACTTCTTCACATACTCATGGGTTTCTTTTTGCATATTCGGCCACCAATAACCTTGGGTAATGGCTTGGTGAGCCAAAGACCTACCTCCAGTGTGGCTCCCATAGATTCCTTCATGTAACTCTTCTAGTAGTAACTCAGCCGCTTCAGGATGCATGCATAATAAGTACGGTCCTGAATAGGAGCGTTTATATAGTTTCTGGTCCTCGGATAGCCAGAACTTGGTCGTCTTCCTCCGAACTTTGTCAGCTTTTCCCCTTTCTTCGGGCAAAGTATCCTCCTTCAAGAATTTAATTATAGGATCCATCCAGCTGAGTTTGGCCCTGATTTGGTGAACTTGGACTACCTCTGCTCTCGCCTCTATAGGCCCATGCAGGTCCTCGACGAGGATAACTCTCGGCAAATCTTGCGCCAAAGAGATAGCGAGCGTGGCTAGAGAATCAGCATGTGTATTACCATTTCGGGGATGTGCAGCAAATTAAAAGAGTCAAACTCCGACTGCAGGTGCTTAACTCGGCTCAAGTATCCTTGCATTCTTTCATCATTCGCCTTAAATTCGCCTTGTACTTGACCAACGACTAATCTCGAGTCCGAGAACACCTCCACTGGCTTTCCTCCCGTTCTTCGAAACATAGCCATTCCCATCAGTAAAGTTTCGTACTCGGCCTCATTATTTGTGGTTGTGAAGTTTAGTCTTATTGACTTTTTGATAACGATCTTCTCTGGAGATATTAACACCAGCCCTAGACCAGAACCCTTCTGATTTACTGCACCGTCTACATATACTTTCCAGGGTGATGGACCTCGTTGAGAAATCACGCCAACTGATTTTTCATCCATGTCCCTCTTCGCCGTTACCTCTTCTGAACTAGGTTTTATGAACTCAGCCACCAGATCTGCAAGGACCTGGCCCTTGACTGAAGCGCGAGGCATGTACTTGATGTCAAAAGCCCTTAGGATAGTGCCCTATTTGGCTATTCTTCCCGTGTAGTCAGCACTTCTAAGTATGGTTTTAAGCGGGAGTTGTGTGAGCACAACGACCGTATGTGCTTGGAAGTAATGAGGCAGCTTCCGTGTACCAAGTACTACTGCCAATATGGCATTCTCCAGCGGCAGGTATCGAATCTCGGCCTCATCCAATGACTTACTCACATAGTAAACTGGCCTTTGCACACCTTGGTCCACTCGTATCAGTACCAAACTTACAGCACAAGGAGCCACAGCAATGTAGGCAAACAAGACCTCATCTGGCTCAGGACTGGACATGATTGATGGCCGAGCCAAGTAGTCTTTGAGTCGTTGGTAGGCCAAAGCACACTCTTCAGTCCACTCAAACCCTTTCCATTTGTTGATCAACGAGAAGAAAGGTCTGCACCTATCTGCTGATCGAGAGATGAATCGGTTTAAGGCAGCGGCCATCCCAGTCAATTTTTGAACTTCTTTGGGATTCCAAGGAGCTTGTAAATTGTGGATGGCCTTTACCTAATCGGGGTTTACTTCAATTCCTTTATGAGTCACCATGTATCCCAAGAATTTTCCTGATCCCATCCTAAATGAGCATTTGGAAGCGTTTAGACGCAGCTTGTGCTTTCTTAGAACTTCAAAAATATTTCCAAATTCCTTTACATGCTCAGCAACGACTTTACTTTTCACCACCATGTCATCTATATAAACTTCGATACTTTTGCCCAGCTGTGACTCAAACATCCTCGTCATCATTCTTTGGTAGGTAGATCCTGCATTTTTCAAACCAAATGACATCACTTTGTAGTGGTAGTTATCGATAGGGGTGACAAAAGCAGTCTTCTCCTGGTCATCCGGGGCTAACGGTATTTAGTGGTATCCTTGGAAAGCATCCAAGAAACTCATCCAAGGATGGCCGACAGTGGCATCTACTAGCTGATCAATTTTTGGCATGGGGAATAGATCCTTAGGACAAGCCTTATTTAAGTCAATGAAGGCTATACAGACTCGCCATTTCCCATTCTTCTTCTTCACCACCACAGTATTCGCTAGCCACTCCGGATAAAAAACTTCTTTAATAGCTCCAGCTTGTTTGAGCTTTGTTACTTCTTCTCTCACTGCATCTGCGTGTTCCTTAGATGGGTGCCGAGGAGGCTGCTTCTTGGGGGTAATCAATGGGTTGACTTTCAGATGGTGACAGATGAATTCTGGATCCACCCCTGGGGCTTCGTAAGCGTTCCAGGCAAATACATCAAGATTTATTTTAAGGAATTCTATTAGCACTTCCTTCTCCAGAAGAGGTAGCTGAGATCTGACCTGAAAAAAAAAATTTGGATTGTCTCCGATAATAACTTTTATTAAATCTACGCACCTAGCACCCTCAGCTGGGTCTTCGATGGGCAATGCCCGAGGTTTTAACTGCTATAAACCCTTTTCGGCCTGGGCCGAGGCCTCAGTTTCAGGCTCATGTTGGATGGCAGCCACTAAGCATTGTCTGGTCGCGGATTGATCTCCTCGGATTTCACAAACCTGTCCTTTGGATGGATATTTAATTTTCTGATGCAAAGTAGAGGAAACAGCCCCTAGTGCATGAAGCCAAGGTCTGGCTACAATTGCCGTATAGGGCGAATACACATCTACAACTATGAAATCCACCTCTACCACCTCTAAGCCGGTCTGCACAGGTAATCGTATTTGGTCTTTCGAGGTAACAACCCTTCCTTCAAAACTTATCAGGGGGGAATTATATGGTGTCAGGTCTTGAGGTTTTAGGTTCAGCCCCTTGTAGAGATCAGGATACATTATTTCTACCGCGCTGCCCTGGTCCACTATTACCCTCTTCACATCATACCCTCCAATTCTGAGGGTGATTACTAAAGCGTCATCATGGGGTTGGATAGTTCCAATCTTGTCTTCGTCCGAGAACCCTAAAACCGGTTGAGTATCCGGTTTAACTCTCTTCGGACCTTGGCCAAAGTCCCCTGCGGGTAACCAGGCTACCGACATAACCTTGGATGGCCAGGATCCTGTTCTCCTCGGTGCAGCGAAGATGACATTGATAGTTCCCAATGGAGGCTTTGAAGAGTCATCTCTTCGGGGCTCTGAGTTCATCTGACTTCCTCGGCCACTAGAGTGGTGCAAGAGGTGTCTCAATTTACCTTCGCGGACCAGTTGGTCCAAATGATCCCACATGCTTCTGCAATCCTCCGTGGTGTGCCCATGGTCCTGGTGGTACTGGCAATAGAGATTATGATTACGCCTCTCAGGGTTCCCCACCATCTTATTCGGCCATTTAAAGAATGGTTCATTCTTAATCTTTTCTAGAACTTGGTGTACTGGCTCTTTGAATACAATGTTGATTGCTTGAGGATTTGTTGACCCTGATTGCCCAGCAAAATCTCTCCGCGGTTTATTGTTATTGTAACGGTCCGACCTGAAATCCCTCCTCTCCTGTGGGGTAACCTTATCCTTTCCCTTCCCTTGCTGTTGATCTTCTTCAACTCTTTTATATTTTTCAATACAGTCCATGAGCTGACGCATGTTAGTAACTGGCTTACCAGTTAAGGACTTCCTTAAACCATGATCAGTGGGGAGGCCGAGCTTAAACGTGCTAAGGGTCATTCCATCAAAATTGTCCTCCATATCATTAAACATCTCCCAGTACCTATCTGAGTACGTTTTCAAGGTCTCGCCCTCTTGCATGCTCAAGGATAGCAGCGAAGACAAGGGCCTGGCCACTCTTCGGCATGTGACAAAACGGGAACCAAATGCTTGAGTGAGCTCTCTGAAGGAGTTAATGGAGTCTGCTTCTAGGCTGTCAAACCACCTCATTGCAACCAATCCAAGACTGGAGGGGAAAACCTTGCACATCAGAGCTTCATCTCTGGAGTAGACAGCCATCCTTTGATTAAAGTGACTTACATGTTCCACAGGGTCCGTTTTACCATTATAGATGGTGAACGTTGGCTGGTTAAAACGCCGAGGAAGTCTCGCTTCTTCAATCCTGCGTGTAAAGGGTGACCTAGAGATTTGATTCAAAAACTTGCTCATGGCATCGTTCCCTACGCCTCCACGTGATGGGCTTTAAGGTTGCTTCTTGCGATGATGCTCTTCTTCATAGAAAAAGGATTCACTGACTGGTGTTCTAAATCTCTGCTTGTAAGTGACGTCCTGTTCATCATCAGAATCTTCATCAGAATATGAAGAAATCCGTTTCCTTTTTGCATGGCGCAGCTCCCTCTTTAGCCTTTCAATTTCTAGTTGCATGTTCTGGTTCTTCTCTGCATGGGATATGTGACTTCTACCATGTGACTGGCTTCGATCAGTATGCGCAGTGTGTACACTACCTTCACGATCTTGTCTCTGCTCCAAATTAAGAAAAATGTCAACGTGTTAGGATGCCTTAGATTCTGCTGGTTGTTGCCCTGGTTCAGCCATTATCAGCTGTTGCTTCCACTTTCGCTCAAGCTCTTCCCACAGACGGCGCCAATTGTAGGGTCAAGATTTGTAGCCCAAGCCCAAAACAATGAATTTGTAGAGAGTGGGTGAAAGAGCTAGGTTAATTGTGAATTTAGCAACGATTAACTATGATATCCATGGATGAACCAACGTAAAAACACACGTAAAAGCTAAACAAATTGACGTCCGAAGAGGTATATTATTAATTGAACAGTGGTTACAGTTCTCAGAGCTATAGTAAAGTCTTTCTCCACCTCTTATTCTCTTTTTTCCCATCCCCCCCTTTTTTAGAGACCTTTCTCGTTTATATAACTTTCTTTTAAACCATCTTCATTGTACACTTGTTCTTATCCAAACAATCACTTGAGTATATGTCACATCAGATATCTTCTTTAGCTCTTCAAGGGTGTTGGTAGTTGAAGTTGCACTATTCAGGGGTCTTCTCCACATAAATGCGGCCAGAAAAGTTGCTGCAGTGCATTAAACACAGTAGTAGCAGCTTTTTCCTTTAGATATTTCTCTGTTCTTATCATCTCCAGACATACCCATAGCTTATCTTTATCATTGGAGTTACTAGGAAGATCACTTAAACCTCTCAGATACTTGTTTGATTGAGACTCTCTATATCTGAGGAGAATACGCTCTTCGACCGGCTGATGATCTCTTCGGACTATACTCCACAATCATTTCCAGGTATATCTCCCATGTGGAATCCTTCCCAATCATTTTCTACTCTTCGGACATAGCTTAACCCAAGAATGAGGCCCCATGCCCAATACACAATGTTGGGCTTTTACCCCCACATAAGGAGTTAATCGTTTAAATTAAAAGTCGAAGAACCCAATTGACACTCACATAAAAACTTGAGGGTGCATGATATTTACGAAAATTCCTTTTTTTTTTTTCTTTTTTTTTTTTTAACATTTCAAGTATTTCTAGTATATTAATACAATGCTACTTTTGTATGTGTAGGCATTTTTAAAGGCATGGAATGATACATGTAATTCCGAGACCGGTGAACCTACTATGGTTGTTCCAAGAAGGCACTTTTTCTTGCGACCCACAACCTTTCGTGGTCCCTGCAAGTCTAAAGTTCATTTTGCTGTAAGTCAAAAAGAAATATAAAATTTGCTTACATGGATTCTATGATCTAGTTTTTTTTTTTTTTTTTTTTTTTAAATGATTCTATGATCTAGTTTAATGAGGGGCTTTTCCATTATATTTTTAAAAGAGGCTTCTTGTGTCTCAAAAAGGCTTCCCATTTAGAACAAAATATTATGTTGCTTAGCAATAAGCTTAGAGTCATAAAAAAAATTTACAAAATATTTTACAATTTTCAAAATAGCAAATTATTAACTCTTTGCATCCTTCATAGACTCTGTCACCTTTTTCTTTTTTCTTTTTTTTGTCATGGGTAGCCAATGGTTGTATATATGCAAAACCTAATTTATTTTTTAATTTTTCTATATTTCTGCCATCCTTCATAGAAAATGAAGAATCGGACAAAATCTATACATGTAGAACTTAGAATTTTCTTCAATGAATTTATATTATGTTCTACTAAGAACCCGGGGTTTCTTTTGAATGGACCAACATTTTGGTACCAACTCGCAGATGTTTATAATGATGATTCTCAAAGAAAAGAAAATAAAAAGAAAAGATGTTTGTAATGATAGTATTTTCAAAAAAATTTAATAAAGAGGTTGAGTCTATTATTAACGGTACAATTCCAAACGGCAGCGTTTCTGTCAAATCAAAACAACAGCAACCAAAATAAAAAAAGCAACCAAACGGCATCGTTTCTATTAAAACAAGGCAACAGCAAGGAATACAAAACGATGTCGCTCTATTAAGTGGTAAATCAAACGGTACTATATAAGAAATAACGTGATGAGTCTGAGTCTGTCACACGGTGTCGTTTAGTTGAGTGAAGATATTTTAGAGTTAATGAACCACGTGTTCACCAGTTATCTGTTAAAGTGATTGGCGGGTTTGGTTAGAGTTTTGTGACGGATCCTCCAACGTGTTCAAATAGTAACTACATTGAGTTTAGGCTTTATTGATGTGTATATATACTGTAATCGTGTAATTACTCATTAATCCAATTTAGTTAATTTCTCTCAAGAATCACTCTCAAATCTCTCTGATATCTTATTTTCTCACTGGTTTCCTTCATTTTACCTCTCTTTCTTTCTCTACTTTCTGTTTTCAATACCGCTATTAGAGGACTATGCCTAGCTGCATCTTTGATTTCAATTAATTTATTAAATTATTGGTGATCTTAAAAATTTAAACTCTTAAAATTTGATAAGTTTAATTATTTAATCATAATTCTTTATGGGACCAACGAACCTTCTTGCCCAGACGATAATATAAGTCGCCTTCGTCCATCTTGCCACGTCATGGACGAAGTAAGACAGGCCACTCAATGAAAGGTTTAATGCCTCAGACAGTTACAAGACAGGCTGTCAAATTGTTGGAAGCTCATTTAAACCCACATCATTGAGCCTGGAGGCGTTACAAAGAGGCACTAAAGCCACAATAAAAGCCACAATGGCTAGGAGCAATGAAGCACCCCCCAAGGCCAAAAAAAGGTACACATTCTGATATTCCAATACGCTATTGCTCTAATATTTTCTAAAAAAGCCTTCACACGCTAACTTTATCATCGGAGACTCTGTGGCAGGCACCACACCGGTGACCACCTAAGGAAGGCTCTTAACGACGATTGCAGATACAGCTGACGCAGTTGCTGGCTCATCTGGACAAATCCACTTGACTGACGATTTCTCCATCATCAGTTTGGCGCTGTCTATGGGGACGACATTTTCGTACCTAGGTTCAAGAACGTAGTTCCATTCAACTCATAAGTCTAGATGGAGCCCAACACTCCCCAGGATTCTGCAGCATTAGCTTTGCAAATCCAAACACTCACAACCAGCATTACAGCTACAACAAGAGGAGAATCGATCCGGGACCAATCAGGATGACAATGGAGACAGCCAAAGAAGGGACGAACATTGACGACTTGCCACTCCACAAGAACCAAGCTTGGACCTGCTCAGGGAAATGAGAAAAGAGATGGACAAGCTTAGGAGTGCAATCAAGGAAAAAACAGACCGAAGTTTAGACCATATGGTCAAGAGGACAGATTCACCCTTCACCATGGCAGTCCTGGAGTGCCCAATGCCCGCAAAGTTTCGCCTACTGCAGCTTGAATTGTTTGACGGGTTGAAGGACCCCTTGGACCACCTTAACACCTTTAAAACCACTCTGGGTCTTCAACAGCCCCCTGATGAGATATTATGCCATTCCTTCCCAACTACCCTCAAAGGAGCTGCGAGGGAGTGGTTCACGAAGTTGCCCACTTCGTCCATTGATGACTTCGAGCAACTAAGTAGCTCCTTTTTATGCCACTTCGTCGAAGGACAATGCCTAAAAAGGCCGGCAAACCACCTGCTTACAATTAAACAAGGAGAAAATGAGACCTTGGGGTTATACGTGAAGCGTTTCACCCGAGTAACTTTAGAGGTGGACGAAGCGGATGACAAAATGCAATTAACGGCCTTTAAAGCTAGGTTAAAGTCTAGGGAGTTTGTGGTCTTGCTCGCAAAGAATCCCTCACGGATGATGGTGGAAATGCTCTTGAAGGCATAGAAGTACATGAACGCTGAGGACGCTCTAACAGCAATCGAAGAGGTAGAAAAGCCTAACGAAAGGGAAAGAAAGGGAGACGATCAGAGAGGACGAAAAAAGGGGTAGGCAGATCATTAAAATACTGATGAGAACAAAAGGAAAGATGATAAAACCCCTCGGACGGTAAGATCCACTCCTTTAATTATGCCCGTTGATAAAATTCTGGCACAGATTAAGGATGAGCACTACCTTAAGTGGCCAAGGCCACTACACTCGTCACCCAGTGTTCATGACAAGAGGAAATACTGTTGTTTCCATAAGGATCACGACAATTACACAGAAGATTGCAGAGACCTGAATGAGCAAATAAAGGAACTCATACAGAGGGGGAAGCTGTAAAAATTTGTAAAGAAGGGAGATTCCAATAGGCCTATGGACAATAACAAGGATAACCCCGAAGCCTCCCCAAGAGACGAAGGCAACAAACCACATCGTCAGCAGAGTGCAATAGGGGAAATAAAGACGATCACATGAGGGCGTCCATAGGGGGGTCGTTTAGATCTTTCAAGAAGTGATACCAAAGGCAACATCCATAGGGTACCACCCCTGAAGCAAAGATGGACGGAAAGGGATATCCTGTTCTCAGAGGAAGATGCCAGAGGAGTGAAGCAGCTGCATGATGACCCCCTAGTTATCATGCTTATGATAGAAGGGTTCAATACCAGGAGAATAAACTAAATGAATTAACTTAACTCATTGACTCTATATTAATTATTGACGCACACAACCACGCTTATTCATATATAAAATAATACACTACGTGTCTATTTAACCAATTTGTTAGGACATATGTGTTTTCACTTATTAAGAACATATGTCACTTATTTATGTAAATTGGCTAATCCTTTGACAAAACGCATTCTACTTGTAATTGGATGGTTCTAGGTGTTTTTAATACTTCAAGAAACAAGGTTTCAAGATCAAGTGTTGAAGTCATCAAGTCTGTCCAAGAAAAATAAGCTGAAGTGCAAAATCATTAAAGCTCGACACCTGCTCGATAGCTCCTCAACACCTGCTATCTGTCGAGATTTATAAAATTAGATTTTCTAATCTGATTTCTTGGGATCCGTGAATGTGTCTTTGGGCCTTCTTTTCTCCTAACCCTAGACATATAAAAATATTATTTTAAGAGCCGTCAAATAGAACACAAGTTGCACAAGCATTGAGCAAACTCTGTTCAAGCAATTTGTGATCAAAGACGAAGTTCTTGACCTAGTTCATCTTCTCTGAAGAAGTTGTTGTGTATTTGCACCAAAGGGTTTTATGACTAAGCATCTTCCTAATCTTCATCGTGTAGGATGAACTGAAGAAATTTGCAGCCAACTTCTCCTTCTAAGTTGGTGTTTGAAGTCGCGTACTAGGATCCGCGCATTGGTTAGTCACGTACTTGGGAGCCATGCATCAAAAGGGGGAACTGTCACTACAGATCAAGTCCAATTGGGTATTGGGGTAAGGGTTCAACTGTAGGTTGGTAAGGTACTTGGGATTCCTTTACTTGTAACCGCTTGATTTGATAATAGTGGAGTTTCAGGAGTGGTGACCTGAAAATCACCCGGTGTGATTTTGCCATAAGGGTTTTTTCCATTCGTAAACAAATCACCGTGTCATTTAATTTTCGCTGCATATTTAGTTATTTGGTGATTTGTTTGTGCTTCCACGTATTTGCATGTTAAATTGATTAATTAATAACTTGGTTAATTAATTAATTGATTTAATCACAAGGGGTTATTCAGTTTGTGGCCTATCAAGTGGTATCAGAGCGAGCACACTCTGATTAGGGTTTAATCTTTGCTGTGTTTGATCCATTTGACCCCTGTTGTCATGGCTGTAACCGGCTTGAAGAGATCTTTGTTTTCAAATACATCTTGTTTTTCTAATCACTATTTGTTTGAGTGTCTCAGAAAATACAAGTCTAAAAGTTATTTGAATTCTCTTATGATGACTATTGGAAAAAATCTCAGTTTGGCTAAGAAGAAACTAGACTGTCTCAGAATGAAAATGTGCAAAGGAGTTCGTCTGAGAAGAGTAAAAGTTAAAGGCTTAGCTCATAAAAGGCAGTTGAGAGAAAGAACCATTCCCTCTGATTTGTCATCTAAGCATGAAGTGTGTTTCATGATGAAGTCTGCATTCAAAGTGATGGACACATGTCTATGGTATCTTGACAGTGGTTGCTCAAGACACATGACTGGAGACAGATCTCTCTTCAAGGTCTTCGAGTCTAAGAAAGGTGGCAATGTTACCTTTGGTGATAGAAGCAAGTCACAGATTAAAGGGAAAGGAATCATATCTCTACCAGGACTGCCAGACATTGCAAATGTTCTTTATGTAGAAGGTCTAAGGGTGAACCTATTGAGCATAAGTCAGATATGTGATCAAGATTTCATGGTGCTATTCTCAAAGGGAAAGTGTCTTGTCATGGATGAGTTTGGAAAGAAGCTCATTAATGGGGTTCGCACTTTGGACAACTGCTATGGATTGGTTCCTGATGCTGATATTGTGTGTAATAGCATTCATTTGCCTAATGAAGATCTATGGCATCAATGAATGGGACATGCTAGTTACAAGCATCTTTCTATTGTATCTAAGCATGAATCAGTCTTGGGGATACCAAAGCTTAGTAGAATGAGCAATGTGGTGTGTGGACCATGTCAGCTTGGAAAACAGACGAAAGCTAAGCATCCAAGCACTCAAACATCAACTACATCCAGACCATTGGAGCTTTTACATTTAGATCTTATGGGTCCAACTAGAACCGAGTCTCTTGGTGGT
The DNA here is from genome assembly GCA_019022515.1 of Quercus aquifolioides. Taxonomy (NCBI): domain Eukaryota; kingdom Viridiplantae; phylum Streptophyta; class Magnoliopsida; order Fagales; family Fagaceae; genus Quercus; species Quercus aquifolioides. Next base: position 225,723 of record JAFHAW010000263.1, read on the forward strand.
AAGAGAAAGAGTACTTCGGGGGGTTGTTTTTATGTAGGTAACAATCTTGTCTCCTAGATGAGCAAAAAGCAGAACTCCATCTCTTTATCCACTGCAGAAGCTGAGTACATCGTTGCCGGTAGCTGCTGCACCCAACTCCTCTGGATGCAAAAACTCCTTCATGATTATGGTATTTGTCAAGAGCATCTCACTATTTATTGTGACAATACCAGTGCCATCAATATCTCTAAGAACCCGGTTCAACATTCTCGAACCAAACACATAGAGATTCGACATCACTTCATTAGGGAGCTTGTTGAAGATGGTACTCTCACTCTTGAGTTTATCCACACTAATGATCAGAAGGCTGACTTGTTCACCAAACCTCTTGACAGCAAACGTTTTGAATTCCTTCGTCAAAACATTGGTGTCATCTCCATGGATTGATCTCCTTCTCCTATTCCTCTTCCTCATGCATTTGCATCTAGTTTTTGCTTTGCTTTGATAACATGTTTTTGTTTGTTTATTTTCAGTTTTTTTTTTTTTTTATATAAAAAAAAAGAAAAAAAAGAAAAATTGAAAAATACAAAAACAGTGTGTGTTTTGTGTACATAGGTACTTGTGTACCTTGGATGACCATTGAAACAAAGTTTTCTAAACTTTGTATCTTTTGTAACTTAGATGAGCATCTCCATGCACAACTAAGCAAGTGAGCTTTATGGCTCTTGTTTGTGATGAGTAAGATTAAGTTATCTCTTAAAACTTAACACTCATGTCACTCTTTTTGACGGGTAGGACTAGAAAATCCTAAGATAAAGGCATTAATAACCATCTCACCACTGTTGCCCGCCAATCATATTATGACACTTGTATGCTTTGGCATAGCAAAAGTGCAGTGTCAAAGACATCTGTATGCTTCAGCATAGCAAAAGTGCAATGTCTATGCTTAACATGTTGGGTATTTCTTTTCTCTCTTTTTATGCCCATGCATAATATGCTTAAAAGAAAATATGCAAAGAAAATAAAAAGCAAAAAGATTAAAATGCTTTAAATATGATTGCAAGCGTGTTTTCTAGGAGATGTGGAAGTTATAGGATGTACCTCGAATCCCCATCAAACAGTTATGATTGTGTGTGAGTTAAAGTTATTTTCTCATATTTCAGATCGTCATAAAATGTATACACATATGCAATCTTGTGATGTTTTTCACACACAACACACAATATTCTTTGCTACTATTGATACATGTGCAAGTACAATGTGATTTGGCCATCACAAGTGTTTACATGTGCTAATGTATGCTCACTAAACTGTCTTGACTTGTTTTTAAAAAATAAAATTGGTTAGACTTGTTTAGTGTGTATGTGTGTTTCTGAGGATCCATGTGCTTAAACTGCTTGATGAGAGATGTTTTTGAGAGCTTAATATGTTGATTGGATCATTGGTTGAGGTGTATGTTGGATTGCATTCATGTCTGTGTTTTTCACTTCTCGAAAAACTGCTTTTAACTGCTAGCTCGACACCTCTTCAACACCTTCTCGATACCTTGTTATCTGTCGAGCTTCTCAAGCCTTTTTCTTATCGCAATCTCGACACCTCTTCGACACCTGATGGATCGATCGAGAAAGTTCCTGTCTCCTCGATACCTTCTCGATACCTTGTCGATCGATCGAGCTTCTGTTCTTGGTTTTGGTGTTTATTCCTCGATACCTTCTCGACACCTGTAGCTGTTGATGTTCATTTTCTCGACACCTACCTCGACAGCTGTCTCGACACCTCTCGACACCTTAGTTGTCGAGAATTACTGAAGCTCCTATATAAGCTTCTGTTGCGATCTGAACTTCATTTTCTCAATCTCTCTCGATCTATCCACGGTTGTTCATCTCCCAAACCTCTTTTTCTCACTCAAAATCTCCAACCCAGGTGATTTCGGCCCTTCCTTGCTTCAAATCACTTGGAATGATATCTTTTTCCCTCATTATTCATGCATTTCATGTTTTGAATCTTAGGTTAAGGGTTTTTGAAAATTTTTGGGGTTTTTCAAAATTAATGAGTTTTTTCTTGAAATTTTGGGTTGGGTTTTCACTTAAATGTGTTCAAAATGTCATACATTGCATTTCATGTGCATTAGAATGGTATTTTCATGCATTTAGATGTGTGTTCTATACTTGTGTGCTGGTAGGATTGGATTGGGCTGAGCCCATGATGCTTTTTAATTTGCATGTCACATGTTCATGCATTCCCCATGCATACGTACTCATTGTTCAATATATTTGATATATGTGAACTGTTTTGGGACTTTTCTGATTGTCTCCTTCTCTATCTCTTTCTCATTCTATTTACATTAGTAGTGTCTATGGCACCTAAGCGTAAATCCACTCCGGCTCGGAACCCTCTGCGTTCTGGAGCTTCTTCATCTTCTGATTCTGCTCCTTTCAATCTTCGGTTCCGTGATGGTGATACCCACAAGGCATTTTCGGAGAACTTTTCTAGACGAGGTGTTCATTCGGAACGCCAAGTCATTTTGGCGGACTTCACCGACACTGACCTTCCCTCTGTCATTCACAGTAGGGGATGGGAGTCACTGTGTGACGTCCCGGTCACATGTCCTCTCGTGCTCATTCAGGAGTTTTACTCCAACATGCACGGGATCGATCGTTCAGTACCTCTCTTTTTCACTCGCGTTCGAGGTACGCGCATCCCTGTCACACCGCAGCTAGTTGCGGATGTGCTTAGGGTTCCTAGGATAGAGTTTCCTGACTATCCTTCTTGTGAGCGTCTGAGGACTGTGTCCAAAGATGAGCTCATCTCTGCTTTTTGTGAGCGCCCCGCTGATTGGGGTGAACATCAGTATACATCATGTAGACCTTTTGCTAAAGGTCCTAGATTCCTCAACATGGTGGTGACTTTTGTACTCCATCACAGAGCCTCGTGCTCAATTTTTTTTATCTCTTCTTAAGCATCTGACTATAGATTTTCCTTCTCATTTAATTCTTTCTATCATAGATGTTCATTTAGATTCGGCGTCCTGTGATAAGCTCATCTTTCCTTCCGCTATCACGAGGATCTTACGCCATTTTTCTATCCCTTTTCCTGTGTCCGACCACTTCACACACATTTGTGCCATAGATGCCGCTACCGTAAAACGTAGTGAGGCTCAGTTTAGGTCGAGACAGACGGATTCCACTCCTCCCTCCCGTTCAACTCCATCCAGATCTGCTCCATCTACATCTGCTCCTTCTTCCTCTATGGGCGATGTATCTCTTGGAGACATCATGGCGCAGCTGCAGCGCATGGATGCTCGCCTCGATACACTCTCCACTGAGTTGTATCAGGTGAATGTTCGTGTTGGTCGTATTGCACAACGGCAGGCGACCATGGGTGGTTTTGCTTCTGAGGCTACTCCTTCACCACCTCTTCCAGCGGCTTTTGACTCTGAGGATGATGATGATAATGGTGATGACGATGACGCTTCGGATGATGATGGAGATGCTAGCTCTACTGATGAGATGTCTACATGACACTCTACCCTTTGTCACTCGTGACAAAAAGGGGGAGTAGTTTTGGGTTATGAGAGTAGTCATCTTAGGGGGAGAGTTAGTATAGGACATTTTTGTTAGGGGGAGTGTTGATATTTGAGGGATGTAGTGAGGTTTTGATGTATCTTTTCTTTTCTATTCTTTTTAGATGCATTGATCTTGTATAAGAGGTATTTTGACCAATTTTACATACATTGTACTTATTTTCTCTATATATGTGGATGTATGTTTCTTTCACCTATCTCTTCATGTGTTGTTTCTTCTCTATCTTTATACACATGTTCATTATACTTGTATGCAATCTATTATTTCTGTTTCACACAAGATGCATTGATGAGTTTTGTTTAAAGTGTTTCAGAAATACAGGTTGTCAAAGTCTACTTGCCATAAACTCTTTTCTTGCAAAGTTTTTCAAGGGTTTGTGATAGGATAGATTTTATTGTATTCAACAAGTGAGTATGAGTTGAGTGATTTATGACTTCTCTCATATGTTCATTTGTTTGTTGTGGTTTTGTCACGGATTGCCAAAGGGGGAGATTGTTAGGACATATGTGTTTTCACTTGTTAAGAACATATGTCACTTATTTATGTAAATTGGCTAATCCTTTGACAAAACGCACTCTACTTGTAATTGGGTAGTTCTAGGTGTTTTTAATACTTCAAGAAACAAGGTTTCAAGATCAAGTGTTGAAGTCATCAAGTCTGTCCAAGAAAAACAAGCTGAAGTGCAAAATCATTAAAGCTCGACACCTGCTCGATAGCTCCTTGACACCTGCTATCTGTCGAGATTTATAAAATTAGATTTTCTGATCTGATTTCTTGGGATCCGTGAATGTGTCTTTGGACCTTCTTTTCTCCTAACCCTAGACATATAAAATGATTATTTTAAGAGCTGTCAAATAGTACACAAGTTGCACAAGCATTGAGCAAACTCTGTTCAAGCAATTTGTGATCAAAGACGAAGTTCTTGACCTAGTTCATCTTCTCTAAAGAAGTTGCTATGTATTTGCACCAAAGGGTTTTGTAACCAAGCATCTTCCTGATCTTCATTGTGTAGGATGAATTGAAGAACTTTGCAGCCAACCTCTCCTTCTAAGTTGGTGTTTAAAGTCGCGTACTGGGATCCGCGCATTGGTTAGTCACATACTTGGGAGTCGTGCATCAAAAGGGGGAACTGTCACTACAGATCAAGTCCAATTGGGTATTGGGGTAAGGGTTCAACTGTAGGTTGGTAAGGTACTTGGGATTCCTTTACTTGTAATCGCTTGATTTGATAATAGTGGAGTTTCGGGAGTGGTGACCTGAAAATCACCCGGTTGGGTTTTTGCCATTAGGGTTTTCCCCATTCGTAAACAAATCACCGTGTCATTTAATTTCCGCTACATATTTAGTTATTTGGTGATTTGTTTGTGCTTCCACGTATTTGCATGTTAAATTGATTAATTAATAACTTGGCTAATTAATTAATTGGTTTAATCACATAGGGTCATTCAGTTTGTGGCCTATCACAATTAAATGCTTGAACAATCACTAATTTTACAATTTTTCTTTTTGAATTTTTCTGACTTTATAACAAAAAGTTATTATAACAGTTTGTTTTAGTAAATAGTACTACTTATTAGAATACACACGAAAATAATAATAGTGTTTTAACCGGGTTTATAATACATTACATAACCAAAGTACAACTACAAAAGGGTCTAATCTTTGTAGTTGTAGACTGGGATTATAAAAAAAGTTATTATAATATGATAACAATACACACATATGTAATAAACCCTCTCTCTATTTCATAATTATTAAATTATATAAAGTTATATTATATTTATGCTGTACACACAAATATCCACACACATCATTATTCACACAAATAACATTATAAAAAAAAAGTAATGCACACAATTAATATTAGACACAATCACACACATATAATATAAATTTATAATAAAGAGTGACACTTACAGTTCATAAACACTTGCTTGTACTCTTAGAGTTGGAAATACTTGTAATAAGGATGTATAAAATTTAAGTTAAGGTGTGCAAAAATATTTTTAAGAATAATTTAAAATATTAAACTAAAAAAAATATTATAAATATATATATATATATATATGGGTTCAAGTTACACCTGATGTAACTCTTGTAAAGTTACGCATTTTTTACACCGTAGATTTGTAAGTGATTTAACGGCTAAAAAAAATCATTAAATGCCATTAATTTCCATCTCATTCATAATTAATACTAGTATTTTCTCTATCTTCTTATTTATTATTTTTTGCTTGATTAAAGGGCAAACTGCCATTTTTAACAACTTGCATTTGTATACTTGAAAAAAAATATATATATATATAAATAAGAAAAATATTTGAGATAGATAATTGGTGACAAATAGAATGGTCAAGTAATTTTAGCTAAGTGCTTGGAAATGGTAGTTCATTTTTTATTTGATCGATTGAGAAGAACATGTTCATTTTTTATTTGATCAATTGAGAAGAACAAGTTCATTTTCAAATAGTAGTTCATATATATATATATATATATATATATATATATATATATATTTTACCTATATGTTAAATGTCTATTACGAACTCAGTAACACATAGAACAAAACAATTATGAATAAATAAAAAATAAAAAAATAAAGGAAGAAGAAGAAGAGAACATGATAAAGACGAAGAAGGCAGAGATTTGCATGAAGGCTATACGTTTGTGAACTGTGAAGACACTTTTTTTTTTTTTTTTTTTGATAACCATAGAGAAGTTACCTATAATTTAATTACATTTGGGCTTAGCATCGAGGCTATTGGACGAACTCTCAAGCCGTTATGGAAAACCCGGAATGGCTTCGAAATCCGAGATGTAGGAAACCATGTCTTGCTCTTTGTATTTGATGATGAGAACGAGGCTGAAAGGGTTTTAGCAACTGAACCGTGGACTTATGACAAACATCTCATTATTCTCTCTCGTTATGATGGATCAAGTCCTATATGGGATGTGGAATTTCATACAGTCAAATTCTGGGTCCAAATTCATGGCCTCCCAGTGAACAAACTAACTGAGAGGACAGCCTATGGGATTGGGAAAAGCATTGGGGAAGTATTAAGAGCTTCACAGCCCGGTGAGTTAATTGGTGGTAATTTTTTGAGAATCAGAGTAGGCATTAACGTCACAAGACCTCTCAGCAGAGGACGTAAGGTTCTTCTCGGCAATGACAAAGAAGTTTGGGTTAATTTTAAGTATGAGAAGATGCCAAACTTTTGCTACTGGTGCGGGATGGTGTCTCACGATGCAAAGGAGTGTAGTGTGTGGTTATCCAGTAAGGGTTCGTTGCCTTTGGATCAACAAGAATATGGCCCATGGCTTCGGGCTGATCCATTCTCAGTAGGCAAGAAGTCATTTGTGTTTGTACCAGGCACAGGAGGTGATTTCGGAGGGAAAGATGCTCCTATGGGGACCGGTAGTGGACCAGAAAGGAGAACACAAGGAACGGCGCCGCCGTATGAAGCTGCCACAAACCTGGTTGACCTCGAATCTTCTGAGGCTAATCAAAATACAGAAATCCCGGGTAATACGGCTACTATCTCGCAAACTTCCCATGCAGGTAAAACACCGGATTGTTCTGAATCTCTGCCTATTGTGATGCCGGCTAATACGCACACAAAGTTGGTAAACTTTGAAACTCAAATCCAGGATATTGACATGGAAATAAATAAATATGATTCTCATGTTCCCTATATAGCTAACCCTGGTATTACGGATGAGTTGTCTCCTTGTATGCCCAATTATTCTGACCAGGTACATGCACGTGACAAGCTCAGTCTGTTGGTCCATAAAGATGCACGTGACTCCACTAATGTGCCACGTGACCTAGAGGGGACCCAGTCATGTTTGAGAACTTGGAAACGTTTGGCACGTTTGAAACAAATTGAAGAACAAACCATGCATGAACCAGCTTTAGGCAAACGTCCTATAGCAGTGGAGGAAGATGATGAGGTAGACCAGTCAAGAAAGAAGCTACAAATTTCTAGTGGAGAGCACAACTTAATGGCGGAGGTTGCAAAGCAGCCCCGCCATTCCCAATGAGTTGTCTAGCATGGAACTGTCGTGGGCTTGGGAACCCATGTACAGTTCGAGAGCTTGGAGATTTAATCCGGGCAAAAGATCCCTTTGTCATGTTTTTAGCCGAGACATGGGCAGATGAAGAAAGGCTAAAAGAAATCAAAAGAAACTTAAGTTTTGATAACTTGCACTTTGTGGAGAGAATCAATAGAGCTGGAGGTTTGGCTCTTTTTTGGAAGAACAATGTTGATCTACATGTTGAAACGTCCTCAAAAAACCATATTGATGCTGTTATGGACAAAGGGAAAGAAGGAGCATGGAGACTTATTGGATTTTATGGTGAGCCTGTGACACACAAAAGAATAGAGTCTTGGAATCTACTTCGAGAGCTCAATTCTCGAATGACACTTCCTTGGCTTTGTTTGGGGGATTTTAATGAAATAACTCAACAATCAGAGAAATTGGGGGGTAGTGTTAGAAGCCAAACACAGATGCAACTTTTCAGAGATGCGATTGATGAGTGTGGTTTTATGGATCTCGGATTTACCGGTTCTCAATTTACTTGGAAGAAGCACTTCAATGATGGTCATTCAGTATGGGAGCGATTAGATCGGGGTATGGCTAACAGTGAATGGTTGACTAAATTTGCTGGGACCATTGTTCATCACTTACCTTCCTTTTCTTCGGACCGCTGTCCACTTTGGATTGTGCCAAGGGGTTTGATCCTACAGAGTACTTCCAAACCCTTCCGGTTTGAAGAAATGCGGCTAACAGAGAAAGGATGTATTGATACCATTCAAGCAGTTTGGGCTGTGAATGATCCAGTTGACCCGGGTACGAAAGTAATCAAAAAGATAGAGAGATGTGGTGTTGAGCTGAAGAAGTGGAGTATGAAAAGTTTTGGTAGTGTAAGAAAAGAGCTGGAACTTAAGAAGAAAGAAGTTGTGCAGGCCGAAAAGGAAGCAATAAGATCTGGGCATAATTTTCGGGTAAGGGAATTGATGCTTGAACTCAACAAACTCATGGATAAGGAGGCTCGGATGTGGTTGCAAAGATCTAAAGTTCAATGGGCAAAATATGGAGATAGGAACTCTAAGTATTTTCATGCAAGAGCCACTCAAAGGCTTCGGAAAAACTCAATCTCTTCTCTCAAAAAAGCTGATGGCACGTGGTGTGGAGATCAAAATGAAGTGGCAGAAACAAATTGTGGCCTACTACCAAGACTTATTTAAGTCAGCCAATCCTATAAATTTGGAGAACACTACCCAGCACATACAGCCCATTATAAATGATGAGATGAACGCAAGCTTAGTGGCTGAATTTGAAGCTATGGAAGTACAAGAAGCAATTAAGCAAATGGCCCCTCTAAAAGCCCCTGGTCCGGATGGTATGCCCCCTGTCTTTTATCAAAACTATTGGGATTTATTGGGTGAGGATGTCACCTCTTCTGTGCTTTGTTTTCTAAACTCTGCATTTTTGCCGGCTAACCTTAATCATACTTTTATTACTCTCATTCCTAAGGTTAAAAATCTGGAATTTGTGTCTGAATTTCGGCCTATTAGCCTATGTAATGTATTGTATAAAATATTTTCAAAGGTTTTAGCAAATAGGCTTAAAAAAATCCTTCCAAATATTATCACTGAAAACCAAAGTGCTTTTGTGAAGAGTAGGCTGATTTCAGATAATATTTTGGTGGCTTTTGAGTCTTTACACAGTATGCAGAGGCACACAGGGAAAGATGATTATATGGCCATAAAGCTTGATATGAGTAAAGCCTATGATAGGGTGGAGTGGGTCTATTTAGAAGCGGTGATGAGGAGAATGGGGTTTGATGAAAGATGGGTTAGATTGATGATGATCTGCATAACTACTGTTTCCTACTCCATCCTGGTTAATGGTGAACCTAAAGGCATGATTGTCCCAACCCGAGGAATCAGACAGGGTGGCCCACTATCTCCTTTTTTATTCTTGCTGTGTACTGAAGGGTTGAACGGTCTGATTTCCCATTCAGCCAACCGGGGTGATATAAAGGGATTTGCTTTATGCAGAAACAGCCTGAGACTAACACATCTTCTCTTTGCAGATGATAGTCTTCTCTTTTGAGGGCCACAGAGCAGGAATGCAATAATATTTTGGAGATCTTGGATGTGTATGGGAGGTGTTCTGGCCAACAAATCAACCGGAATAAAACCACCATCTTTTTCAGTAAGCTTACTTCAGAAGAAACAAGACAGCACATCAAACAAGCATTGGGGGTGCCTGAAATCAAGCAGTATAAGAAATATTTAGGACTACCTTCTTTTGTGGGGAGAAAAAAGAAAGCCAGTTTCAACTTCATAAAGGAGAAAGTTTGGAGAAAGTTGCAAGGGTGGGAGGAAAAGTTACTTTCACAGGCAGGGAGAGAGATCCTGATCAAAGCAGTAGTGCAAGCAATACCCACCTACACCATGAGTTGCTTCAAAGTCCCCATCGGCCTATGTAATGATTTGGAGAGCCTTATTAGAAAATTTTGGTGGGGTCAACGTGGAGATAGACGTAAGATTCATTGGGTGAAATGGGAAACTCTTACCCAGTCTAAGTTTGCAGGTGGCATGGGATTTAAAGATTTGTCTCTTTTTAACGATGCTTTGTTAGCCAAACAAGCTTGGCGTCTCCTACACAATAAAAACTCACTTTTGCATAGAGTTTTCAAAAGTAAATTTTTCCCTACTTGCTCATTCATGGAAGCCCCAGAGAACCCAAGTGGCTCATATGCTTGGCGTAGTATACTCATGGGAAGGGAAGTATTGGTGAGAGGAGGTCAGTGGAGAGTGGGTAACGGAAAGTCTATCAAGATCTGGGATGACCCATGGCTGCCTAGCTTAGAGCATCCAAGAATCTTGTCTCCAGTCATAGATGGTTTACAGGAAGCAACGGTGGATTGTCTCATCAACCCCACATCTAGGAGCTGGGATAAGGAGGCATTATTTGGCTACTTTGCCCCACTGGAAGCTGAATTGATTTTAAAATTAACACTTAGCCCAACCAATGTTGAGGATAAGTTCATTTGGCCTCATGTCCCTAATGGAGTTTATACTGTGAAGTCAGGCTATAGATTCCTTGTCAAAGACAAATCAGGCCCATCACCATCTACCCAATCTCAGACAGAAGCCACAAGCGTTTGGAGTTGTATATGGAAGCTCTCGGTGCCGAACAAAGTTAAAAACTTCCTTTGGAGGGCTTGTAAGGAAGCTCTGCCAGTGAAGACAAATCTGGTCCGCAGAAGGGTCATTGATGATGATGTCTGTTGTCACTGCAACTTGAAAGCCGAGGATGGTTACCATGCATTGTGGGAGTGCTCTGAACTCTCGGCCATTTGGGAAACTGACATGATGTGGCTGTTTTGCAGGTCTAAGAAGTTTTCAAATTTCTTTGAGCTTACAAGGTTCGTGCTGGAGACTGATAGGCAACCTGAACTGTTTGCGTTGATCACGTGGACAATATGGTTTCGCCGTAATCAACTACGAACAAGCAACAAGGCCTTCCCGATATCCCAGGTCTTACCTTCAGCAAAGCAAATGCTTCAGGAGTTCTCAGAGGTGCAACCAGCAGCTTCGTTGCAGACGTTTTCTCCGCACAGGTCTCGAACTAAGTGGGAACCTCCTCCTCCGCCGCACTTGAAGATTAACTTTGATGGTGCAGTCTTCAAAGAAACAGAGGAAGCTGGGTTAGGCGTGGTTGTACGAGATTCTCATGGGACGGTGCTTGCTTCCTTGGCGGAGAAGATCAAGCTTCCATCCTCATCAGACGAAGTTGAAGCGCTAGCAGCTGTTCGAGCTATTACCTTTGCTATGGACCTCAATCTACCCTCTTTTATTGTCGAAGGAGACTTGGAGGTGGTTATTTCAGCCTTAAGAAAGGAAGAAGATTCTTTCTCATCTTTTGGTCATTTGATTTCTTCTATTAAGCATTATTTAGTTTCTTGTAACTGTGTTTACTTCTCACACACTCGTAGGTCGGGAAACTCCGTTGCTCATTCTTTAGCGAAACATGTTAGAACTATTGATAGTTTTTATGTGTGGATGGAGGATGTTCCACCACAAATTGCTGATGTACTTTTAGCCGATTTTGGCTGAGTTGCTTTCTATAAAGTTGAAGCTGGATTCTCAAAAAAAAAAAAAAAAAAAAAAAAAAAAAAAAAAATTCTAGTACACATCAACTCCAAATGTGGAGGAAATACATTTGAAACTTCAAACGCATTTTATGCGTTTTGGCATGATCGTCACCACTTTTGTTACTTCAAAACGTATTTAACATTTAATTGGACTATACATAAATAGGTGTTTGAATCATTTTACCATTCTTGCACATGTAAGGTGGTATAGGACCAGTCAAGAAATTCTCTAGCCTTAAGATTCATGGGAAAAAGACTTCTTTTTTTACAGAAACTCATGGGAAAAAGACTTGTTTCAAAGAAAATTGAGAATAGGCATTTGTGCAAGTTTAGGGATGAATTAATTAGGAGAGAGAAAGAAAGTAGAAAATAATATAATATAATATTCTCTCAAATTAATTTTAAAGATGACATTGATTATAGTGATTTTTTAACTATTAGATTTTTTAGAAATCTATGGTGTAAAAAATGTGTAATTTTTGTAGAGTTATATTAGGTGTAACTTAAAGATGGGTTCAAGTTCCACCTTTTTTAAACCATTGGATTTAAGTAAATCTAACAGTTAAAAAAAAACCATTATTATTACAAATATTCTTATTAGGATCTCATTAATTATCCTCATTTATTACATTCTAAACTTATCTCTACCGAAAAACATTTGACTCTCTCTCTCTCTCTCTCTCTCTCCGATCCAACGGTATGAATCACAGATGCTTATCATGTGGCCATGACTATGAGTCTATGAAGTTCGAATTTCCCTTGTTTCCCTTCTGACATGTGACGTGCATGGAATGAAAAAGAAATTGTTCTAGTAATTCCAAATTCCAGACTATACATATCATTACTACTTCAGTACTACTTTTCCAAGCATTCACCGAGGAAATTACTGTGACAATTTCATACAATCAAGTCACTCTCCATAGGTCTATAATGACCTCACCTAAAAAGACTTGCAGAACCACACAAGCACCTTCCCTCTTTAATTTCATATCTGACTATTTTGATGTCTTCAAATACACCTTATGTAACTTTAAAAAATTACACATTTTTTAAATCATTGAATTTAAGTAGATCCAACGGTAAAAAAAAAGACCCTCATTAATGTTAATATTCTAATTCATCTCATTTATTATCCCCTATTTAATATATTCCATACTTATTTCTAAATCCAAAAAAATTTATAACACTACTATTGCTTTTAGTTGTTCTCTATCTCTACGTTTCTCTCTCTAGAACACTCTTCTCTGGATTTTTTTTTATTCTTTAAGAAAGTGTTTCTCCTTCTCTTTTGTTTTTGTTTGTAGATTTAGGTTCCTTATGTTATTATGTTTGTGTAAATTAATTTGTAAACTATGTGCTGATGATGATAAACAATTGGACATGATCTGCTGCAACAACATTAGATGTTGTAGCTATGAAGATCAACTAATTTACCCTTTTGTTTTTGAGGCAAAAAGTTCGAAATAAGCAATTGGTCATTGTAATGGCCCCTTAAAAAATCAAATTTATCCTCAAAATCAGAGTTTTTTATATTCGTTTTTAACTTTTGTTTTTGTTGGTAGAGTGTCCTTATGTTTATCTATTTTTTTTAACTTTCGTAACAACCTGCTAATGATGATAAACATTTGGGCATGAGATGCAACAAAAGAGAGAGTGTTCTAGAGAGAGAAACGTAGAGAAAGAGAACAACTAAAAGCGATAGTTGCGTTGTAAATTTTTTTGGGTTTAAAAATAATTATGAAATATATTAAATAAGGGATAATAAATGAGATAAATTAGAATATTAGTATTAATAAGGATTTTTTTTTTTTTTTACCTTGGATCTACTTAAATCCAATATTTTAAAAAATGTGTAATTTTTTAGAATTACACAAAGTGTAAATTGAACTCATCTCATATATATATATATATTTGGAAATCAAGGGTTTATAACTTGAACCCCTAAACAAAGGGTATAGCCTGTTACAGATAAGTTTCTCAAAAGAAAATCTGTCATGACAAGTGACAACAGACAAGTATCATTTATGTAAGAACTGATTCTTACGGGATTGAATGTCAAATTTAGCTTTGAAAGTCTTCCAATAAATCGTTCAATGGACTAGAAACATTTAATACAATCGAAGTCATTTCAAATTTTCAGCCCCCAGTGAGAAAACTCTTCCACTGTTTCAATAGTATTCATGTTGATCTTTTATAATTGGGTTTGAGTGGGATCAGGTGTTTGACCAACGGAGGCCATCTGATCATGATCAATTCATTAACATCAAACAATTAAGGCAAGCCAAAGACTAATTTGTTAAGACATTAATTTTTATGATTGATTCTCACAATCAGATGGATGCAATTGACGAACCAACTTGATTCAATTGTGGCCAACAGTGTCATATTTTTTTTTTAAATCAATTATAAGCTGACACGTAAACATATTATGAAATTGAATGTATTTGATTGTAGACAGACTATTTAAATTTCTACGAGTTACTGTGCACCTTGACAGAAGTCATAGAATGATAGAACACAGTGCATGTATGTTAAACGAAGAGGAGATGGTGGTTGTGCCCTTTACTCACCGCCACTTTCACAACCACCATCTACTCTTCATTTAACATACATAATGATAGTACACAGTAAATATGTGTACTTGACCCAATAGTCAGTGTGAATAGGAAGAAATACGTGTATCAAGTGTCGCAATTCTCTTCAAAATCTGCTCATCGCTTATCAGGTGAGGTGATGCAATGTCGAGAAATAATGAGGAAACCCCTTGAAGAAGGAATGAAAAAGTTTCTAGAAGCTGAAAATTCAAGTGGGGTTAAAACTCTTCCTATTATTCACCGGAAACTGGAAAGTATTTAGAGAGCTTAGCGTACGTTTTCTAATTTGTGAGACTCATATGTGAGCCCTATTCACATATCACAAAAAAAAAAACTTATTCTTATGAAAGATAGCACAACAAATAATCCTTATTTATACTCTCAATTCACTTTTAAATATTCAATTGACATGTTTAAATTTCCTATATATGTTAGTGATTTAATTTTTTATGGAAATATGAATAATGACTACATATTAATTATTTTTGTTTATATCTTTTAATTGTATGCGCATGTAGTTGTTTGAGTTATAATTTATATGAGTATAACTAGATTATATTATGGATTTTTCAAATCCTTTTTTTAAGAATTTTTATTTAATTCCCATCTCAATTACATTTCTTATTTGTATTTATCTATTGTATGATCATTAATTTTTTTATTTAACTATATATTCATTTTTGTTGATTAAATTTCCCAAATATTTTTTAAATAAACTTTCTTTCAATGTTATCTTTTAGTCCTTACCCTAGATTAAGCTCATGAATCCACTGTTACCTTTAAGTCACTTTAATCTAAATTGGACGAAATTGACATTCAGTGTCCATTTGGTTATCTCATAGTTTTTAATAGTTTATTTGTATAGTGTATATATATACATAATTTTATTTTATATTAAAAGGGTAGTTTGTAAAAGAGGAAAAGTTAAACGTTGAATGTTGTGTTATCTAGAGGAAGAACAGTGAATTTGAATTTTGAAACTTAGTTAGGGAACATATTCAAAAATTGAAATTTTAATGGATAAAATCAAAATTACCTCAAGCTTTCAATTTAGTCTATATTTTAATTTATAATGGTTGAGGTGATAATAATTGATGTATTACAATCATGATGTGATTCGCTATATTAATAAAAATATTATTACATTAACCAAAATATACCACCTTCAAGTTTTATGAAAATTGAGAAGCACTGTATATATACTAAAAGTTTTATTGGATTGAATTTACAAATTGATGTGTGATCATAAAAATATATTTTAAATACTCATTTATAAGTTAGTTGAAATCCACAATGGTTTTCATTGCCATGTCAAATTTAAAACTTATAATAACTTTAACAGTTTATCATGAAATTTGTTATATGTTTTTTGTAAAAATAAATACAAGTGGTTGCAACACATACCAGCCGCAATGACTTTGACCTGGACTTGATGTTTCTATTTGCTTATTGATTAGGGAGTTGGGGGAAAATCTCTCATTTGTGAAGCGCATGAGACCACTCTCTCATGGGCCCCACACGTCTCATGCAGCTCTTTCATTTAACCCAAGCGCAAAGGGACACCTTAATATTGACTCCACAGTCCGCAAGGACTACAACAAGGTGGACAAACCAACGCCGCTAATTTACATCCAACCTTGAAAATTCTCACGTATACTATTCAACCAATTCATAGCCCCACTTGGAGATAAAATTTTGGTAGTCCTAAGCTCGGCTGGACTTAGACGTCTCTAATAAGAAACAATGGCAAAGGCGGAAAGCATAGCAACAACAAAGACGCCTTGATCATTTGGAAAATTTTTGCATACAAACAAATGGTCAATTTTGTGATGCTTACAGATATAAGTATTTTCTTCTATTCCTTTTTTATAATTTTCTATCTTGTCACACTCACACAACTCAGCTGCCGAACCCATGTATTGGTTGGGTGTTCTCCAAATTACCTAGTATAAGTAATATCTTTTTCCATATTTGATCATTAAAATATTAAAAAATAAAAATTGCTCATCTTTCAAAAATTCAAGCAACTTATTGCCCCAGTTGGAGACGAACTTTTGGTACTAAGCTCGGCTGGACTTAAAGAGGTTAAGAAATAGTGGTAACGGCGGAAAGCATAGAAATTACAAAGAGTCAATCAAATAATGGTTATGAACCACGTTTTCACCAGTTATTGGTTAAAGTGATTGGCGGGTTTGGTTAGAGTTTTGTGACAGATTCTCCAACGTGTAAAAATAGTAACTACATTGAGTTTAGGCTTAATTCATGTGTATATATATTGTAATCGTGTAATTACTTATTAATCCAATTTAGTTAATTTCTCTCAAGAATCGCTCTCAAATCTCTCTAATATCTTATTTTCTCACTGGTTTCCTTTATTTTCCCTCTCTTTCTTTCTCTACTTTCTGTTTTCAATACTGCTATTAGAATTAGAGGACTATGACTAGTTGCATCTTTGTATTTATCTTATAGCTTCGCTTTTTTCTTTTTAAATGGATTATCTCAACTCTTCTTGATTTCAATTAATTTATTAAATTACTAATGGTCTTAAAAATTTAAGCTCTTAAAAATTAATAAATTTAATTATTTAACCATAATTCTAACATAATTTATACTCATATAAGCATGTGAGAACATTTTATATATATATATATATATATGATGTTCTCATATGTTGGTGTAACTCCATAAAAGTTATACCTTTTTATAACCATCGATTTTCATAAAATCTAATGGTTAAAAAGAAAACAGTATTATCTACATCATTATTAAATACTTACCTAATTAATAGCATCTTCATTATCTCTCTCCTTATTAATTACATTTACAAGTATCCTAACTTTATTTGGATTGATGAGATTTACTTATAAAATTGGTGGGATTTAAGTTCAATTTCGTTAGGTTCGTTAGGTAGGGCAAGGATCTATCTAGCTATGGTTTTCTTATAATTTGGGGTAATCCGGGAAGGTGGTAAGCAAAGGACAAAGGTTACAGTTGGTTATGGTCCACCAAATGTGATGGATAAATCCCATAAAAAAAAAAAAAAATTGTGATGGATAAATAAAGAGAAATAAGGAAGATAAACAAAGGGATTTGCAGGAAATTAATATTAATAGTTGTAAAACCAAATCTTAAATTGTTATCTCTACTCATCTAATAAAAAGTAGGTGGATATCTCTCTGTTTTTAAGACAATAAGAAATTTTGTGAGTTATCTATCTGTGATTTAAAATTTAATTTGTCACTACACGGTCAGATGCATCATTGGAGGTCAATTTGTGTTATTCTCTCTCTTTGAATTAGCCCATCGAAGTGACGGCCACCAAACTTATCGAAGAATATATATGAGTTGATGTCTTGGTCTTTTTTTTTTTTTTTTTTTTTTTGTAGGAATTGATGTCTTGGTCTTGACCCCTAATATACCTTGGATGGGGCCACGGGGTTATAGGTTTGAAAGAATTTTAGTCCGCCATGTATGACATATTGGATTTGAAAAAAAAAATTTTTGGAATGAATCGATGTCTTGGTTCTATTGCTAAATTAGGAGTCCTAAATAGGGTGTCAACTTGGGTTAGCGTGTCAGGTTGGTGTCGTGTCGAGGTAGAAGTATTCGATTAAATGACTCAATCCAAACCCGACCCATTTAATAATTGTGTCATGATCCTTCAATCCTAACCAGACATGTTAAGAAGGTGGGTTGACCTGACCCAACCCACTTGACACGTTTAATAAACGGGTTGTGTTAGGTTGACACAAATGTGACACAACTCATTTGAACTTACTTAATATTAAATATAACATCTATCTAGAAATAAATTTTTTTACATTCCAAGAGTAGTGTATACACTTCAAGTCTTCAATCCACATTCAAAATAATTTAGTCCAACAAACATATAACATCCATCTAGAAATAAGTTCTTTACAAAAATAGAAGAAGGTTTAGAGATTTAGGGTTTGTAGGGTTTAGAGATCTAGGGTTTGTAAAGTTTCAATTTCCAGTTATATCCCTTGTAAGTTTTTGTAATTACTTACTTTTCTTTTTAAGTTTAAAATGTAGGTTGGATATAAAAGGTATTTGACAAATCTAAAATAAAATAAATATTTATTTGTTATACGAGTTAAATGGGTTGTGTTAAATGAATCATTTCGAGTTGATACAAATAAATTGGCTTGTCAAACGTGTCTATTGCAGGTTACGCAGGTTAACCCGCTTATGACTCGTTTCTTATCGTGTCGCTTTCGAGTTGATCTGTTTATAACCCAAATCCGCTAAGGTCCAACCCTAACATGCAAAAACCCATGTCGGGTTCGTGTCGTGTTTGCGGGTTTAGTCGAACATTGACACCCTTAGTCCTAATAGAAGGTTGATAGGTATACTTTGATTTATCCGAAGACAATTAGAAACTGACTGATTGAAGGAGAAAATGGGATTCCATTCCCTTAATTTTCTCGAAGTGTTTATTTTCTTTGTCCTTTACCAAATCTTCCATAGACAATTAGACTTTGTTTCGTGGACATGTGAGCATGTGCTCTGAGAATCTTTGTGCTCCCATGGTTTTATTATTATTATTATTATGGAACACTCCTGAGATATGGAACATCCTTTATGTACTTGTTTGTTTGTTTTTTTTTTTTTTTACATGTCTACCGTTAAATGTTCATGAAAATATATAATGAGTAGCTCATGTAATAACAATGGTCCATATTTAAAGTTATATTTCCATATAAAATAATGCCACAAGAAATTTTATATTACACTTAAAAGTTAAAAGCTCAAGGGAAATCTATCATGCCCCAAACCCGATACCCAGATTTGTGACCATGACCGGCATGCTAATATCAAGCCTAAACCTGATATTAACAAGAACCAACTTAACTATTACAAAACTTTTACAAAAGCTTTCCTCTTTCTTATCATCTTTGTTTCTTTTACTTAAATGGTATAATTTTTCACTTGACATTCAGAGCATCTACACTGTACTCGAAGAATAATATAATCCACCAGTTACTCAGATTCTGAATCTCACATAATACATCTCTTAATACTGTAAAGTACACAACTTTCTTTAGATCCTCAAATACACAATACTACAAAACTAACATCGAATTGCTAATTTGGGATCTATCCTTTTAAAACTAAAACTAGCTCCTTCCAAAACTTGACTAAGGCTCCCTCTGCTCCAAAAATAAAACCTGTTGACTGAAAGAGTGGAAGGGGTGAGCTACACAGCTCAGTAAAGGTAAGATATATAAGAATTTAATAAGAATGCATGTAAATCAATTTATTTCATTTTATAAATATTCAGATAGGAGAACATCCTTTCATGCATAATATTTTATATTATTTATAATAATAACTTATACGCTCTTTGTAAGAAAATAATTGTTCTCCCTTTTTCTTATAAGAATAATATTACCAAATCTGTTGGATTGAATTTCTTTCATTTCTTACAAAGTCACCAAATATGATATTGATTGTTTAAAATCAATATATATGTATTCTTATTACAAAATAATCATTTTAACTTAAATCAGATAATCGGTAACTTTGTTTTAAACTGGAAACATCTTAAAGAATAATAAAACCTTCCTTCATAAACTTCTTCTCGTAAAATATTATAACTTTCATAATCATAAAACTTAATGTTTCATAAAGAAAAACAGATATCTGATAACTTCTTAACATAAACTTGTACTTTCCTCAGAAGCTTTATCTTTATAGCATAACAGAACTTCAGAAACTTTTATCTTTACAGAACAACTTTTCTTTTCATCAAAAACTTCTTCTTTCCATGAGAGCTTTTACTTTTCTCAATGCATTTAAACAAAATAATTCTCTCATGATTAATAACATAACATAGCTGTTCATAAATAACATTTTGGTTAGTCCATATCTGATAAGTCTGTACTTATTTGGGAGGCTTCTAGCACCACGGTGCTAGGCATCCAGCATTCCCCACAATGCCAGGTATTCCCGGGATCACATCATAATACATATCTTCCAACCATGGGGGTAGGTTGGCTTCCTCCACAAGTTGGCCGTAACCAACAAGGGCGGGTACAGCAGAGCCAGTCCCACTTAATGGCCAATCATATAACATTTTCCATGGAAAGCCAGTAATTAACCCCTACTGACAGAGTTCAGATCACCAGAGGACATAACCCGAAAACATTTCATACTTATTCATCATACTGAAATTCATAGTTTGCATTACATTTTACAATAATAGCATTTCTATTGTTTTCTTTAATCATCATGTTCGTGGAATTAGTAATAGCATTAATATGCTTACATCATATACATAAGGTTTCGAAAGCTCACGAACATATCTTTGTCTGAAACATGCTTACATGCCATATCTCTAATAAAAAACCTTTTAATGCATAATATACTTTAAAATAACCTCATGACTTACCAAATGCCCATATAACTTATCCCTTACCTGAAAGCAGAGGAACCGAGAGCCTAAAGTCGAAGGAGCTTAGACCTGACGACTGGTAACACCTAAACCAAAATCAAAACTTATTACTATCAATTATTCTTTATCATAAACTTACACATTCATCTCAAAGCCTATTTCTTAGAATCAAGGAAATCCTAATTCCCACCTCAAAGAGGTTCCCACAAACATATAATGCACACATCAACAAATGATGTACCAAACTAAGGAAAAATCAACATTCTCATATTTATATCATATCTCTAGAAGAGCCAACCTCATTTCAAAAGGTGCTTTGAGATTAGGGCAATAATGCATGCATAAACATAAACTCTTTTAAGCATTGTCATGTAACCATAAACACTCTTAAAGAAACATACAACATGTTCAACAAAACAGCTTCATAAATACAACCGTCAAATGGTTTAGAGCCCCTCCTTTAGAGTACTAAACCTTAAACCAAGTTATACAAAATTTAGCTTTGATCCAAACATACCAAATGATGAGCATAATAAATTATAGCTCAAATCATTCACCCTAACTTTGGAATTAAATCCTCAAAGTTAGGCATGTCCCTTACTGTTCACTGTTTCATTCCAACAGCATATACTTCACTTATAAAATACAAATGTGCTATCAATTCACATCCAAACTTCATGTAATTTTACAGAGAAACTACCCTGTATGTCTATTATATACCATAAAAATTTCGGAGTCAAATCATAAAACCATGATTTATTAAAAATCATACAAGACAGCATGCTCAAATCTGTCCTGACAGAATTTCATGCAACTTAGAAATTAAATCATTATTTTTATATTGATCCAAATGCTGTGAGACTACTTCCATAACAACTGTATGTGTCTTAGATTTCATATGAAATAACCTTAGCATCCAAATTCACTGTATAAAATTTAATAAATAATTTATCATGTGTAAACACAAAATCTGTCACAGTGACAGGTTTTGCAACATTTTCTTGTAAATTCACAAACAATTATCAAAGGATGGTATTTTCATATGGGGATTTTTATGCACTCATTAAACATGTTAGAAAACACTTATATACAGTCATTTAACCATTTAAAGTAAAATTAAATACCACACAAATCCCAGCAGTAACACCAATAGTACTCATCCTTACTTTTCCTTACTTCCTTAATCATATACCACCATTAATTAGTAAAAACCCTAATCTACCTTCAACAATTCACCAACATAGTTTCAAAGCTTCTTAAAACAGCATATATATATAAACTTAAAAGTTCATGATTTCCTAATTTCACAAACCACAATTACCATTACTAAAAATTCTTTAAAGAAATCATGGATTCTAAGGTGAGAGTAGCTAGAACCCTTACCAAATTTATGGTTCTTGAGGGACATAGAAATAGAATCACTCATGAAAGAATCTCCCTTTTCTAATGGCTGAACCCAAAAATATGAGAGGTTGAGAGCTTAAGAGAGTTTTTGAGTCTTCAAATTTTCTTTGAGAGAGTAGAAAGGAGAAATGAGATGGAGCTTTGGTCTTCCTTTTGGTGTGTGAACCCGTGGACTTGAGAGAGGACTTAAGAGAGCTTCCTAGCTCTTTCCTTAAGAGAAAAGAGAGAAAAGTGAGGTGAGACTTTTCTGATTTTTTTTTCTTGGAACCGTAGGAATAGAGAGGGAGAGAGCTTGGAAATTCTAGTTACCTTGAATAGTCAAAGAAGAGATTAGGTGGAGTTTTTTCATTGCATGGCTGGCCAAGTCTTGGTCTTTGAGGCTTAAGAAGATAACATGCATGATGCTTTGGTGAGCCAAACATGGCCGTTGAGCCCCTGACTTTTCTTTTCTCCTTGCCAAGTCTTTATTTATTTTTTTTTTTTTTGGGGGTGGGGTGGGTATTGGCCAACAATCTGTCAGAATTCTTCGATTTTGATGGTGAGAGGTTTTCTTGGGATGGAAACCTAAGTGTATATCATCAATAGGACTCTCTCTCTCTAAACTCATTTTTGGTTGACTTGAGTGTTTGCTTATATATTATGGACAAGTAGGGCATAAATTCAAAGCCTCAAATCGATCGAGAGCATGAATGAAGAACTCAATATCCCCAAGTCTCGATTGATTGAACTATTGAGATTGCAGTCCAGCTAGCTCCTTGAGCTATTCTTGAATCTTCACCTTGATTTTCAAGTACACCACTAAGATTCTTTAAGGGCTTACAATTTAACTCAAGTAATGGTTACAATTTAACACGGTTTACCAGCACTAAAGATACATAAACCTAACAATCTTGGCAATCCATGACAAAACCAGTTACAAAAGTAAACTAGATTACAACATAACCTAAGTTACACTTGAAATAGCCTAATTTACAACATTTGATCCTGATCCGAGTAGCCGTTGCATGAACTAGAAACAACTATATATCTTAATTAGTTTCAACTTGTCTATCTTGAAAGCACATAGCAGAAATGTTATCAATGCCATGAGGAATACAATGACAAGTGATAACAATTATACAAATCAAGATAAATAAACTCAATTCACAATGCCAAAAGATACATCAATTCAATTCAAATCTAAGCATGTGAAACAACCAGTAAATACCAAATAAACATATCTAGTTATATAATATCTAAAAGTTGAAGTGTAATATTTATTGTTGCTACATTCCTGTTAAGCCACATCAACATAACATTTCAGTCCACTTTGCTCCATTTTAGTCCACTTCGGTCTATTTAGTCCATTTCAATCCACGTTGGTCCATTCGGTCAATTTAGTCCACTTTGGTCC
This sequence comes from Quercus aquifolioides, assembly GCA_019022515.1. Taxonomy (NCBI): domain Eukaryota; kingdom Viridiplantae; phylum Streptophyta; class Magnoliopsida; order Fagales; family Fagaceae; genus Quercus; species Quercus aquifolioides. The sequence goes on from JAFHAW010000263.1 coordinate 249,262, forward strand.
ATTCAGTCCATTTTGGTCCAATGGATTCATTTTTGTCCATTCGGTCCATGTTAGTCCACTTCAGAAGATTCGGTCCATTTGGTTCATTTTAGTCCAATTCAATCCACTTCAAAATATTTGATCAATTTCGGTCTATTCGGTCTATTTTAGTCTATTTTCACTTTGGTCTATTCGGTCATTTTCAATCCATTTCGGTCAACTTCGGAATATTCGGCCCACTTCAGTCTATTCGATACAGTCAGTCCATTTTTGTCCAATTCGGTCCACTTTGAAATATTCGGTCCATTTTGGTCTATGCTATCCACTTCGGTCTATTCCGTCTATTTGGTCCATTTTGGTCTATTCTTAATTTTCACTTCGGTCTATTTAGTCCTTTTCAGGCCATTTCGGTCCATTTTGGACTAATTAGGCCTTAAATTGATTCTTTTAATAAATTGCCTTTTTAGTTTTGGGCTCAAAAATTCAATTTATTCTTTTTAATTTTTGTGTTGAAACCTATAAAATTTTATTCTATTTGGACCAAACTCTTTAGTTTTGACATAAAAATTACAAATAAAATAAACATTAGAAATTAGATATATGGGCCTAAAAAAGCAATAAAATTGATAAATATTTACAATAATACCTTAAAATTAAATTTTCAATAATATAGGAATTATATTTATATTTGGAAAGAAAAAAATATTACAATTCTAAACTCATATAATAATCTAAATTTAATGTAATATGTTAGAGGAGTTCCATGAGATGAAGGTATACACGTTTTTTTAGAAGGCGCTAGATCATAGTTACAACTTTAAGAAGCAAATGTCAAGTTAGGTGATATCGTGAGTTGAAGATACAATTTTAATACAGCCAACTTGAGCCCAAATGTCAACTTTTTTTGGAAGTTTTCTAGTCAATTTGCTGCATGAAAGGTTAATAATCTTTAATATATAGTCCAAGATTTGTACGATACTCCTAGATACTCCTTTCTTTTTAATACAGCCATCGCACTATAAACATATTCCAACAAATAGGCGGAATCATTTTCATATGAATAAGCTAGGAATAATATACTCATGATGTTGTTAGCATCTCCAACTCGGAACCTTCAAATGAATCCCAGGGCAAGTCTCTTAAGTGCTTTAAGAGCGCTATAAATAAAAATGCATGAACAAATTTGAGGAACTTTCTACCCGGGAATGTGATCGTTGTCATGGCCATGATTAATTTCATAATTCTGCAAGCGCCTTTTTTTACATAAAGTTACAATTTACATTCAATCAAAAGGAAGAAAAACATATTAGAAAAGTGCAATTTATGTATGTTCCACGAACTGCCTTGTTATTACTAATAACAAGGCAGTTCGTAGTCTAACTCAATATGCTAAAAATATTTTAGATTTTGTCATTCAGATAAAGGAAACTCTTTGTATTATTGACGAATGAAATAGAAAGGGTTCATCCAAAAAAAAAAAAAAAAAAGATGAAATAGAAAGTAGTACTTACTATTTGGACTTGGGCTTGGGCTTTATGCTGCGGGTCATTTATTTGTCTGCAAAAATGAAATATTTGCGTTTCCCTTCTTCGGCCTTTTAGGCCGCTTATTTGAAGGTCCATGTTTCACGTGGATGGCCCATTGCCCTTGGTACATTCATTACAGATAAGCTTAAATATTGCTTATTTTAACCATAGTTTTAACTTTTAAGTAATTCTTTTAAAAAAAAAATTATTCTAATTATTTATAGTAAAATAAGTCCCAAAAAAAAAAAAAAAAAAAAACGTTTCCAACTGTCGGAATTTGTTAAGAAATATTTATTACTTTTAAAAATAAAATTCACTTCGCTCCTCCAAAATTAAAAAACCAGTTTCCTAAAAACCGATTCTTAATTTTTTTTTTTTTTTTTTACATAAAAGTTAAAGTTTTTTTTTTCTTTTTTCTTTTTAGAAACAACCAAGTTAAAGTTACCACCTAGTTCATATATGCCGCCAGTGGCTTCCTTTTCAAATAAAATTAAGAAAAATTATTTTTTATTTATAAAACAAAAATAAATCCTATTAAAAAAAATCTCCACTAACAATAAATGCAAAGGTTGTATATATTATAAATATGAGGAAAAAATGCCAAAACACTCATTGAACTTTTATATTGGTTAATTTACTCTATAAACTATACACAACTGCCAAATTAATATTTTGTTAGTTTGGTGTTAAAAAACTAACCGTTAATTCATACTAGAGACACGTGAAATTTAAAAATCAATAATTTTTCTACAATGAATTGTAAAACTAAATCTGAAACATATGTAACACTCTAAAACTAAAGGAAAACAACATGCACAAAGCTCTCATGATTCACAATCTCAATATGCTTTAACAGATGAAGATGTACTGGGAGTAGACGCAGAACCATGTCCACTCATGCTGCCACAATCTCTTCCATTCCTCGAAGCCATAGCAGCCAAAAACCTATCATGCCATCTTCCCTTACCCTCCACCACAGTAGCCTCTGCCACCTTTTTGCACCTGCGGTCAGCTAGGAACCGATGGGTCAAGCACACCTTCAATTGGAAAGTCTTGCACGTACATGTATTCGAAAAGGGCAGTATCTCCTTGCACCACCTAACAGACTTCTCATGCTTCTCCAACATAGCTTTCTCGTCCTCTCCATCTCACGGTGCTAGATTTTAAAACTCACTTGTCTCTCACCTGAGTTAATAGTTAGTTTTTTAACACTAAACTAACAAAAGTATTGATTTGGCAGTTGTGTATAGTTTATGGAATAAATTGGCCAATATAAAAGTTTAGGGGTATTTTGGCCAATAGTTAAAAGTTTAGGGAGTGTATGGGCATTTTTCCAATTTTATATAACATTTTGGTGATTGGCTTATTTGGGACTTTAGAATTTGGATGCTACCATATTGTCTAACTCCACCTAAAGGATTATTTGTAAGTGATTAAGTTGATATATATTAAAAAACAGCTTTTTAATATCTTTTATTTATTTTTATTTAGTTAATATTTACAAATAGTTTGTCGATAGTTTTTCATTTATGTTTAATTTGTTTTATTTATGTACAACTTTGTAAAACTTCTTTTTTTCACTTTTTTTAAAGTATATGTATATTTAAGTCCACTTTTAGCAACAACAAAAAAAAAAAAAAATCAGATATAGAATAGTTTTACTAGTTTTATTTTTATGTATATATAGATTAGATTTTAATTTAAGTGTATTTCTTATTTTTGAATGATATATATTGATAGGCCACAATTTGAATGATCCCTTGTGATTAAACCAATTAATTAATTAGCCAAGTTGTTAATTAATCAATTAATCATGCAAACGCGTGGAAGCACAAACAAATCACCAATAAACTAATTAAGCAGCGGAAAATAAATAACACGGTGATTTGTTTACGAATGGGGAAAACCCTAGTGGTAAAAACCCCACCGGGTGATTTTCAGGTCACCACTCCCGAAACTCCACTATTATCAAATCAAGCGGTTACAAGTAAAGGAATCCCAAGTACCTTACCAACCTACAGTTGAACCCTTACCCCAATACCCAATTGGACTTGATCTGTAGTGACAATTTCTACCTTTGATGCATGGCTCCCAAGTACGCGACTAACCAATGCGCGGATCCCAGTACGCGACTTCAAACACCAACTAAGGAGGAGAGGTTGACTGCAAAGTTCTTCAGTTCATCCTATACGATGAAGATCAGGAAAATGCTTGGTCACAAAACCCTTTGGTGCAAATACACAGCAACTTCTTCAGAGAAGATGAACTAGGTCAAGAATTTCGTCTTTTGATCACAATTTGCTTGAATAGAGATTGCTCAATGCTTTTCCAACTTGTGTACAATTTGACGGCTCTTAAAACAATCATTTTATATGTTTAAGGTTAGAAGAAAAGAATGCCCAAAAGCATATTCACGGATCCCAAGAAAATCATATCAGAAAATCTGAAATTATAAATCTCGACAGATAGCAGGTGTCGAGGTAGCTATCGAGCAGGTGTCGAGCTTTAATGAATTTGCACTTCAGCTTGTTTTTCTTGGACAGACTTGATGACTTCAACACTTGACCTTGAAACCTTGTTTCTTGAAGTATTAAAAACACCTAGAACTACCCAATTACAAGTAGAGTGCGTTTTGTCAAAGGATTAGCCAATTTACATAAATAAGTGACATATGTTCTTAACAAGTGAAAATACATATGTCCTAACATATATAAATATATATATATATATATATATATATATATATATATTTTGGTTTTATGCCTTGGCTCCCTTAAAACGAATTCCCCTTTCTGTCACTGTTTCATGTTGAAGGAGTTAGCTTGTGTGAGAAGCTGTAATGTAACAAGTTGCACTCAATATTCAATAACAATAGATATGCTATTAGCACCATTCAACAATGTCCAAATGCCTTTGAGAGAGAAGCCACAAATAACCACAACAAAGTTAATAGCACAAATAGCCCAAGATGGTAACACTCAAACATTAACTAAATTCAAATTACACATGATTTTTTTGCAAATTGAGTTGCATTATTGAAAACATAGTGGATAAAACAAAGCATATAAACACGCAAGGCACACCCACACAAATGTTTCAAACGGCTCCCGACACTTTTATTTACGTGAGCAGTAGAAGCAACATGCAACTCCTGATCTGAGCAACAGGGAAAGAGAAAGCTATCAGCCCAGATTCAATATGATAGATATAGAACTAATTCAAGCGAAGCGAAAATTACCATGCATGTTAAGCATATACCCTTCAACACAGCTATGCAACCTGATCATGCAATTTCAAATAAGAAAAGAATCAGTAATTGGTGCTTCTTGAATCTTCGCATGAGAGTCATAATCAAAAAATGGTGAGAAAAAAAAAATTTTAACACGCGTCATACCATAGTCTTGCCATGTTCACAGCCATTGTTACGTAGAGGCAATCCTTCATGTTCTCCAATGACAAGAAATAGGCATGTCTCCATGAATTCTTTAGCAACAAAGAACCGCAAACACCCAAAAAACCTACCACAAATCCAAATCCTGCTGCGCCATAAAACCATTTCCATAACTCATCTCTATATTCTTCACCATCTCCACTTTGGTTTGGTGTTTGTTCACCGGGCCAACACTTCAGTGAAAGTGGAAGCCCACAAAGTGCTGGGTTTCCAGCAAAATCAGATGCTCCAAAGCTTTGTAGTTGAGTGCTTGAAGGAATTTTCCCAGACAAATGGTTGTATGATAGGTCTAGGTGGTTCAAAAAGCTTAACTCTAACATGCTCAATGGGATTTCGCCTGAGAACTGATTCCTTGACAAATCAAGTGTTTCTAGCTTCTTCAACTGACCGATCAAATGGGGGATCTTTCCACTCAAGTTGTTTCCAGATACGTTCAATGTAACCAACTCCAAAAGGCTTGAGATCTCAATTGGAAGATTCCCAATCAATTTGTTGCCTGAGAGGTTAATCATTATTAATAGTCCAAGTTTTTACTATGCTCATCCTGCCTTCCTTTTGATACAACCGTGACACTATCAACATAGATTATTAGAGAAGTGTAATTTCCAAGATATGAAAAATAAGCAAGACTAGTAATGTAATCACTGGAAGAGTCTCTTTTCTGAGCCATGGCTATGAAATTATTGAGGCAGGATGGTATAGTTCCAGATATTTCATTTAAAGAAAGGTCCAATGTTTGTAGATGTGCCAACCAACATAGATTCAATGGTATGCTTCCATCAAACATAGATCAACCATGGCAAGCTTTCCCCAATCCATGCCTGTACTTCTCCGAAGAATCTATTGTCTCCCAAATCTATAACTTTTAAAGAACTGCAATTTTTCAGGGATGAAGGTAAGTTTCCGGAGAAACTATTATTATATAACTTCAAAGTTTCGAGGTTAGACAACCTGCCCAAAGAGTTTGGAACTTCACTAGAGAATTTGTTGCCAGCCAAATTCAAAACGACTAGCTCATGCCAATGCCTAAAACAATTTGGAAGCTGACCATAAAATAAGTTATCGGATAGATCTAGATAAGCCAGCCAACGACCATTGATTTTGCAAAGACTTGAAATTGACCCTGAAAACCGGTTTTTAGAGAGTTTCAAGATCTTGAGATTAGCTGTGAAAAGTGGCAGTGGACCCTCTAAATTGTTAGCACTCAAATCAAATCCAATACCATTTGAATTCACTGTTGACACATTCGGTAACCGACCATGTATTCGGTTTCTAGAAAGATCTAAAAATTCCAATGTAGGAGGCAGGTTTGCAAACCACTCTATTGGTATGGTATCAGAAATTTCAGCATTGGGGATTTGTAGGACGGAAACATTCCTTTGAGTTTGAATCCAACTTGGAAATCTAGGCCCTAACTTGCAAGATGTCAAGTATATTACTTCCAATTGGAAAGGAGGAACCCAATTGAAGTTGAATTCCAAAGCAAGAGAATTACTGGACAAGTCTAGATACCATAATTTAGAAAGATTTGAGAAATGGGATTCAGATATGGTGCCTTGCAGAAAATTCCAGGCCATATCCAAACGCTCGAGCTTATATAGGTTTCCAATGCTTTTGGGTACAATCCCATTTAGAATATTATTTGAAAGATCAAGATATTTTAAAGATGGAAATAATGCAAAATTAGGCAACAATCCCGTAAGTTGATTATATGATAATCGAGTCTTTTGCACATCTAGACAAGTTATTGATAAGCCCAACAAGTCATGCATTGGGATTATTAAACGAAAAATACAGTTTGCGTAAAGTACATATATCCCCAATTGATTTTGGAAGGCTAACAAGTTTATTAGTATCGAGATTCAAACTTTCAAGAAAAGTAAGAGATTTCCAATAATTGAAACCAGAAAGAGATGAGAACCTCTGGGAAGGAAGATCACATCCCCATAAGCTCAAGGTTGTTAAATTAGAAAGATGGCTCACAACTTCTAGCCAATCATTGACGACACTAAGATTTAGGGAAGTTAGGTCAAGGTATTCTATTGAAGGCAAATGAGATAGCCATTCAAGATTTTCAATAATTATCAAATCATTCCCGTCAAGATTAAGATATTGCAAGTGCGAAAGGTTTCCAAGCTGACGTGAAATTGGCCCACTGAGATTGGCCCAAGAGAGATCAAGGTGTTTTAAGTTACTGAGAGACCGAATGAACTCAGGGAGATTGCTCTGATTAAGGTCATTATCACTAAGATCCAAAAAAGTCAAATCAGGCAACTCAAGTAGGGAAGGGCTAATCATACCTCGCAAAGGTTGGTATGGTGCTTGATTTGCACTTAGATGAAGCTCAAGTACATGACCAGTTTGGTTGCTGCAGTGAACTCCTTTCCAATTGCAGCAATTCTTATATTTGCTCCTCCACGAAGAGAGCTGGCCATAGTCATCAACAAGGGTTTTTTTGAACTTAAGGAGCGCTTGTCTCTCCCTCTCTGGGCACCTGATATTGTTAGCATCTCCAACTCCAACCCCTGAAATAAATCCAAGGGCTGGTCTCAAGTGCACTAAAACTAAAGTATAAAGAATGCATAACAAGTTTCAGTGAGTTTCCACCACCCGTGAACATGATCATTGTCATTGCTGGTAAAAATAATGATTAATTTCACAATGAAAGATGGGATAACGATGAGAGGCACTTCCCTTTAAATACACACCCAATGGCCAATGGTGCAGGGGAAAAGGAACGTATGGCATCAGTATTGTCAACTTCAGGAATTTATAGGAAAGTAAAAACTACATACCAAATGATGTAATGTTTCTGGGTTTCACACTCTTGTCAAATGCTTTAACTTCAAAAATTAACAGAGGATGATTTGGTTAGTTTTGTTAAGTTGGGTATTTGATTTACTTCCGTTATTCTTGAGAGGAGGAAAAAAAAAATAAAAGAGGACAGGTGGTAGATAATGGTTGGTTGAGTATGAAGTCTGGCATTTGGAGTCTGACAGAAAACTTGGAAGTCAATTGCTACGTTTCCTTTTTTATACGAAGAGTCCGAATTTGATAAGGGTATGGGGTAAAACTTATGTTTTATACCATTAAATAAAAAATTGTCAAATCAGTATTTTTGGGTTTCACACTCTTGCCAAATGCTTAACTTTAAAAATTAACCAAGGATGATTTGATTAGTTTTGTTAAGTTGGGGATTTCATTTACTTTCTTAAGTGTCTGTTTGGTGAAAAATATTTTTGTCAACTTATTTTATTATTCAGTTTTTTTTTTTTTTTTTTGCAACTATTCATAAGTCTTACTGCACTTTTTAATACTATTTATGGGTCCCACGACACTATACTACTATTTTAGCTAACTTTTACTTTTATTTACTGTACTTTCATCAAAAAAATTTCAGTTTCAGCAAAATAAACAGATTCCAAATGGACTCTAAGAGGAGGGAAAAAAAAAATAAAAGATGACAGGTGGTCGATATTGGTTTTTTTTTTTTTTTGAGGGGGGGGGTTTGAGGGGGATATTGGTTGGTTGAACATGGAGTCTGGCGATTTCATTCACAATATTTTTACAACAAATCATAGGTAGTAAATTGTTATTAGTTCTAATTTAAATTTATAAGTTAAATTACTTTTTTGCCTACACATAACAACTAATAACAACTCATTACTTAAAATTTGTTATGAAAATATTGTGAATATATCATTTTTATGGTATGAAATATGAATCACACCGGAGAAAGTCAAAAAATAAAAAAGAGAGTTACCGTACATTTTTCAAATTAGGAAAGCAATAACGTGTAAGCGTAGAACTTTGGCTTGACGCGGGACAGCTTGACTTGAGCCAATAATAATGTGGACTAGACTTCCTTGCTACGCTGCCTTAAATTCCAACTACTACAGTTGACGTGATCAATTATAAGTAGTGCAAGGTTGCTTTTCCCATGGGATCATGCTTTTTTTTTTTTTTTTTTTTTCCTTTTTTATGGGAAACATGGGATCATGCTTAATATCATTTTATACACAAATAATTATTACACAAAAATACAAAATTATTTGTTCACTTCACTTCCCGTCACATTGGTATTCATTTTATATTTCATAAATAACAACTTGTTACATATTATTTTTATTTTTTTTTATTATAAAATAAATCAAAGTTTATAATAAAAAAAATTAAACAAATGGCATACTACCAAATACCCATAACAACCTACCAACTTATCAAATCTAAAATTTATTGTGGTATTAGACTTAGTGTTTGGAATATAATTAGTTTCGTCGGTAAACAAAATTTTTCACACATGGCCAATTATAATTGGTACATATTGCCCTAAAAGAGTTATTAATGATGGGTTCTTATAAAAATAATATTATTCTAATCATAATTTATCACCTTAACAAGATAAAAATATTATGAAAAAAAAAGCCCCTAACATTACTCTTTGGTATATTTATGTTAAGAACAATGTGGCATGAGAGAATTTATTTTTAATAGAAAATAATTTCTTTATTTCTAATCAATTGGGACAACAAAAAATTTGGTCAAATCAAAATCATTTTCCTTTAACTAGGAAAAATGGCCCCTTTAGGGATAATAATATTTTACTTTGGGGGAAAAAACTTGTTCCATATAATGTGTGGATCCACACACTACCAAAAAATAACTAAACTTGTGACTTTAAGTTACAATTTTAAGTTATTCACACATTATGTGAAATAAACACTACCCCTTATTTTATGACCCTAAAAGAAGTGTGAAACATTTTTTTTTTAGAGATGCTACGTCTACAACAATTTTACAACATTTTTACAACAAATCACAGGTGGTTAGTTATTATTGGTTCAAATTTGAAACTAACACTAAGATTACTTTTTTGCCCCAATAATAACAACCAGTAACAACCTGCCACTTAGGATTTGTTGTAAAAATGTTGTAGACGTATCATTTTTCTTTTTTTTTGGTCTCACGAGAACAAAAATCTCTCTTTCTCTCTCCAAAATGTTTTAAAAAAAAAAACCTTCACAACCTAAAAAGTGCTTCTCCAAAACTTTCATGATTGAAAAACCCTTAAAAATTATAAAATGACAAAAATACCCTTACGGTCTCTAAACTAGTCAAAACACCCTCAACACTTGCAAAATTACCGTTATAACCCCCCTCCTGTGAAACATATAAATTGAATAAAATAATCTTCAAATCTCCAAAAAAAAAAAAATAATAATAAAAGTGAAAAACTCTAACTTGACTAAATAACCCATAAAACCACTAAAATGGCGCCAAAACCATCAGAAAGACAAAACGAAATCCTCAAAACCTGTAGATGATCGTGATTGTCTCAAAACTTCCAAAATTACACCTAAACTTTAACAGGTCGCACAAGTTTCAAGTATTCTTTTTGTGGTTTCAAATATTTGCAATTATGTCTATGAATCTGTATTTAGGTAAGGCATTGTTAACTCTATCGTACATTCTTTAACTAGCAAGATGAGCAATTTGTACTTTTTTTGTTATTTGTTAGTGTGGATGGAAGATGTACTATTAGACGTTGCGCTTGTACTTCCGGCTTATCTTAATAGCCTCCCTTAATTAACAAGACATGAACTTCTTCTAAAAAAAAAAAGACATGTTGGGTCCCACATAGAATAAATGAGTTGTGCTGGCAATAAACATAATTTTTTATTTGATAGTTTTTTTATTTTTGGTATGCTTGTTTCTTTTTTTCTTTTGTTTTTTTGTGGCAGTTACACTTTTTCTATTATCTTTTTTTTTATATATAAATGTAATTTTCAAAAAAATTATTTGATTGTGCTTATCTTTTAGAGAAATAAAACATTCTCAATATTTTCACAACACTTTTATAACAAATTTCAAGTGAAAGTTGTTATTGGTTATTACAAATTGGTAAAAAAAGTAATTTCAATTGTGAGTTTAAATTAGAACTAGCTAGTAACAACTTACCACCTTGAATCTATCATGAAAATGTTATGAATATAGAATTTTTTATTTTTAGGTTGATTTTAGTTTTAAGTTGTGAATTTAATATGCTATTATGTGTGTGTATCATAAGACCTGACAGGATAAGAATGGGTCATGTGGGATCTTACACGTTAGGCTTAGGCCTAGGCCTAGAGTTCGGCCTTGTTCACAATGCTAGGTATTCAGCAAAGAAACTTCACCATGCCAGGAGACTCAGAAGCCCAAAAAAAGTAATACTACAAAATATGCAGAAAATATGTATAGCAAGCAATGTAGAATGTACATTAATCCATACGTTTTTTTTTTTAGAGAACAGTAATCCATATTCGAAACATCTATAATTTTTATCTTAAAAAAAAAAAAAAAAAACAGACTTCTTTTTTAGATATATATATATTTTTTAGATGCCACCTAATGGATGAAAATATTAGAGTACTTTTATGAGTGTTTCTATAACAGAAAAATGACTACATTTTAGCCAATTGAGCCAAAAAAAAAAAAAATCACATTAAGTCATGCAAAATTGTGTAAAAATACATAATTTCTACAATAATAGTATAAATTTATACTGACACTACTCATTTTGCACTTTTTTTTTTCTCTACATGTCTTGAGAATTAAAAAAAAAAAAAAAAAAGATGATAGTTGCTCTGTGTGAAAAAAAAAAAAGAAATAATTAAATAAAATTATATTTTAATAAAATATAGTGTAAAATAGATAATTTGATTTTAGGTGTTTTGAAAAGTGAACATGCAAAAAAAAAAAAGAAAAAAAAAAAGGGTAGGTTCTTATACTAAAATAGTCATTAATTATTTTTGCACAAATTGATACGAATGCTCTTAATATCAACCAGAAGTATAATATGTTGGACCCAATTAAAATATAAATCTATGAAGAAACCTGATTATTTATGAAATTTGGTACAAGTACTTTATTAAAGACAATTTCAGGTCCTGCTAACTTGCAAAATACACACAATCTCATTCTACTAGAATTTTAAGATCAGGTGTAATCCAAATTAAGCTTTATTTACCAAATAATAAATAAAATTAAGCTTTCATTTTAGCAAGGATGTGAATCCATAAGCATAAGATAAGCATGTAAAATTATAGGCACGTCACACACACGTGATCTTGCACAAAGTTTTTTCTTATCATCGAGACCTACACAATCTATGCCCAGATCACTGCAATGGACTGAAATGGTAGCAATTGTAATAAATGTTACAAAATCGCTCATTTTTTGTGGCATTTTTATTTTGCTAGAGAAAATGTTGTAAATAAACTGATGGTCGGAGCTGTCACCGTTTACCGAAACGGCAACGTTTACGTAAGAAAAATAGACTGATGGTCTGATGAACTATTAAAAAAAGATAAAATACTATTTATTTTTTAATATTAAAAAAATTAAAATGAACGAAGATTTTTTAACCGCAATGAACAAAACTAAAATGATATTTCATCAAATTTATAGGGTGTATTTTAAACTTTTTGCTTTTTCTCCATTAATTTTTAATAAAAATATATAATTCTTGATTTATAGAAGATGATTAATCTGAAAGTTCAACAAAGATTCAATTTAACTTTTAAATCAGAACAAAAAATAGATCGACTTATGACACTTAAAAGTGTGATGCGGATGAAAGAATTACATTGAAAATATATTTAAGTTAATAGAATAAAAAATAAATAAAACTAAGTATTACTTTTTTAGCTAAAATTTTTAAATAATATGAAGTACATATATATCATCCCTATTTGGAGGTTTAAAAAAAATAAAGAAATGTTGGTAACTTTGTATTAAAAAAATACCCATTAGATATGTAATAAATATTTATATGGCCATATTGCAAAGATTGCTTAGAAACTTAAGCTAGAGCTCTCTTTCTCTTCTTCCATAAAATCCCTTTCTTTCTTTCTTTCTTTTTTTTTATTTTTTTTCCTGGTAGTATTGCTAATAATAAATAATTCTTGTTTTGTAATAAATGATTAGTGGAAGCTTAACAGAGATTTAATTTTGATTTTTAATCAAGGCATGAAAGGCAAACTGCCGACAAAAGGACATTGAAAACATATTTAAGTTAAAGGATTAAAATGAAAAAAAAAAATTTAAAACTATAAGATGAAAAAGGAAAATAATTTAAAATTAGGGTGGCGCAGCGGAAGCGTGGTGGGCTCATAACCCACAAGTCCCAGGATCGAATCCTGGCTCTAATACAAAAGAGTAGCTTCCATCGCCCAATTCTTTTGTGGATTCTAGTTAGCTCAACTGGTAAAATCTCTAATGGTTGAATAAGAGATCTGGGGTTTAATCCTCGCTTACACCGAAAACCGATTGGTGTCTTAGTCTAATGATAAAGAACTATCATTAAGAACGGACGTCATAGGTCGGAATTCTCTCAAAAAAAAAAAAATAGCCTATATAATTTTATATCATTACATTATAAAAATAAAGTTATATAAACTGTTTTCTTTTTTTCTTTTTTCTTTTTTTGAGAATCTAGTTATATAAAGTATAAACTTTAATTGGATTGTGTGAGTTTTTAAATAAGTTAAAGAGATATCAAGTTCTTATTCATGCTATCGTTTCAATAAAAAAAGTTATTTTATATAATTTATTGACAATATAAATAATTTATTTCATAGTAAAAATTATATATAATTTTTAACAATTTATAAGTTTATAAAATAAAATATTTCTATCGAATTAACTCAAATATTATAATTGTAACTATGATTTAGTTATTAGTTATTAGGATATATTTTTAAAGGGGGGAAAATTTAGCCGTGGTGTTTAATATATATATAAAAAGAAGTAATAAATTAATTAAGTGGCTTATATATGAATAATCTCAAATTTGTTCAACAAAAATTGAAACAAACATGAACATTCGATGTAATTTGGTCATAATTAAGTTTAAACTACTTAACTTGTGTACAAATTAAAATTAAATTAATTAATCCTGAATTTTTATCCTCAAAAAAAATATCTTGAATTTTTAGTACTCATTGGAAGGAAGCTATTGTGTAACTGAGCTGAGCTCAATAATCATTATAATAGACATTTTCTGTAGGAGAAATTATTATGTACTTTCAGAATAATACCATAAATGCATACTCATTCATTTCACATAAATAGTGGGTCTCACCATGAATTTAATTAGTGTAACTCACCATTCATGTGAAAGGGCATACGCATTTATAGTATTCCAGAAGTACCTAATAATTTTCCCTTCTTGCAGGGTGCGAACTATAAATGATGTTTGAACTAAGTCAAATTAATGCCCATTCAATAATGTTAAAATGCCTCAAAGAGATCGTAGCCACACAGCTTAAAACCACCATTTTTTTTTTTTGCTAACCCAGCTTAAAACCACCATAGTTACAAACAAAGGTAAGAGTACAAATAGTTCAGGATAGGAACACTCAAACATTAACTAAATTCAAATTACACACGATATCTTTGTAATTATTTAATTTGGTTTATTGAAGACGTAGCCGATAATGACGGTGCTGAGAGAGGCGATAGAACAAAGCATATTATAGACCCACAACCACACAAATGTTACAAACGGAGATTCTGACACTTATTTTAACGTGATCACCAGTAGCAGCAACTTCTGATTTTAGCACCAAGATATAAAAGAAAACCATCAGTCTTGATGTATGCACTAGATAGAAGTACAACTACTTCATGCAAAGTGAGATTTACCTTGCTGGTTAAGCGTATCGCCTTCAGCACAGCTATATATGCAACCTAATAATGCAATTTGAAATATGAAAAGCATTAGCAATATGTTTCTTAGCATGTGCGGCGAAATCAAGAACTGGTGTACAAAAAGGTAAAACTAAACTAAAAATATATTACTCCAGGAGATTTATAACTCAACTGATATTTCAAGACTAAAGTTTAAGGACATAATTTGGCTACAATCTTAATTGTAGCTTAAGGCTGCAATGCTCAGTAAACAAATTAATATGATTACATATTTTGAAAATCTAATAATTGAATTGTATGTTTGTTATGTTTTTAAAACACATGTCAAATTTCATGCCAATCAGATATTATTTACTATTCAATCCACAAATTTATTTTTTATGTATAATTTTAGACTACAAAACTCAAAATTTAAGCATTTAATTGATGACATAACGATTGATAATTGATTTTATTGATATTTTGCAAGCATGAAGAATATAAAAAAAAAAGAAAATGTAATCCAATGGTAAATTTGTCAAAATTCACATTCAATAAAAAAATATTAAGTGAAATTGTAGCCTTAGTCTACTATCAAATTTGTTGTCAAACTTTGTCCAATATGTAATTATATTTGGCCTAAAAAAATTTAGGATGGTCACAAATTTTTTTAAAGTAAAAAAATCATAAAATTTTTAAAATTTATGTATAAATTTTTTTTTTTCCGGTCAAGGTGGTCTTATAACCACCCTGGCATCAATGTAAAGCCACCCCTGTTTATTGAATCAATCCTGATACAACTATAGACTATATATGTATATTGAAGGAGTAATAGACGTCTTACCTTGCTAACCACCACAAAGGGGTCATCCTTGCCTCTGAAAATTCCTCCGCAACCTTGCTATGTTCACTGCCGTTGTTACGTAGAGCCAATCCTTCATGTTGTCCAACAATAAGAAGTAGGCATTGTTGGTGTAGGTGTGTGTTACAAACACTTTTATTCTTATTTATTTTTTAGCCGTTGGAAATTTATGAGTAAAATAGCCATTGGGCAATTATAAGAAAAATAGTCGTTAGGCAATAATTGATAATATAACCGTTGGGCTTTTAAGGGTTACTAGTAACCAATAACTATAGACTATTCTCTTCATAAGTAGTCTATATAATACTTATCATAAAATATTTTCTAAAGGGGTCTTTTTACTACTCTATGTTTTAGATATACACATTTTTACTATCTTTCTCTCCCACATATTTTTCTACAAGAATTTTGTTCTAAGGAAAGGCAATAAAGGGTTGTTCTTAAACCTTTTGTGAGTGGAAGTGCGTACATCACAAAGGTTGACGCTATAGTCTAATCCTGGGGGATTGTTTGGCCAAGAGAACCAATCGCACCAAGTTTTACTTTGGGTGACACAAATCAACCTTTAAGGACAACACTTTCGCAGCGTGATTCTATAGCATTGTAAGATTGTTCTAATTCCTTTTATTTTATTTTATGTTCTTGCTAATTATTTGGGATATTATTTTTTGTATCAAAACTTGTTTATTCACTAAAATATTTCCAACAATCTTAAAGGTTGATCTCTTGCTTCAAAATGGATAAACAAGTTATTGATCATGAAATTTTATATTGTAATATGATATTATGTTTATAAAGAAAAAATGCTAGTAGTTATATTCTTAGATATAATTACTTATATCTTTTGTGGAGTTTATTTTGCTATCTGGTTTATCTAAACAATTTGGTGGACTAATATTTTAGTAGAAAAAATAAATGATGTACATCCAATGTGATTTTGATTCTCTAATCTAAATTAATATGTGAATAATATCGTTGTCTTGATATGTGGATATCAACTTATTGCATTTGCAATTATGTGATACTATATGTGTATTATATTTTGTGAAATTGTTTTATGTCTATTGAAATCTGAGAAACATGAGATTGAAGAAAAATGTATGTGTCTTGAGAAATGTTTTTTGGAATTAAAAAAAAAAATGTTAGCAATAATTTTATGAGAAATGAGGTAAAATTTTATTTTTTTGGTAGAATTCTGAAGAAAAAAAAAAATGGTTTAGACTTATGGTGAAGGCATTCCTATTGTTAAGTGGAATCAATAGTGCCGTATTAACTTGGTACTCCTTTTGTATAATGAAGATACAATGATACTATAATTTAATTATATTTTATTTTCCTTGCTAAAGTATTCAAGTAATCATTTATGGTCATGTGAAAAAGAAATTGTGGATGATTAAACGTTTGTATTATACAATTGTGGTATAATGATGTCAAATTTTACAAAATATTAAGTGTCTTATTCTTGTAAAATTTTGGACGTTCCTAAGAGTGGTTTTTAGTAGTTAGAGGCTATTGGCTCTATGTACAAAAGCTATTAGTTTTACATCTCTTGACACAAATATATGAAATAAGAAATTATGGAAAATAATTAAAATTTTCTTTATATATATTAAATATAAAAAAATGATCCAACTAGTATTTTAGGCTAGTGGATAAGATCTAGTTGGAATAAATATTCCTTTTATCCACCAAGTGCAAGAGTGATATTAAATATCAAAGTGTTTAAATATATATATACACACACATATACATATACATATTTTTATTGGCTATATGTGTTGTTTTGAGATGGTGGATAGGTTTTTATGAACTTGAAACAAAAAGACCTTGCAAACCCATAACAAGAGGAACCAAACTCCTTAGTTTGGTACGTAATAATTTGGATGATTTAAAACACACAATGACCAGAGATGGTAAAAGATTTTATGTAATCTTTGTTGATGACTATTCTATATTTATTTAACTTTGTGTATTAGGAACCAAAGATGAGGTATTGGAAATTTTTATAAAATATAAAAAATGAAGTTGAGAATGGCATAAGCCTAACTTGGTATAGCTCGAATTGTGGGGGTGGTTGGTTAAGATGTTACCCAAATCTAAAAGGAGAATACCTCAAAGTGTGGGGGTACTTGCCTAAGGTCATGCTACATGAACCTAAAAGGAGGAAACTTGATCCTTAAATATGTGATTGTGTGTTTATTGGTTATGTTTGTTATAGTTCATGATATAGAATCATCTTCATCAATAGTGGTGTATTTAGAATTTAATACTATTGTTAAATCTTAAAAATACTTTCTTTAAGTATGAGTTTTCTTTGAAAAATAAGGAAAATATGTTTCATGAACCTAT
This sequence comes from Quercus aquifolioides, assembly GCA_019022515.1. Lineage (NCBI taxonomy): Eukaryota > Viridiplantae > Streptophyta > Magnoliopsida > Fagales > Fagaceae > Quercus > Quercus aquifolioides. The sequence goes on from JAFHAW010000263.1 coordinate 267,101, forward strand.
TGATACTTCTAATGATCTTATTGTAATGTGCAAGAATTGAGAGGAAGTAAGCGAACTAGGGAGAAAAAGAGTTACGGTAACAATTTTCTTACCTATATTGTTGAAGATGAACATATAAGTTATTATGATGCAATTAAATTTGTTGATGCACCATTATTGTTGGAAGCTTTTAACAAATTATTAGATTATGTATAATCACACTTGGAATGGGTTGAGCTTCCACCTAAGGTTAAGCCTATTGGTTGCAAGTGGGTGTTTAAAACGAAATTTGTATGGTTGCAAATGGGTTTTTAAAAGAAACTTATAACTGAATGTGATCATAGATAAGTATAAGGCATGCTTGGTAACTAAAGGCTATAAGCAAAAATATATTGTTGATTATTTTATACTTATTCTTCGATTATCAGAATTGCATCTATAAGAATGTAGTTTGTCATTGTATCTATTTACAAACCTATTATACATCATATGGATGTTAAAACTGTTTTTCTAGTAGGTGAATTAGAAAGGAGAAAAAAATTTATATGGAGCAATCCAAGGGTTGTGTTGTCCTTGGACAATAATGTAAAGTTTGCAAATTGGTTAAATCCTTGTATGGATTAAAACAAGCACCTATACAATGACATGGAAATTTTGATATATGATGCTTACATATGGATTTGTGATTTATGGTCATTATTTGTTTATATGTTGATAACTTACTTATATTTGGAACTAGCTATAATGTTGTGCATGATACTAAATGTTTTCTTGCCTCTAAATTTGATATGAAAATTTTGGTTGAGGCAAATGTTATTTTAGGCATCAAGATCCTTAGGGATAATGATTGCAGTGTACTATCACAATCTAATTTCGTGGAAAAAAAATAAATAAATAAAAATTTTGATATGTGACCTATGTCTATTATGTATGACTTAAAGGTGCACTTAGTTAAAAATCGTGGTGATAGTGTTTCATAAGATAAATATGCACAAATTATTGGTAGTTTAATGTTTTTGACAAATTGTATTCGTCCTGATATTGCATATGCTATTGGTAGATTGAGTAGATACACTCATAATCCTAGTATTGAGCATTATGATGCAATATCTAAATTATTGAGATATTTAAAGGGGACTTTTGATTTTGGTTTGTCATATTGTGGCTATCCTACTGTTTTAGAAGGATATTGTGATGCTAACTGGATCTCTGATATAGATGAGGTGAAGCCCACTAGTGGATATGTGTTTACACTAACTGGAGGGGCTGTCTCTTGGAAGTCAACCAAGAAGACTTGCATAGTGAGATCTAATATGGAAACAAAGTTAGTGGTCTTAGAGAAGGCTAGGTCTGGAGCTGTATGGCTTAGGAGTATATTAATTGATATGCCTCATTTTACTAACTCTATTGTCTCTGTTTGCTTTCCTTGTGATTGCTGGACTGCCATAACATGTGTTAAAAGCAAAGTTTATAAGGGAAAAGTCGACATATCCAATTAAGGCTAAGGCAGCTTATTGATAATGATGTTATGTCATTGGACTTTGTGAAATGGGAAAAGTCGACATATCCGATTGAGGCACAATATTGTGAGGCAACTTATTGGTAATAGTGTTATGTCCTTGGACTTTGTGAGGTTAGAAAGGAACTTGGCCGATCCTTTGACCAAACCACTAGCAAGAAGGCTGGTGAGTGAGACATCTAGGGGGATTGGACTGATACCCAAGTTGTGACACTATGACTAATGCCCAACATCTATGATGGGTGATTCCACGCAAGAGGTTAAATGGGTAGAGGTCATTAGTGGTCCATGGGCACTGTCATTTGTTATGTGTTTTCCGCTATCTCGGTAAAGAGATTAGTGATGAGTCTATCCCTATGGTGTGAGACAGTGCTAAGTTGCAGAATTTGGTGAGGTTGAGCTTTAGGCTCTTAATGGATCCATATCCCTACTTGTTGGGATGGGGTGTATCTGCACACACTCCTGATGGATGCCACCGATTAAGTTGCAGATTGTTGGAGGTTGAGCTTTAGGCTCTTAATGGATCCCTACTCCCTACTTGTTGGGATGGGGTGTTCTGCACGCACTTCTGATGGATGCCACCTATGTGTGAGTGGAAGTTGTGCCGCTTCCTATGAGACTTTTTGGGTAGGTCTCTAGAGCTCTCATGAAACTCAATGGCGCATGGCCTGGATAAGGCGCCAACCCGCTTAAGAACAACCTTGATAAAGAAATTTATGTGGGTGGTAAGTTTGGTTTACTAATAGCTTGGTTAAAAGAGTTTTAACTTCACCATTGTCTTTTAGTTCCTACTTATTTATCCTATGTATGGTTAAAACCTTCTGGTACCATATTGATGCATGCTTTCTTTAGTTGCGTGCCATTCCTATTTTGTGTTTGTAACATGTGGGGGATTGTTGGTGTAGGTGTGTGTTCTAAACACTTTTATTCTTATTTATTTTCTAGCCGTTGGAAATTTATGAGTAAAATAGCCGTTGGGCAATTATGAGAAAAATAGCCATTGAGCAATTATGAGAAAAATAGTCGTTAGGCAATAATTTATAATATAGCTGTTGGGCTTTTAAGGGTTATTAGTAACCAATAACTATAGACTATTCTCTTCATAAGTAGCCTATATAATACTCATCATAACATATTTTCTAAAGGGGTCTTTTTACTACTCTATGTTTTAGATATACACAATTTTACTATCTTTCTCTCCCACATATTTTTCTACAAGAATTTTGTTCTAAGGAAAGGCAATAAAGGGTTGTTCTTAAACCTTTTGTGAGTGGAAGTGCGTACATCACAAAGGTCGACGCTATAGTCTAATCCTAGGGGGTTGTTTGGCCAAGAGAACCAATCGCACCAAGTTTTACTTTGGGTGGCACGAATTAACCTTTAAGGACAACGCTTTCACAGCGTGATTCTATAGTATTGTGAGATTATTCTAATTCCTTTTATTTTATTTTATGTTCTTGCTAATTATTTGGAATATTATTTTTTGTATCAAAACTTGTTTATTCATTAAAATATTTCCAACAGGCATGTCTCCATGAACGCTTCAACAACAAAGAACCACAAACACCCCAAAAACCTATTGCAAATCCAAATCCTGTTCCGACATAAAACCATTTTCCAAATTCATCTTCGTTCCCTTCATTATCTTTACTTCCATAATCAGCTTGGTGACTTTGGTTTGGTACTTCTTCATCTAGACATTTCTGTGTAAGTGGAGGCCCACAAAGTGTCAGGTTTCCAATAAAATCAGATGCTTTAAGGCTTTGGAGTTGAGTGCTTGTAGGAATTTTCCCAGATAAGTTGTTCTATGATAGGTCGATGTCGCTCAGAAAGTTTAAATCTGACATGCTAGATGGGATTTTGCCTAAGAACTAATTCCTTGATAAATCAAGTGATTCTAATTGCTTCATTTGACCGATTGTTTGAGGGATTTCTCCAACTAAATTGTTTCGCGATACATTTAGTCCAACCAATTGCAAAAGACGTGAGATTTCCTCTGGTAGTTTTCCCATCAATTTGTTGCTTGAAAGGTCAATGATCTTTAATAATCCAAGAATTTTACCGTACTTATGCTCCCTTCTTTTCAATATAACCATCGCACTATCAACAAATATTTCTTTTCTATAATAATAAGTTATATTAGTACTATAAACAAATTTAAAGTTACAACTATGAACGATATCACTGAAATAGCTTCCAATCTGGGTCATGGCAGTGAAATTGTTGAGGCATTGTGGAATAGTTCCAGATATATTATTTAGGGAGAGATCCAAGATATGTAAATCTTTCAACCAACACATATGCAACGGTATACTTCCATTGAGATTATTGGAACGTAGGATAAGAATATTTAACAGTGGTAGGCTCTCCCCAATCCAAACTGGTACTTGTCCAAAGAACCTGTTGTTTCCCAAGTCTACAAAACTCAACGAACTACAATTTTTCATGGACAAGGGTAAATTTCCATAGAAACTATTGTTACTCAGACTCAATGTTTTGAGCTGAGACAACAAGCCCAAAGAGCTTGGAACTTCCCCAGAGAAATTGTTGCTAGCCAAATTCAAATTGGCCAGCTTACGCCAATGCATAAAACAATTAGGAATTTGTCCAGATAATCGGTTCTCAGATAAGTCTAGGTAACTCAAGAACCCACTGCTGATTTTACAAAGAGATGAAATTGACCCTGAAAACCGATTTTTAGAGAGATTCAACGTCATGACTTTAGTGGAAAAAAGTGGTAATCGACCCCTTATCTGGTTTGCACTCAAATCAATTGCAAGACCATCATTCACAAATTTTGTTAACATATTTGGTAACCGTCCATATATTTGGTTGCAAGAAAGATTTAAATATGCTAATTTAGGAGGCAGGTGTGTGAATCACTTTGCCAGAATGGTATCTGAAATTTGAGCATCGGAGATATCAAGCTTGATGATTTTCGTTTGAGTTTGGATCCAATTTGGAAATCTAGGCCCTAACTTGCAAGAGTTTAAGATTATGAAATTCAGTTGGAAAGTGGGAACCCACTGGGAGCTGAATTCCAAGGTGAGGGAATTTTTGGATAAGTCTAAATACTGTAATTTGGAAAGATTTGAGAAAAGGGTTTCAGAGATCACACCTCGCAAACAATTTGAAGTGACAGCCAAATACTTGAGCTTATATAGGTTTCCAATGGTTTTAGGGATGGTCCCACTTATATTGTTTCTTCGAAGATTAATTGCACTTAACAACGGAAATATTATTCCAAAATTATTGGGCCACAATCCTGAAATTTGATTATCTGCTAAACCCAAATCCTCTAATGAGTCCTTTGCACATCCAGACAAATTATTGATAAGATCAACCAGTTGTCCTTTGAGAGTGGTGTTCAACAAATGCAATTTACGTAAAGTACATATATCCCCCAAGAATTTTGGAATGCCGCCATTTAGTCGTTAAAACCAAGAACCAGATTTTCAAGAGAGGCAAAAGATTTCGAATAATTGAAACTGGGAAGAGATGAGAAACTCATAGGAGGAAGATCACATGACCACAAGGCCAAGCTTGTTAAATTTGGGAGATGACTCACAACTTCCAGCCAATCATTGGCAGCACTAAGATTTGTGTGGCTAAGGTCAAGGTATTCTAATGAAGATAGATGAGAGAGCCATTTGAGATTTTCATTACTTTTCAAATCATTTCCATAAAGATTGAGATATTGCAAGTGTGAAAGGTTTCCAAGTTGATCTAGAAGAGAACCACTGAGATTGGCCCAGGAGAGATCGAGGTATGTTAAGTTACTAAGAGAACAAATGAATTCTGGGATATGGCTCTGATTAAAATCATTGCCACTGAGATCAAGAGTAGTCAAATAAGGCAACTCAAGTATTGAAGGACTAATCATACCTCGACAATTATGAACCTCAAGCTCGAGTACATGGCCTGTTTGGTTGTCGCAGTGAACTCCTTCCCAATTGCAGCAATTCTTTTGTTCATCTTCGATCCGCCATGAAGATAGCTCGCCATAATCGTCAACGAGGCCTTTTTTGAACCCAAGGAGTGCTTGTCTCTCCCCCTCTAGGCACCTAATATTGTTAGCATCTCCAACTCCAGCCCCTGAAATGAATCCAAGGGTTGGTTTCAAGTGCACTAAAAGCATTAAAAATGCATGAAGAAGTTTCAGGAACCCTCCACCTGGGAACTTGATCATTGTCATAGCAAATGAGAATAGTGATTAATTTTACAGTGAAAGATGGGATAACGATGAAAGGCACTCTCCGTTTAAATACCCAATGTTGCAAACGCATTTTTGGCATAAAATATTTAGGGTAAATTTCACACTCTAAAGTTTAAGGGGATTTGAAATTTATACCCTAAAATTTTAGAATTTAGATTTTATTATCTGAAGTTATATTTTGTTTGGAATAGTAACACTTCCATTTATATTTTTTAATTAAGTGCCACATAAACTTATCATTTGTGTTTAATTTATCCAATAAAAGAATGTTACATCATTTTTTTAGCCTATATATCTATACTACTATTAAGAAGATTCCTCTATTTCGTCTTCAATTTTTAGCATACTAAATATTCTCGTATAAATTTTAAAATAACATACCCTTTAGTTTAATTTTTTTGGCTATAAAAGACAACAAAAAGGTTAAAAGCATAATTTGACATTTGTCCTGCTTGTGATTCTCATGCTATGATTAGAGAGGTGAAGATTATAATATAGAAAGTAAAGGATCAGACAAAATCTGTACTTGCAGGACCTGGATTTCTCTTTTTCCTTCTGGAAGGTATATGTTGCTTACAGCAGATCGATGCATCACATCCTTTTTTCCTGAAAGAATTTTTCTGTTCTATGTTGAATGTTTCCACTAAGAACTCAGAGGTTTCTTTTAAGTGGACCAACACTTCAGTTTGATACCAAAATGTAGACATTTGTATTGATATATATTTTCACATGGCATAATCTTAAAAAAGGAATCTAAGGAATAGCACCTAAGTACTATACCTAAGTCTTGCTCTAAACCAAAACCCAATAGGCTTTAGTACCCGTTTGTTTCAACATTTTGAGCCCAAAAGTCACGTTTTGAAAAAAGCTGGCCCAAAAGTCCGTTTGGCTAGTAAAAAAACGCAACTTTTATTAAAAAGTTGCGTTTTATAACTGTGAAGAAAACGCGCAATCCTTAAAAGCTATCTTCAGGTCCATTTTGCAAAACGTCAGTGCGCGTTTTGATATATCTGTTGGGGTGAGTTGGGCAATTACCAAATTGCCCTCAAATAAAGGATGCTCATGTCTTCAAATCACTCACAATTCCTCATTCCTCTCATCTCATCTCATCTCTCTGCTCTGTGCAAAGCCAGCTCCCTCACGCCTCTCAGCTTTGCCCTCGCCGTCAGTCTCCTCAGCCACCACAGGACCCAAAAAGTTTGTATCTTCTGCCGCAGGGCTTGCCAAATTCGTCGTTTCCTTCGCCAAGTCCGACACTTCCGTCTCCTCCATTGGAAAACCCATCCCAAACCCAACTCAAAAGCAACCCAAAACAAAATCAACTCAAAATCAAACCCAAAATCCACAGAAAATCAACTCAAAATTAAACCATTAACTGAAAACCCATAACCCAAACCCAAAATCAAAATCAAATACAAACCCAATGTTTCAATCATCTTCATCTTCATCATCATCATCATCATCATCATCTTCTTCTCTCTTCCTCTCGGCTTTCAAAAAAAAAAAAAAAAAAGATCTCAGCAGTGGAACGTTCTGGAGGAAGTGAAAGAGAAAAAGGAGAAAGAAAGAACACAAAATGAAAAGTGGAATGTTGTGGAGGGGAAAAAGGAGAAAGAAGGAAAAAAAAAAAAGAAAAAGAAAAAAGAAAAAAGAAAGAGGAAGAAGAAGAGCACAGTGGAACGTTCTGGAGCTTGGAGGAAGAAGTGTATGGAAAAAGAGAGGAAAAAAGGAAAAAAGGAAAAGAGTGAGGGTACGTGTGTGGAGGAGAAAAAAAGAGGGGAAAAAAAAAAGGAAAAATGAAGGAAATTTATTACAATATTTTCACAATAAATTTTAAGTGGTAGATTATTATTAGCTAATATTAGTGAGAAAAAATAATTTTTTTTAGAAAGAGAAAAAAATAATTTTAATAGTACGTTAAAATTAAAATCAATATCAATTTTTATCACAATATTTTCACAATAAATCTTAAGTGGTAGGCTATTATTAGCTAATATTGGTGAGAAAAAAATATTTTTTTTAGAAAGAGAAAAAAATAATTTTAATAGTACGTTAAAATTAAAATCAGTATCAATTTTTATCACAATATTTTCACAATAAATCTTAAGTGGTAGGTTATTATTAGCTAATATTGGTGAGAAAAAAATAATTTTTTTAGAAAGAGAAAAATTGATGTAAGTATGATGAAGTAGTTGATTTAAGTATGAACCAAACTCACATCCAAAAAAAAAAAAAAGTATGAAATAAACTCCCTTATATATACATTGTCCTTTTTGGTAATTTATCCCTCAAACTGCCACTTTTAAAAGTGCTAGTCAAACACTCAGCTTTTTCAAAAAGCACTTTTTAACCGCTTTTACCAAACATTCAGCTTTTTGAAAATGCACTTTTTGAAAACTCTACTTTTTCATTATGCACTTTTACAGAAAACTGAAACAAACTCACCCTTAGTTTATCCATCAAAAAAGAAAGAAAATACAACCAAAAGCCAACCTGTTCACACATCTTCCAAAGTTTATCAAGTTTTTCTGTGTTCACATGCTATTGCTTGTATACTTTCCATGCAATTCACATTTTCAGATCTCAAAACACACAATCTCTTTCTCTGTGTTCAAGTTCAAGGTTTTAGTTTCAGCCCCTCTTTCTCTGTCTATTACTCTAAGCTTTAAGCCCATTTCGCAACATCAACGAATCGATGGTGCCACCATTCACCTCCAGTCAGCAATATCGTCCTAGTGTTAGGCCGAAAAAATCAATGGTCTAAAGGGCAAAGAGCCAGAGAAAGCCCATCCAGCATGAGGAAGAGAAAACCAGGGGATCAGATGGCGTTTTTGGGTCAAGTTCAGTACCAGCTGGTATCCATTAACTAGCCAGAATCCAACATTTACTCTGGTACGGCCAAAATGATCCCCGTATGACTAGTATTTAAACCGAAATGAAATCACTACGTTTATGTACCGGCCGACCTACCGGAACAGAAAATGCCGATGGTACCGACTGGTACGGTACGAAATCGTCTTCCTTAGATGTTCCATTAGAGATCTCAGGTGCCAACAACACTAGTTCCCATAAACCAACCAAAAAAATCTCAAAACCATGGTGAAGAATACATTAAAATAATCGCAGTGGGGTCTTACTACTATAGTTTATGTTGTCATTAATCATGGATGAGTTTTTTTCCACTGATGGAATACCTCTTATGTGCATTTGTGTGATGCATTCACCATTATGGATAAACAATTCTCTTTGTATATGTATAGCATAAATCAGTTCTATTGTACGTACATATTAATTGTGACATGAATGTAGATGCATAACTTAGTACAAGACATGTTACTTTTTTTTTTTTTTTCTTTTTTTTGGTATTGTAACAAATTTAGATATTATTATGGGATGCCTTTACTGTAAGACTTTTGCCAAAATTGTAGAATTTGATGTCAATGGAAAGAAAATTAAATCAAAGGACATGTATAAAACTATATAAGGTAGCAATAGACAACCAAAAAAAAGACTAGGGTGAAAGATTATCCTAGTTTGGACAAAGCCTCAAAATTCATGAAAACCAATTGGATGCGAGAAATTCCACGAAGATGTATGCTTGGTTATATGAAGAAATTGTATTTGGATAAAATATGAAGAAGACCAATTGAATTGAATTGAGTTTTCTATCACAAGTCCTCTCTCTCCTTCAATCTTATTGTTTTGATTTAATTTTTGTTTGAGCTAATACTTAGTTAAAAAGTTTAGTTGTATTCTAGATATTCAAGAGGAGAAAATTCTAAAAAGAAAATCAAGTTGTTGAAAAAAATAGCAAAATCCAAAATCTAAAACTATAAACCCAAATTAGGAAAACATAACATACTATAACATAGTTTTGAGGAATATAAACCACCTAAAAAATGGATAAATATCAATCAAATACACCCAAAAATAATAGAACGATATTTTTGTATTTTTAGAGATATTGAGATGGAAAATAATTTTAGAAAGTATTTAATTTTTGAGAAGTGTTACGACTACAACATTTTCACAACAAGTCATAATTGGTAAGTTGTTATTAGTTCTAATTTAAACCTATTACTAAAATTACATTTTTGCCAACCAATAACAACCAGTAACAACCTGCTACATATAATTTGTTGTGAAAGTTTTGTGAAATTATTGTCGACATAACATTTCTCTTAATTTTTTGGAGGAGCAAATTATTTTCAACAAATACCTTATAGGCTTATATGCTTTAGGACCTCAAAAATAGGCCCTAAAACTCTTTGCCCATGCAAACTCAATCCTCATAATTCATAAGCATTTCATCCCAGTATATTAGAGAAAGAACACTCTTTTTCAAAACAAACGGCTATTTCTCTTTAAGTGTCTCAAAAACAAGAAAAGTTCAAATCTTACGCAAGATTTCTTAAATGATATCGGATGTGAAAATGTCAAGGAGCAGAATACGTTTACTTTTATAAAAAAAATAAAAAATAAAATAAAAACACGTTTGCTTTTGAAAATAACCTCGAATCCATGAGCGTTCCTTGAATCCACAAGGAAATAGAGTTTTTGAATCCGCCAAAGAAATAATGGACAAAAATCTGAATTTTTATTAATATCAATAATACTAAAAAAAAGTTTACAACGAGGGTCTGCCAGAGTCATCAACGAGGCCTTTTTTGAACTCAAGGAGTGCTCGTCTCTCTCCCTCTATACACCTGATGTTGTTAGCATCTCCGACTCCAACCCCTGAAATGAATCCAAGGGCTGGACTCAAGTGCGCTGAAAGCATTATAAGTAAAAATGCATGAAGAAGAAGTTTGAAGGACCTTCCACCCGTGAGTGTGATCATTGTCATGGCGAAATGGGAATAATGATTAATTTCACAATCAGAGATGGGATAGCGATGACAAGCATTCTCCGTTAAAATACCCAATGTTGCAAGCGCGTTTTCCAATAAAAAATTATATTCTATGTGTAAGGTTGAAATTTATCAACCATCTTGTTGGCTTTATTCTATGCCAATTTGCTTGTAATTTAGCACTTAGTAACCCTGTATTTAGATGGGATTCATGTAAGGGTAGTGTGTGAAGAGAGTGTGAAGAAAAGCTCAAGTTTGTGCAAAGAAGCAGAGTTTCGCGGCTAGGATTCGCGGCTGACTCGCGACTGGCAAGCCGCCAACTGCAGGCACGTGAGAAGCACACAGGGGAGCTGAAGGGTCGCGCCAGCTGTCGCACTACAGGCCAAAAGTCCCATGCTGGCCAGGCCGTTATGTCGCGACTTGAACTCGCGACTTGGACAAGCCGCGAGGCCAACCGCCAACTAGCCCTATTTGGCAAAAACTATCTCTTCGTATTCGAAACACACACCACTATATATAGACCCTTATACCCACTAAATTGAGAGAGCTTCCAGAGAGAATTTTTAAGAGAAACCCTAGAGAAAAATAAGATTGATTCATCCACAATCTTTACCTTAGAGTCTCTACAAATTCCTCTACTCTCTTCCTCTCCATTGATACATCCTTGAGAGGTCATTAACCAAATCCTTTTCTCACCACACCCACGTCTGTGAGAAGGTTCATTTGGTGCTAAGGGAAGCAGTTTGGAAGGAACCAATATACATTGGTTGATGCTATGGTCTAGTAGCGGAATCCGGGAAGCTAAAGAAGAAATAGGTTCGGCGTAATCTCGTTGGAGCAAGAAGCTTGGAGGGCTTAGGTACTTGGGTAGATTAGGCTTGGAGGGTCTTCTGCTGTTCATGTATCCCAACTACATTCTTTAGTGGATTATTTGACCGCTTGGAAGGCGGCGGAGAGGTTTTACGCCGAGGACTTCGGTTTCCTCTTCGATAACACATCGTGTGTTGTCCGTGTGTTTGCATCTTCCTTATCTTTATCTTTGCCTTATATTTACTGCTGTGGATGTGTTTATATTTGGCTTAGATTGTTTATCAACTCTGTTATAAACTTGTTATCATTTTCCGCACATATATTGATTGATTTAAAGCTTGAATTGGTAATTTTGTAATTGGGGGTCTAAACGTTCAAGGGTGTTTTATACATATATTGAACTTTCAATTGGTATCAGAGTGGGTACACTTGTTGTGGTTTTAATACCTGAGTGTGATCCTTGACCCCTTGTTGAGATGGATAGGTCTCAATCCTTAAATGTTCCACCATTTTTTTATGGTAATAATTATGCCTTCTGGAAAGTTAGAATGAGGGCATTTCTATGCTCTATTGATGACACCGTTTGGGATGCGGTTGAAGTCGGTTGGACCAGGCCGGAGGCTGCAAAATCCACCTGGGATAAGGCAGCTCTTGCGGCGGCTAATGCTAATAGTAAAGCCTTAAATGCTATTTTCTGTGGTGTGTCTCCAGATGAATTCCACAGGATATCTCACATGACAGTTGCCAAGGAAGCTTGGGAGATTTTGGAGACTACATATGATGGTACAAAGAAGGTTAAGGACACAAAGCTCCAAATGCTTACCACCAAATTCGAAGAGCTTAAGATGGGAGATGATGAGTCCTTTGATTCGTTTTATGGGAAACTCAATGAAATTGTGATTGCGAAGCTCAATCTTGGTGAGAAGATTGAAGATACTAAGGTGGTGAGAAAAATTTTAAGGTCCTTACCAGAAAGCTTTAGAGCAAAAGTCACAGCCATAGAAGAGAGTAAAGACTTGGATGAGATCAAAATTCAAGAGCTGATTGGGTCTCTCCAAACATATGAACTGGGACTGCCTTCCCACAAGACGAGTAAATCGCTTGCTCTCAAAACCATCACCGAAAGAATGGATGACCCTTCCAAAAAAGATGGAGTGGAGAAGGAAGTAACATATCTTACGAAAAATTTCCGCAAATTTCTAAAGATGAAGAACAGTGGGAAACCATTCAACAGAGGGAAATTTTCATCTTCAAGAGGTGATAGGAAAGAGTTTACAAGGAAAGAAGGGAAGGATTTTCAATCTCCTTCAGACATTGTGTGTTTTGAATGCAATGGCCATGGACATCTCAAGAAGGAGTGTCCCAATTTCTTGAGAGGGAAAGGCAAGGCGTATGCCACAACGCTGAGTGATATAGAATCTTCGAGTTCTGATTCTGAAGAGAGTTGTGACGGAGAAGGAAACTACTCCGCATTCATGACCATTGCACATGTGGAGTCCTCGGATGATTTGGGTTCACTTGTGAAGGAACTTGGTGAATATTCTGATTTGGAGTCTATTGGGATTATTGAAGAATCAGAGGCTGAAGAAGAAGAAGATACATCTAGTCTTCAAAAGAATTACGTCTTACTTCTTGAGAAATCAGGTGAATATACAAAGGTGGCAAAGGTGGCTGTGAAGAAGATGAAGAGAGCTGAGGAAGATTACAAAAGCTTGCTGGTCAGATACAAGGAGGCAAAGTGTGAGATTGAAGCACTTAATGGTGAGCTATCAGAAGCTTACACAAAAGTGAGATTTCTTGAGCAAGAGGTAGTGCAAGCTCATGCCAAGATAGAGAGAGTCTCCTCCAAGAAGTTAGAAGATGTTATTTCATCACAAAAACCTTCCTCAGACAAGTCCGGGTTGGGATACACCGGAGGAAGTAGCTCGTCAACCAAGGTCACCAAAGAAGTGAAGTTTGTGAAGGCTAAGGAGACGACTGTGGATAGGTCCAGTCCTGAGAAAATTAAGGTTGAGAAGAAGAAGAATGTGACTGATCAACGGGTGTTAAATAAGTCCCGTAATCAATCAAAATCCAGATATGGAACTAGAGGGAGATCAGTTCCAAGATCACAACAGGGTCCAAGAATGGATTATGTTTGTCACTATTGCAGATTTCAAGGACATACCAGACCTAACTGTCAAAAGCTGAGAGCAGACAACAATGCAAGTGCATCTCGGTCACGAGGAAGAAGAAATGACATGAGGTCTTGGGGTGGTGAGCAACCAAGAAGCCAAAACCGTGATCCAGGAATGATGGATGTGATGAAGATGATCGGTGCCTTCACAAATTGCTTGGAAAGCTTCACACGAAGGTTTGACAGTCCTAACTCTCGTACCCGATCCATCAATGATATCACCCCAAACGCACGTGACGTGTGGGTGACAAATGGTACTCATGCATAAGCATTACAACATGTTCATGCATCAATACTTCCCATGTTTGTGAATATGCTTGGTTGTGTGCTTCTTGCTAGTATTTAGGTTGTTATTTTGTGTGTGTGTGTGTGTCTTTGGTTCAAATGTTTTTACATTGTCCTTTTATGTTATGTTTTTGATCAATCTTTTACTGCTTTTGTGTCAAAAATCCAAAACACATAAAAAGTAGAAAATTCAAAAAGTTTGATCAGCTTTGTTGAGTTTTGTCTCAAAGCATGTTTTACCTTGTACCTTTGTACTTATGGCTTTGTGCATTTAACGAGCTTAGCTTGTCTCTTATGCACTCATATCATTGTGGAACAAATTCTGAAATCTATGTGACTGTTGTAAATAGATCTTCAACATTGTCATGAATAATTAGTGAATGGTTTTGTTGATCTTGAGACATGCATAGACTCATGCCTATATATCTTCCCACTTTTTATTTTTATGCTTAAAAGAGCTCTCTAAATGTAAATCTCCAAATGAAAAGAGATATAGAGGTGTAAAAGCCTGTTGCACATACTAGTATTCGACTAGGAAAAAGGGAAAGCGACCAAAATAAAATGTATGATGCCCAAAAAGCCAAATGCTAACTCATCAATTGAAATATCAAAAATTTCAGGCGTTTATCTCACAATGAGATTTTCTTTGCTCAAAAAGTGCAAATGATATGTTGAATATGGAGCCAAATGAAAAGCTTTAAAGAATTGTTATCAAGTGCATGTGGGAGGTCATATATGCATGTTTCTATAATTGAGATAGGTCACATTATCTAGTGCTAGTTGTGTATGCTTTGATTGAATTGATCATTGAAGCTTCACATTGGTTTAAGCACTATCTCATTTGTGATACCCACACACAACACACAAGTCTATGTTCAATGAATGTCGTATTCATTTGTGTGATTGTACTTGATTAAATGTGTTTTCACATACTCAATCTTTGTTGATCAAACACATAAAGATTTTTAAGTGTTTTAGTTTGTTTTTGGAAAGTGTTTTGTTTTTACAAAATAGTCAAAAATTTAAAAAATAGTGTTGCCCTGTTTTGGCGACTAAGTAGCGGGTTGGTCCAGTCGCATGCTCCAGTCGCGAAGCTCACTCCGAGATTTTCGCGGGTAACTAGCGAGTAAAGGTCTCAGTCGCGAAAAATACTTAGAAAATTTTTCAAAAATTTGAGTTTTTATTATTTTCGCGGCTCTGTGTGGCGACTGATTCACGGGTGGAAGGTCCAGTCGCGAGAGTTACTCAGAGATTTTTGCGACTTATATCGCGACTATCTCGCGGGTAGACCTTCCAGTCGCGAAAAACACTTAGAGAAATTTTTCAAATTTCTTACCTTCACAGTGTTTCGCGGCTTAACCTGGCGACTTACTGGCGACTTATCTCAGTCGCGAAAAACGCGTGTTTTGCGTTTTAAAGACAGTTTTTAAATGGTTTTCAGTTTTTTTCCCTCGAAAATTTGTGACTGTTCATTGTCTTCCCCAAATCACTCTTTCAAACACTTCGTGTTTCTTTGAAAAAGCTCTCATTTTTGCATCATGTCTTCATCAAACATCAAGAAAAAGGTATGGGTTTTCTTTCCCTTACTTCATTCTTACTGTTTTGGTCTTTAGGGTATTGATTTGAATGTTGCATCTGTGTTCTGCAATATAATATGTTCAAACATGGGTTTGCCTAAAATGTTGAGATTGATTGTGTGAGGGTATTTTTTTCTTGTTGCAGAGGTGTTTTAGAGTTTTGTGTGTTCATCAGGTTGCTAATATTTGGTCTGAACATTGATATTTGATATATTTTCTTTTGATCATATGGGTTTAGGTTTTCAGTGGTTCTCTCTGAATGTGGTCATTGGGTATATCAGCTTCCATAAGTTTGTGATATGTGTGGCTTGTATTGTACTGATTTTCATTCACCATATATAGTGTGTGCTGATGCATTAGGGTTTTCATGCTCATTTCATACTCGTCACATCATTCTCATTAGGTCATGTCTCATTGACATCTGCTCTAGTCTATCTGAATGTGTCTGCATACATACTGTTTAAACATGTGTGACTTATTCTATCAATTTGTTGTTATAAACTGTGCTTATTCTGTGTTTTGTCTGGTCACTCTGCTACTCTCTTTGTAACTAACTTGTTACTAATGTGTGTGCATTTCCACATTGTGCTATGTCTTGTTGTGGCCTTTTCTGCTTGTTTACAGATGGCTGCATCTCCTACAAAGAAGAAGACAACTGCTAAGAAATCTGACAAAAGAATGAAAATGGACCCTAACCTGTTTAGGTCTATTCAACACTTTGAGAGATATAGGGATTCTTTTTCAAAAGGAACCATCATTCAGGAAAGATTTGTTGATTTCAGGGAGTTGAAGGACACCTTCATTCCAGAGTGTTTTGAGGGTAGAGGTTGGGAAAAACTGCTGAGTGACTTTCCACCTGTGTGTGATCCTCTAATCAGAGAATTCTATGCAAATGCTGTGATAAGGGAGGAGGAGTTGAGTTGTTGGGTGAGAAGAAAGGAATTTACCTTAGATGCTCATGACATTGATAAGGTTCTAGGGCTTGAGGGTTTGGAGGATTATGAATTCACTAACTACAAGGACAAAATGCTCTCTCTGGACACTGTCCAGAAAAGAATTGGTGGGGTTAAAGAAAACAAATGTCTCAACACTTCTGATTTTCCTAAAGATATGAGGTGTCTGACCACCATAATGATGTACAATCTATACCCTATAAGAAAGATGACTACACTGACAAATGCCAGAGCCATCTTTCTCATGGAACTTAAGGAGAAAACCTTCATTGACATCAGTTCTCACATCTTTGACACTATAGTGGATGAGACTATATCCACCTCAAGACCTAAGCTGATATTTCCTAGTCTTCTCATGAGGATTTTCAGAGAAAAAGGTGTTGCAATCCCTCAAGATATCAGTCCTTTGCCTCCTCTATCAGCCATAAACAAATTTACTCTCACAAGGATACAAAGTCGTCTTCTAGGTGAAGAAGTGGAGGATGTTCAAGAAGAAGGGGATCCAATGGAGACTGAAGCAGAAGTTGCAGAACAATCAGTCACACCCAGGAGCAGAAGAAAGAGGAGTAGAGCCTCAACTTCATCAGCTGTACCTCCGAATGCATTTCAGATCATCCTGGAGAGGCTTGACACACTCAGAGAGGTTCAAAATCAGCATACTGAAAGGATGACAGCAATGCAGGATCAGCTAGATGTACTTTCAGCTAAACTTGACAGCATCCACACCAACCAGGAGTAGTGACCCTTTGGCCATTCCCGTCAAAAAGGGGGAGAATTTTTTTTGGGGGACTACACTTGAGGGGGAGCTTAATGTGTTTTGTGTTTCACTATGGTTTCAGTTTCTGTTAAACTAAAACTCTTAACTCTTGGATAGTTTTATTTCAGAAGTTAATCAGTATATAATATGATGCTTATTCAGTACTTTTTGTTTTGGTTTGTACCTGCTACCTTTGTAGGTTTTAAGGTTTTTGTTTAAGCTTGTACCCATGTTGCTTTTGTAAGCTTTAAGGGTTTGTTTTTATGCACACTTGTAGGCCTTTGTGGTTTGTACCATGCTTTATGCAGCCTTTGTGCTTTGTTAAATCAGTACTTCTAACTAAATGTCATGCATTTTCTTCTAAGTACTGTCACTCTTGTGCCCGTGTAGGATTTTTCCTAGATGCGCATACTTCATATACTGTGCATTGGTTGAGTGTTGGTCATTCAAGTGATTTGCCTTGTGTTTGTCAACTTGAATGTCTGGATGTTCATTCCAAGTGTGAATGAGCATTGTGATCACTTGGTTATAGTGATTGCATGTTTTGGTCTTGCCATGGTTTATTGCTTTACTCCATTGTGCTTGATCGCATTATGCTTGTTCCATATGCTTTACAAGTTTTCTGCATACAATGAACTTATTGTGTTGTTGTGTTTCAGGAGTTCTTGTTCTTATGGTTCTAAAGCTTCACAGATTCTAGAGTTAGGTGTGAGTGAGTTTTCCAACTGTTCCAAACTCACGCGTTAAGTCTAGAGTTTGTTTTAGGGTTTTGTCACGGAATAGCCAAAGGGGGAGATTGTAAAGTTGAAATTTATCAACAATTTTGTTGGCTTTATTCCGTGCCAATTTACTTGTAATTTAGCATTTAGTAACCCTGTATTTAGGGGAGATTCATGTAAGGGTAGTGTGTAAAGAGAGTGTGAAGAAAATCTCAAGTTTGTGCAAAGAAGTAGAGTTTCGCGGCTAGGACTCGCGACTGGCAAGCCGCCAACTGCAGGCACGTGAGAAGCACACAAGGGAGCTGAAGGGTTGCGCCAGCTGTCGCACTACAGGACAAAAGTCCTAGGCTGGCCAAGCCGTTACGTCGCGACTTGAACTTGCGACTTGGACAAGCCGCGAGGCCAAGCCACCAACTAGCCCTATTTGGCAAAAACTGTCTCTTCGTATTCCAAACACACACCACTATATATAGACCCTTATACCCACTAAATTGAGAGAGCTTCCAGAGAGAATTTTTAAGAGAAACCCTAGAGAAAAACAAGATTGATTCATCCACAATCTTTACCTTAGAGTCTCTACAAATTCCTCTACTCTCTTCCTCTCCATTGATACATCCTTGAGAGGTCATTAACCAAATCCTTTTCTCACCACACCCACGTCTGTGAGAAGGTTCATTTGGTGCTAAGGGAAGCAGTTTGGAAGGAACCAATATACATTGGTTGATGCTGTGGTCTAGTAGCGGAATCCGGGAAGCTAAAGAATAAATAGATTCGGCGTAACCTCATTGGAGCAAGAAGTTTGGAGGGCTTAGGTACTTGGGTAGATTAGGCTTGGAGGGTCTTCTGCTGTTCATGTATCCCAACTACATTCTTTAGTAGATTATTTGACCGCTTGGAGGGCGGCGGAGAGGTTTTACGCTGAGGACTTCGGTTTCCTCTTCGATAACACATTGTGTGTTGTCCGTATATTTGCATCTTCCTTCTCTTTATCTTTGCCTTATATTTACTGCTGTGGATGTGTTTATATTTGGCTTAGATTGTTTATCAATTCTGTTATAAGCTTGTTATCATTTTCCGCACATACATTGTTTGATTTAAAGCTTGAATTGGTAATTTTGTAATTGGGGGTCTAAACGTTCAAGGATGTTTTATACACATATTGAACTTTCACTAGGGAATCAATGGCATGAGTAATTATGAGAAAGTGAAAAGTAATACATGGTGCAGTGTTTCTGTGTTTCAGTTTTCACACTCATGACTTCAAATGGGTTGCGTTAAGACTTATCCAAATAAGGTGGGTAATAGGCGGGTTCATGGATATGGATAAAAATTGCCACCCCTACTCATGAGATAAAAAAATTTCTGCTCTGCAGTTTGGCCACATTCCTTTTGTATGAATCACGTTTATATTAAATTGAGAAGCATCAAACTTTGGCCTGATGTGTGTGGAGTCATTTGTCTGCAGCAATATTGAGCTTATTCCTGCTATGTACTGCCTTTGTCCTTTTTTCGATCGGTTATTTTAGGATCCTTGTTTCACGAACGTGGATGGGCCATCGGCATTCGTCCATTTGATGGACAATGGGTCACATAGAAATTTTTGTAAGTGAAATTGATAGAAATGTTAACATTTATTAACATATCACTTTGCAATTTTTTAATATAAAAATTAGTAATAACATTTTCTAGCTCTTATCTGGATATCTTAATTAAGTTCCTAAATTTGGACTCAGTACAAAAGAAATCTTCAATTAGATTCAGCTATGGTCAAGAGTTTCGTAGTTCAACTGTTACTATCTGATATTTTTAACAAAGACATTTAATGTATAAATCCCTTCATCATCATTCACTATAACTAAGGAGAAAATTGCTTTTTGCCCCTTTCAAAAAAAAAAATCCAGCATTTTGCCCTCTTTCTCAAACTAAATAGGGAAATGCCCCTCTTTTGAAAATCGAGTTTCTGAAAATCAATTTAGGCCCTATAGCGGCGTTTTTAAGGACCCTATAGTGACGTTTTAAGGACCTATAGTGACGTTTTGCAACTCGATTTTCATAAAGTCGAGTTACATGCAATTTTTTTTCTTTTTTTTTACCTATAACTCGACTTTATGAAAATCGAGTTACAAAACGTCACTATAGGTCCTTAAAACGTCACTATAGGGTCCTTAAAAACGCCGCTATAGGGCCTAAATCGATTTTCAGAAACTCGATTTTCAAAAGAGTGGCATTTCCCTAATTAGTTTGAGAAAGAGGGCAAAATGCTGGATTTAAAGGGGCAAAAAGCAATTTTGTCCCTATAACTAATGATTTATCAAAAAATAAAATAAATCATGAGGTTATATTGATCAAAGAGTCATATAATTAGATTTAATTGGTTACCTTTGAGGGAGTTAACATTTTCTATTGCATTTGTCAATACAATTATATGGGTTTGTTTATTAATAGAAATTGATCAGATATCATTTGGACAATTTGGGCACCAAAGATGAAAGTAGCCAATGAAAGGAAAAAGAAGGAAGAAAAAAGAGGAAGTGTTGAAAATTGTGCTTTCTTATCAAGTTTCTAGGAAGTTTAGGGTGAGAGCCTAGGTAGTTTTCAGGTTCATAGTCTTCAGACATCATTTGGACAATTTGGGCACCAAAGATGAAAGTAGCCAATGAAAGGAAAAAGAAGGAAGAAAAAGAGGAAGTGTTGAAAATTGTGTTTTCTTATCAAGTTTCTAGGAAGTTTAGGGTGAGAGCTTAGGTAGCTTTCAGGTTCATAGTCTTCAGATATCATTTCGACAATTTGGGCACCAAAGATGAAAGTAGCGCCCAATGAAAGGAGAAAGAAGGAAGAAAAAGAGGAAGTGTTGAAAATTGTGTATTCTTATCAAGTTTCTAGGAAGTTTAGGGTGAGAGCTTAGGCAGTTTTCAGGTTCATAGTCTTCAGACATCATTTGGATAATTTGGGCACCAAAGATGAAAGTAGCCCATGAAAGGAAAAAGAAGGAAGAAAAAGAGGAAGTGTTGAAAATTGTGTTTTCTTATCAAGTTTCTAGGAAGTTTAGGGTGAGAGCTTAGGTGTTTTTTTGGTTAAATTAAACTAGCAATCCTCCTTTCTTTCTTTCTTTCTTTCTTTCTTTCTTTCTTTTTATTTATGGGTCATGCTAACGAGTGCCCTTAGGGCACTCATTAATAATCTATTTTAGAAAAGTTTTGATATCACTTTTATAGAAAATGAAAAAAGTTGTCAAAATATTAATTTTTTTTTTATTTTCCATAAAAACTTTCTTTAAATTGATTATTAACCAGTACCCTAAGGGCGCTCGTTAGCATTTTCCTTTATTTATTTATTTAAATTAATGTATTAAATTAATAATGGATATTAATACTAACTGGGAGCTCTTAAATGAGAAATTATTCACTCCTCCTCAATGACCAAGTCACCAATACTTAATGGTCCTCCCACCGGTTTTAAAAAAAAAAGTAATTTATTATGGAATTTAATACAAGTAATTTATTGAAGAAAATTCCAAGTCCTGCCATGTAAATACAATCTCTTTCTGTTGGAATTTTTCGGGTTAATGTAGTATTTGAGAGATCAATACTTCTCATTTTCCAAAATTCATTCCGTAAAAGTTTTTTTTTTTTATTCTAAGCCATGGCAATCATAAGATTTAATTAAATTGATTAATAAAATAAATATTATTTAAGTGATATCTAAATGGACATAATTTGGCTACAAACTTAGTTATAGCCAATGACTACAAGTCCCACCAGAGAAACCTTAACATGCCTACATATTTTAAAAATTTACCGTTGGATTATATATTATTTATGTTCTTAACATGTAATTTAAATTTTATGTCAATCAGGTATTATTTATCATTCAATCTATAAACTTTTGTACAAACTACAAAAATTAGAAATTTAAACATTTAATTGATGACATAAATATTGATCTTTGATTTCTGAAAAATTTGCAAGTATGAAAGATATTAAAAAAATGTAATCCAATAATGGATTTGACAAAATTCACATACAAAAAAAAATTAAGTGCACTAACTTTGTAACCAAACTTTATCTTATTTAAATAAATAAATAAATAACTCATTTAAAGTTTTCCGTGTTAGTTGAATTTTTATTAGCTTTAATAATCATGGAGACTCCAATTGATTATTAGTTAATTACTTAATTAATATAACATATGAAGACACACTTACGTACCCACTCATTATTTTCATTATTATTTAATGTGAGACTTCATTCACATATATATACTCAACTGATGATAGAAGTTACCTAATTCTACGATAATCACAAGAACAACCTTTTTAAGGTTACTTAAAAAATTAAACGTAAATGAATATGAGATAGAGCACTACCAAATAGAACCGAGAAAAGAACATAAAATATTAAGCCCCCTAGAGAACGGGATATGATAGCAATCTATGTTCTAAAGTTCAAAGTTGCACTCCTAAATTAATATCAGATCCATTGATCAATCCTATCGTATCTTTGACGTATCTAAGCAATGTAATGGGTTTTGATGTGTAGGGTCTCTGTTATTTAATAAATAAATAAAAATAGTGGGACAGTAATTTACGAACACATAGTGGACTCCTTGCCAACATGAATTGAATAAAATGCCACTCAGAATCTGGTTCAGTCTCAGATTATCCAGGCCGGCTCATCTGGTTGACAATTGCCTAATGTCCTACAAATGTAAAAAGGCCCATAATTTTGATCTTATAGTATAAGGGTCTACCTAATCTTAACCATCCATCTATTATTTGAAACGTGAAAAATCTGAAATCACTTAAAACATTCTAAAGGGAAAGGATGAGAAGAGAACCATATAGTATTGCAAAGGAAGCGTTGGACTTGAGGTGGAGATTTAAGAGGAAAACAAAGAAGCCAAATTAAAGTAATTATCAGATCGACGAACGTCAAATAATTGGAGCCGTCACCACCGTCAGATTTGGGAAATTTGGAGGGGGGAAATCTAATTCATATGTTTATACATTTATTTAATCTTAACCACTGAAATGGAATATTGCAATATTAATATATAATAATAGATTGACGGTTAAGATTAGATATGTAAGGTGCATAAAAATCTTTAGTTTAATGATTTTTATTTTTATTTTTTGATAATTTGATAGTTACAATAAAAGAGAGAAAGAGAAGATTTGAGAATCCTAAATGTTTCCATTGGCTACAAAGCTCTTGACCTTTTAATGATTCTTTATGGATTGTGTGGGGGGAGAAAAACCCCAACCCAACGTATTGGGCCCAAGGCCCAATACGAGGAACACTGTTCGTCCGAAGAGATGAAGACATTCAGTCAGAGGCCCATGTCAAAGGAGAATGTCTGGAGATGAACACGTGTACTATCCGAGGAGATGTTCATATGTCTGAGGAGTCCAATATCCTCGGATCCGAAGAAGTTTGACCCGAGAGCTGTATGGGAGGCCCAAGTGATCTTTCCGACAAATGCTAGAAGGGAAAGGAGCCTCGGACACGCATGAAGGTAACAGGAACAGAGAAATATCAAGGAGACAGACTTCAACCACCGCATTTAATGCACTGCACCTACCTTCCTGGCCGCATTTATGTGGAGAAGACCCCTGAACAGTGCATTCTCAGCTACCGCCACTTAGACAGGGCTAAAGGGGGAGTGTGATGGGACATGCACTCAAATGGACGTCTAGATGATGAACAAGTGGACGGTGAAGATGTGGAAAGGCAGTACTATATAAGAGAGAGGTGTCTCTGATAGAGGGGGATCAAAAAATCAGAAAGAGATAAGAGTGTATTATTTTACTGTAGCTCCAAGAATTGTAACCCAAGTTCATCAATAAAAATCACCTCTTCAGACGAGACATTTACATCCGTCCGAGCACATATTAACTCAAATTCTTCCACTAGCGTTGCTGTTTAATACTGTTATTTTCATTATTAGCCTAGCTCTTTCACCCACTCTCTACAAATTTATTGTTTTGGGTTCAGTGGGCTCCAAATCCACACCTTCTTGGGCTTGGGCTGCAAAATCTGACCCTACAATTGGCGCCGTCTGTGGGAAGAGCTTGTGCAAGAGTGAAAATAACAGTTGATGATGGCAGGACACGGTGAACAACAAGCAGAATCCAGGGCATCCCAACACGTAGATCATTTTGTCAACTTAGAAATGAGAATAAAACCGTGAGGGCAGTGTACACACTGTGCGCCTTAGCCAGAGCCAATCACAGGGCGGAAGTCACATGTCCCATGCAGAGAAGAACCGTGACCTACAACTGGAAGTGGAAAAACTAAAGAGGGAGTTGCGCCACGCAAAGAGGAAACGGGCTTCCTCGTACTCTGAGGACGATCTTGATGACGAGCAGGACGTCTCTTATCAGCGCCAGTCTAAGACACCAGCTAGCGAGTCCTACACCTATGTAGAGGAGTCCCATCGTAAAAGGCAACGTAGAAGCCCATCACGCGAGGACATGGAGAACGATGCCATGAACAGGGCTCTAAATCAGATATCTAAGTCGCCCTTCACGCACAGGATAGAGGAAGCCAGACTCCCTCGGCGCTTTAACCAGCCAACGTTCACCATCTACAACGGTAAAACTGACCCCGTGGAGCATGTGAGTCATTTTAACCAGAGGATGGCCGTCTACTCCAGAGACGAAGCTCTGATGTGCAAGGTTTTCCCTTCCAGTCTTGGGCCTGTTGCCATGAGGTGGTTTGACGGTTTGAAGGCAGGCTCCATCAACTCCTTCAAAGAGCTCACTCAGGCATTCGGCTCCCGTTTTGTCACATGCCGAAGAGTGGCCAGACCCTTCTCTTCACTGCTATCCTTGTCCATGCAGGAAGGCGAGTCCTTGAAGGCATATTCAGACAGATACTGGGAGATGTTTAATGATGTAGAGGGCAACAATGATGCAATGGCCCTCAGCACGTTCAAGCTCGGCCTCCCTACTGATCATGGTTTGAGGGCATCTCTATCTGGCAAACCGGTCACAAACGTGCGTCAATTAATGGACCGCATAGAGAAGTACAAGAGGGTTGAAGAAGATCAGCAACAGGGCAAGGGAAAGGATAAGGTTATCCCTCAGGAGAGGAGGGATTCACGGTCGGACCATTACAATTACAATAAACCGCGGCGGGATTTTGCCGGGCAATCAGGATCGACGAATCCTCAATCGGTCAACACCGTGTTCAAAGAGCCAGTACACCAGGTCCTGGAAAAAATCAAAAACGAATCATTCTTCAGGTGGCCGAACAAGATGATAGGAAACCCCGAGAAACGCAACCATAATCTCTACTGCCAGTACCATCAAGACCATGGGCATACCACGGAGGATTGTAGGAGCCTGTGGGATCACTTGGACCAATTGGTTCGCGATGGCAAACTAAAACACCTCCTGCACCCCTCCAGCGGCCGAGGGCAAACGGGCTCAGGGCCACGTAGGGATGACCCCTCAAAGCCGCCGCTAGGCACTATAAACGTCGTCTTCGCCGCGCCGAGGAGAACGGGATCCTGGCCATTGAAAGTTATGTCGGTAGGCCGACCATCCGCAGGGGAGTCAAGCCGAGGACCGAAGAGAGCTAAGTCTGGTGCCCCGTTGGTTATGGGATTCTCAGACGAAGACATGATTGGCACCATCCAACCCCACGATGATGCACTAGTCATCACCCTCAGAATAGGAGGGTACGATGTAAAGAGGGTGATGGTGGACCAAGGCAGTGCTGTGGAGATAATGTACCCAGACCTCTACAAGGGGCTAGGCCTAAAACCCCAGGACCTGACGCCATACGATTCCCCCCTCTTGAGCTTTGAAGGAAGGCCTGTCATCCCGAAGGGCCGGATACGCTTACCTGTGCAGTCCGGCTCCGAGGTGGTGGAGTTGGACTTTATAGTTGTGGACGCATATTCGCCCTACACGGCACTCGTGGGCAGACCCTGGATTCACGCACTTGGGGCTGTTCCCTATACTTTGCACCAGAAGGTCAAATATCCATCAGGAGGGCAGATACATGAGATCCGAGGAGACCAGTCTGTCGCACGACAGTGCTTGGTAGCTGCCATTCAGCATAAGACCCCAGCCGAGTCCTCGGACGTAGCTGGGAAGGATTTATAGCAACTACAGTCTCGGGGATTGCCCTTTGAAGAACCAGATGAAAGCACTCGATGTGAGGATCTAACGAAAGTGGTCATTGGAGACGATCCTGATAGGTTCTTTCAAGTCGGATCTCAGCTGCCTCTTCGAGAGAAGGAAGAGTTAATAGAGTTCCTCAAGCGAAATCTTGATGTGTTTGCCTGGAGTGCTTACGAAGCCCCAGGGGTAGACCTAGAGTTTATATGCCACCGCTTGAAGGTGAATCCATTGATCACCCCCAAGCAACAGCCTATTCGGCGCCCATCCAAGGAACATGCTGACGCAGTGAGAGACGAGGTAGCGAAACTCAAAGCGGCTGGGGCTATCAAAGAAGTTTTTTATCCCGAATGGCTAGCAAATACCGTGGTGGTAAAGAAGAAGAGTGGGAAGTGGCGAGTATGCGTAGACTTCACGGATTTAAATAGGGCATGCCCCAAAGATCCGTTCCCTATGCCGAAAATTGATCAGCTGGTAGATGCCACTGTCGGCCACCCTCAGATGAGCTTTCTAGACGCCTTCCAAGGCTACCACCAGATACCTTTAGCCCCGGAGGACCAGAAGAAAACTGCTTTTGTCACCCCTATTGGCAACTACCACTATAAAGTGATGCCGTTTGGCTTGAAGAACGCGGGAGCTACCTACCAGAGGATGATGACGAGGATGTTCGAGCCACAGCTGGGCAAGAATATCGAGGTTTACATAGATGACATGGTGGTGAAGAGCAAAGTTATAGCCGAACATGTGAAAGACCTTGAAAGTACCTTTGAGATTCTACGAAAGTACAAGCTACGACTAAATGCTTCTAAGTGCTCGTTTGGGGTAGGGTCCGGAAAGTTTTTAGGATACATGGTCACGCACAGAGGAATTGAAGTCAACCCCGACCAAATAAAGGCCATCAACGATCTACGAGCTCCTCGGAATCCCAAGGAGGTTCAGAAACTAACCGGAATGACCGCTGCCCTCAATCGGTTCATCTCTAGATCAGCAGACAGGTGTCGCCCCTTTTTCTCTCTACTCAACAAGTGGAAGGGATTCGAATGGACTGAGCAATGTGCTTTGGCATTCCAGCAACTCAAGGATTATCTGGCTCGGCCACCTATCATGTCCAGTCCTGAGCCTGATGAGGTACTGTTCGCCTACATCTCTGTAGCTCCCTATGCGGTGAGCCTGGTGTTGATACGATCAGACTCTGATGTGCAAAGGCCCGTTTATTACGTAAGCAAGTCGCTGCATGAGGCTGAGATTCGTTACTTGCCTCTGAAGAAGGCTATCCTAGCAGTAGTGCTTGGCACGCGGAAGCTACCTCACTACTTCCAAGCCCACACGGTCATCGTTCTCACACAACTCCCACTCTAAGCTATACTCCGAAGTGCTGATTACACTGGTCGGATTGCCAAGTGGGGTACAATCTTAGGGGCTTTTGATATAAGATATATGCCTCGCACATCGGTCAAGGGACAGGTCCTCGCGGATTTGGTGGCTGAGTTCACGGAGCCCCAGTTAGAAGAAGTAAAGCCCACGTCAGGCATGGATGAAAAATCAGTTGGCATGATCTCCCAACAGAATCCCTCCCATTGGGAAGTGTACGTTGATGGCGCGGCAAACCAAAGAGGTTCTGGAGTTGGGCTAGTATTGATATCCCCCGAGAAAATCATTATCGAGAAATCGTTAAGGCTGGACTTCTCGGCAATGAATAATGAAGCGGAGTATGAGGCCCTACTGATGGGAATGACTATGGTCCGTAGAATGGGTGGGAAGTCCGTGGAGTTGTTCTCGGACTCAAGATTGGTAGTAGGTCAAGTACAAGGCGAGTTTGAGGCAAAGGACGAAAGAATGCAGGGGTACTTGGGTCGTGTTAAACATTTGCAATCAGAGTTCGACTTTTTCAGTTTGCTGCACATCCCCAGAAGTGGCAACTCACATGCTGACTCCTTGGCCACGCTTGCCACCTCTTCGGCGCAAGACTTGCCGAGGATCATCCTCGTGGAGGACTTGCACAGGCCTACAGAGGCGAAATCAGAGGCAGTCCAGGTTCACCAGGTCAGGGCCGGGCCGTGCTGGATGGATCCATTAATCAAATTTCTCAAAGAAGATATATTGCCTGAAGAGAAGGGAGAAGTTGATAAAGTTCGGAGGAAGGCGACTAAGTTCTGGTTATCCGAGGACCAGAAACTATACAGACGCTCCTACTCGGGACCATACCTGTTATGCATGCATCCCGAGGCAACTGAGACATTGCTAGAAGAGCTGCATGAAGGAATCTGTGGGTGCCACACTGGAGGTAGGTCCTTGGCTCACCGAGCCCTCACCCAAGGCTATTGGTGGCCTAACATGCAAAATGAGGCACACGAGTATGTCAAAAAGTGTGATCAATGTCAGCGCTTCGCTCCAAAAATTCACCAACCAGGGGGAAATCTTAATCCGCTATCTAGCCCATGGCCCTTCGCCCAATGGGGCTTGGATATTGTGGGACCCTTCCCCAAAGCTGCAGGAAACAAGAAGTACCTCCTGGTCGGAACTGACTATTTCACCAAGTGGGTTGAAGCCGAGCCACTAGCCAATATCAGAGACGTTGATGTGCAAAAGTTCGTGTGGAAGAATATTGTCACTCGGTTCGGAGTTACTCACACTCTCATCTCGGACAACGGCTTGCAGTTTGATAGCAGGGCGTTCAGGAATTACTGCAGTGACCTGGGAATTATGAACAGATACTCCACTCCAGCCTATCCCCAGGGTAATGGACAAGCAGAAGCCGTCAACAAGGTCATACTGAATGGCTTAAAGAAGAGGCTAGATGATGCAAAGGGCAGATGGGTAGACGAACTGCCGCACGTACTTTGGGCTTACAGGACTACGCCTCGTAAGTCTACTGGGGAGACCCCCTTTTCAATGACCTATGGGGCTGAAGCTGTCATTCCTTTGGAAACCGGGTTCCCAACGATAAAAACTAGCTCATTCAGTCCAGCCGACAACGATGAGCAACTACAGAAGAGCTTAGACTTGATTGAGGAAAGGAGGGAGAATGCAATGGTTCGGCTGGCACATTATCAACAGAAACTCAGGCAAGGCTATGATGCTAACGTAAAGCTAAGGCCTCTAGAGCCTGGTGATCTAGTGCTGAGGAAAGTTGTGGGCACCGCAAAGAACCCGGCTTGGGGAAAACTAGGACCCAATTGGGAAGGACCGTATCGCATCACCTCAGGAGCAGGCATTGGGGCATATTTCTTGGAAGACCTAGATGGTCATGTAATACCGCGTCCATGGAATGTAAATAACCTCAAGAGGTACTTTTATTAATCAAATCTTTTCTTCAACCGACGTGTCAATTCACTGCGTAAAGTATTCTCTCAAGTGTTTAAACTTAAATCCAGTCATGCCTGTAGTCCTCGGACCAGATGATTAGGGTTAGTTAACACTCATTCGCCACTAGCTTAAGTGTTTAAACTTAAATCCAATCATGCCTGTAGTCCTCGGACCAGATGATTAGGGTTAGTTAACACCGTTAGCTCAAGTGTTTAAACTTAAATCCAATCATGCCTGTAGTCCTCGGACCAGATGATTAGGGTTAGTTAACACCGTTAGCTCAAGTGTTTAAACTTAAATCCAATCATGCCTGTAGTCCTCGGACCAGATGATTTGGGTTAGTTAGCACTCAGTTACAGTTCTAGTGTTTAAACTTAAATCCAATCATGCCTGTAGTCCTCGGACCAGATGATTTGGGTTAGTTAGCACTCAGTTACAGTTCTAGTGTTTAAACTTAAATCCAATCATGCCTGTAGTCCTCGGACCAGATGATTTGGGTTAGTTAGCACTCAGTTACAGTTCTAGTGTTTAAACTTAAATCCAATCATGCCCTCGGACCAGATGATTTGGGTTAGTTAGCACTCAGTTACAGTTCTAGTGTTTAAACTTAAATCCAGTCATGCCTGTAGTCCTCGGACCAGATGACTAGGGTTAGTTAACACTCCGGTGCGGCTCTCTGTGTTTAAACTTAAATCCAGTCATGCCTGTAGTCCTCGGACCAGATGACTAGGGTCAGTTAACACTCCGGTGCGGCTCTCTAAGTGTTTAAACTTAAATCCAGTCATGCCTGTAGTCCTCGGACCAGATGACTAGGGTCAGTTAACACTCCGGTGCAGTTCTCTAAGTGTTTAAACTTAAATCCAGTCATGCCTGTAGTCCTCGGACCAGATGACTAGGGTCAGTTAACACTCCGGTGCAGTTCTCTAAGTGTTTAAACTTAAACCCAGTCGTGCCTGTAGTCCTCGGACCAGATGACTAGGGTTAGTTAACACTCGAATACATTCGCATCCCATAATCCTTGAACCAAACGACAGGTTAGTCAATACCCCCACGCAGCTATTGTCACTGGGGCTTAGTGCTAAAATTCCTGATTGTGTTTGAATCGATTCTAACTTATAAATGTCTTCCTTAGTTATGTTTAATTCGAAACCGAGGGATAATAACTTATGTTTAATTTGGAAAGGTATGCGAAACTCACATAAGTACCCATTCCAATCATTACTCATCAATAACTCTTATTCGGCCTATCCTTTTCAATATTAGTTTCGATTACTCACACCATCAATATGATGTATCAATCAAGTTATTTGCATTATTATGTCATAATTGCAATGTATAGTTATGTGTGTGGCAATAATAAGTAATAAAACATGTATCAAAAACATCAAAGACAAATAGGGAGCCATTCCATTAAAAAAAGAGTATATATACAGGGTCAACAAAACATAAAAAAGGAAAAGTTACAATTTCTTAAGCAAAGAACAAAAAAGTACAAGTGCAAAATAAAAGCCCTATGTATCTACTCTTTCGCTGGAGGAAGCACAGGGTCAGCAACGTGGCCTGTCCGTTCAGGTGCTTCAGGGGCTTGGTCCTTGGCCTCAGCAGGAATTTTCTCTTTACCTGAACCTTGGCCTATGTCTTTGGTTGGCTCAACTAGTTTACCCATGTCATCTGGCTGACTAGCCTCTTTGGGTGCATCAAGAGTGGGTGGAGGAGCATGACTGACCAAGATTGGCTCCGAAGCCTCTGGAAGCTGTGGAACAGGAGGGGGATCAGTTCCTGGGAGCTCTCGGATATCAGGGTCATAGTATACGCTCCCAGGCAGCCTCAGCTCCGAGTCGGCAGGGACTCCAGCTGCATCCAGGGCCTTGCCCCAACTTATGACGCAGTAATCTCGGCTGACCGAGGCGAATTGCTCTAGAAGCTAGGATGTGGTCGTCTCTACCCCCAGCTGGTACGCCGCCTTCCTTTCGGCTTCAACCGCCTCCTTGGCCAGTCTGGCGTTTTGCTCAGCCACTTGGGCGCTCGTCTTGGCCTTTTGCAGCTCAGCTTTGAGACCCTTCACCAGCTCCTTCTCGGTTGCCAGATTGATCTCTGCCATGTGTAATTGTTTACGCTGCTCCTCGGCTTGTTTTTCAGCATTCTTGATCCCGGCATCGAGGCTTCGCTTCTGAGAGATCACCTCTTTAAGCTCCTCAGACATCTGAGCATGTTCCTCCTTCAGCTTGCCAAGAGATGCCTCTGCCTCAAACTGGGACTGGGCCGCTGCTTGGGCTTTGAGCCAGGACTCCTTGTTACACCCCTCGGCCACATAGACCTGCTGAGTAATCTGCATGACAACATTTTCAATATTAGGTTAAGAAAAGAAATAAAGCCAATCAAGTATAAAACCTAAATTCAGAAAGGGTGCACTTACCATGGCTAAATCCCTCTTAAGGGACATGAAAAGCTCCTGCTGGTTGAAACGCCTGAAGGACTCCATGTCGTGGGGGAGGAGGAGTGGTTGCTGCAGGGCCTCGGCGACATAGCCTGCCCTTCCTCCGTCATAGTTCCTGAGGGAGGTATCCCACAGGATTGGAGCGCCATCCAGCTCCAACTTTGGAGACCAGATTCGCGGTCCTCCTCCTCGGCGTACATCTGCCACTAAAGCCTCCTCTCGGCTTTCAGTAGATGAGGCCCTGTGGGTTCGGTTGTCTTTCACCACCTTCTGCTGCTTAGCCCCCTTGGTTGGCAGCACTTGTTTTTCCCCAACCTCAATGTGGGGCCTCTTCTTCCTTAAGTCAGGAATGGGCTTTAAGCTGGGGTCAGGGACCTGTGTAGGCACTGGAGGAAGTGTCACCGCTGTTTTAGATGTCCCAGCATCTTTCGGCTCGGGCTTTTTGCCCCTGCCCTTCATCAAACTCCTCAGATCCATATCGTCGTCCGAGGAGTCTTCTAAATGAGTGGCTAGTAAATTAAGATGGACGCCTGACTGCTCGTAGGCTTCTTCCTCGGCGTCTGAGACCTCTACCACCTGGTTTACTCCTGAAGCTTCTCCCTCAAACTGAAATCCGTCTATTTGCTCTTCTAGCGAGGAAGTGGAAGAGCCGGCCCCCTCACCTTCAATCTCTTGTCCGAGGGGAACTTGCTGGAGCGGTTGGACAAGGGGAGGTATAGCCCGAGGATTTGGATGGGGTACGGGTGGAAGATCGTCAGGTGCCAAGAAACCCTTCCGACCGACGTCTATACGTGCAAGGCGATGATCTCCCTGGACAATTGCGTTGCCGACCGGTTGGAAACCCTTTGGCTTCCCTGTGTATCCCAGAATGAGGGGAGCAGACCGTAGTTGCCCGTCCTCGCTCACGAAGATCTCTGACCTTAAAATGTGATTGAGGGCGGCAATATTCGTAAGGCTGAGCCGAGGAGAAACTTGTCTCTTATTTGTTACAAGTCACAGCAAAAAAATGGTTAGAAACTCAGAAATAGCGACCGAAGAGGAATCAAAAACCGTTAAAAGATGAGAACCCTAAGCCTATGGTCAGTGTGCCTAAATCTACATGTCCCACCTGGCTTCCCATGCTTGGTGGGGCAACCATAGCCGTCATGCCATGCGCCCGAGACGATCACATAGTCGTCTTTCATCCCTTTGTTGGATTTGGGAAGGCAGGAAATGAGCCTGACAACATCCGACCGGGATTTTAAGTAATATCCAGCATCTTGCTGGCTGTGGCATTTGTAGATATGTACTACATCAAGCCAGGTGAGTCCCAATCTCATGTGACGGCTAAGGTCCTCAATCGCTCCTAGGATCCTAAACATATTGGGCGCGCATTGCCAGGGAGTAAGTCTATGGTTCCGAAGGTAGCTAGTGGTGATGGGACCCATGGGGATTGACATTCCCCCTTCTTTGAAGGCAATGAGGGGGATAACCACCTCTCCCATCTTCGGGTCTGTTAGTATCTTTTCTGGGGGGCAATACCTCACACCCACGTTAGGGGGTATGCGATACGCGGCCCTAAACGCCTCTAGTTGCTCAGGGCTATCCACCATATACTCGAGTTTTCCCATGGTGCTCAAATGAAACGGTTGGCCGAAGAGAGAACTAAATGATTTGGTGGACGATGACTCACCAGGACTAAATCGGAGAGAAGATTTCAGGCTTGTAGGAGGGTTCGCGTCGATTCCGGGGAAGTCTGAAACCGGCGATGGAGAGGTTTGGACGGAGGGGCACGTCTGTTCTTGCTGGAGCGTCTGAAGATGTGAAAAGTGGGGAAGAAATAACTTCCTCTGAAGTTTTATACGGGGTCAAGCGAAGGGTCAGGGGCACTCCCGCCCAAATCCTGAAGAAAAACCACAGCCGTTGGATCAATCAGCCACCGTTGGATACGAAGGACAAAACGCCACCTGGTGCAGTTAATGCAACGCTTTGGGAATAAGGAAACTGCAGCGGCATTAATGAGGCGTCTGTTCCCACGTCTACACACGTGCCAGCTCGGTTGTGCGTGTTCCCAAACTCTTGCTCCGTGGCAAGTCAAAATCCTACTTTTTCTCCTCGGATGCGAGGGAAAAACTACAATTTCGAGGGGCTAATGTGGGGGGAGAAAAAGCCCAACCCAACGTATTGGGCCCACGGCCCAATACGAGAAGTACTGTTTGTCCGAAGAGATGAAGACATTCAGTCAGAGGCCCATGTAAAAGGAGCATGTCTGGAGATGAACACGTGTACGATCCGAGGAGATGTTCATACGTCCGAGGAGTCCAATATCCTCGGATCCGAAGAAGTTTGACCCGACAGCTACATGGGAGACCCAAGTGATCTTTCCGACAAATGCTAGAAGGGAAAGGAGTCTCGGACACGCATGAAGGTAACAGGAACAGAGAAATATCAAGGAGACAGACTTCAACCACCGCATTTAATGCACTGCACCTACCTTCCTGGCCGCATTTATGTGGAGAAGACCCCTGAACAGTGCATTCTCAGCTACCGCCACTCAGACAGGGCTAAAGGGGGAGTATGATGGGACATGCACTCAAGTGGGCGTCTAGATGATAAACAAGTGGACGGTGGAGATGTGGGAAGGCAGTACTATATAAGGGAAAGGTGTCTCTGATATAATCGATCGAAAAATCAGAAAGAGAAAAGAGTGTATTATTTTACTGTAGCTCCAAGAATTGTAACCCAAGTTCATCAATGAAAATCACCTCTTCGGACGAGACACTTACATCCGTCCGAGCACATATTAATTCAAATTCTCCCACTAGCGTTGCTGTTTAATACTGTTACTTTCATTATTAGCCTAGCTCTTTCACCCACTCTCTACAAATTTATTGTTTTGGGTTCAGTGGG
Organism: Quercus aquifolioides; assembly: GCA_019022515.1. NCBI lineage: Eukaryota > Viridiplantae > Streptophyta > Magnoliopsida > Fagales > Fagaceae > Quercus > Quercus aquifolioides. The sequence continues at coordinate 301,701 of JAFHAW010000263.1, forward strand.
CTCCAAATCCACACCTTCTTGGGCTTGGGCTGCAAAATCTGACCGTACAGATTGATTTTCAACTTTTTCCTTAATATTAAATACAAAGTTCAATAAAAGAATGAAATCCTTGTCAATTTCTTTTATACATATATATATATATATATATATATATTACATTTTTCTCTCATTTTCATCTTACAAATCACAACCAAGAAGATGAGGGGTCTCTATTACCCTCTGCTTCTTTTTAATTTAAAAAGAAAAATTCAAATAAGAGGTCTATTAATAATCTTATAACTCAAGGGGCACCTTTTGGTATTTTTAATAAAGACATCTAAATTAAATCTTTATATAATTAGTTGTAGGGACAATGGGCCCAAAAATATATGTTGGGTCTTGGCCTTGTCCGAGGAGGCTTAGTGGTTTGAGGATAAGCCAATAGTAAGGAAGACGTAGGACTTTGAACTTCACGAGCTAGCTATGACTGAAAAGGCTGGGAAAGGTAGGCTGAGGAGGGTATCTCCTCAGCTAAACGAAGAAGGGGTCAGAAGGTGTGTTCAGTTATCCAAAGTGACGTTCCAAGAAGTTCTGCTGATAAGGATATGCACTGCGAACGTACAGGACGAATGAGAGTTGAAAAATATCTAGGGAAAAGCTACTACCACCGCATTAAATGCTCTATAGCTAACTCTTTGATCGCATTAATGAGGAAGTGATATCTGAAGAGTGCTTTTTAGCCTTATAGCTACCCCCAAAGACTTTGGGAGGGTGCTGATGGGATAAGGATCAATACAAGCAATCTAATGTCCACGTGGAGGGTAGAGATGAGAAGGGAGATGTAGTATAAAATAAGAGGGAGGTCCTAAGAGAAGGGGATTGAGAAATTGAGAGAAAAACACTGTAGCAATCAAGAATTGAAGTTGTAATCAAATTTGAGAATCAATATATAAGAACTGATCTCCTCAGATTATGTCGATGACAATTTTTTTTAGATTAAACCAGTCTATCTACATTTATTTGTCATCTGAATCCACTTTACTTGTTAATTGATTCATTAAACCCCAATTTTCCAACTCACTCTCTACAAATTCATTGTATTGGGTTTTTTGGGCTTAGGTTCATTTATCCTTTGGGCTAGGGACTCAAATTGTGTCCTTACATTAGTTTTAATAAAAAAATGAAAAATCTAATTTAAGTATCACGTTAATGATTCCCACATATACATGATTTGCAAGAATTGACATTTTCTTCCTAAAGTGAGTTAAATTTTCTCATGTTCCAAAGGAATTAAAATGTTTTTGAGAATGAGAATACTCATAAATTTTGTAAAACAAAAACCAAATTTTCATGAGTTCACAAAAATTAAAAAGTTCCATGTCAAATTATAACAATTGAACACACCATTGTTTATTTGTTTTTACTATTAAAGAATTATCGAATGGAATATTTGGTTTCCCGCAATATGATATGAAAATTATTAGGTGCTCTCAGAATACTGTGACATAGCGCTCTTTTTTCTCACATTCATGGTGAATCTCACCATGAATTTAATTAGTAAGTTCCCTCATAAATGTAAGAAAAGGAAGCACAACACCACTGTGATCCAAAAACACCTAATAATTTGTGGGTTACCTACATTTTCAGTGGTATAGTACCACGGTTTTCTATAAAAGAATTGGTTCAACTTTAATCAGTCCAGCATGAGAATGACAATGGAATACACCTAATCTTTATTTTCTTTTTCTATGAAACCACTACTTCCACCTTTCTCAAATATACCAAAAGCATTAAGACCATCCCAACCACCCACCACCATGAATAAAGTAACTTTTAACTGCCAAATGGTTGAGAAATTGTAGAGCCCTTTGGTGGATAAGTGATGTGGTCCGCCATTCCACTAAAAAACTTCCACCTGTTTAAAATTGTTGAGTCAATAATTAATTTCTGTTTTAAAAAAATTTTCTAACTAATAATTTTAAACAGGTGGAAGTTTTTTAGTGGAATGGTAGACCACATCACTTGTCCACCATGTGGATCTTATAATTTCTTCAAATGGTCGGCCCTGACCCAAAAAAGAAAGAAAATGAAAATTGATTTTTTAAAGGCATGATTAAAGGGTGTCCTTAGAGTAATCATTAATGAACCATTATAAGAAAAAATTTATACCATTTTAATGGGAAATATAAAAAGTTATAAAAAAAAATTAGTTGCTTCTTTCTTTTTCTATAAAAAGTTTTAAAAAATATTTCCTAAATCAATGTCCTTAAGCATTTGTTAACTTTTCCCTTTAAAAAAAATATATAGTTGGATTTTTGAGATTATTAACTTTGCTCTTCTTTTCTAATTAAATCAAAATAAAAAACAAAACAAGTCATCAATTTGCCTAATGCAAATAGAAATTAGATGCAAGACAAAGTGCACATATATACTATTTTAAAAGGAGTGCATATATATGACAATAGAGACAGAGTCACAGAGCACACTTTCAAAATATATATATATATATATATATATATATATGGACAGAGCACGTTAATTCCAAAGTTGACTTGGACTTTGACATTTGTAAGAAACAATGGGAAAAACAGAGCAATAATTAATATAAACACATATTCATTAGCAAGGTCTTGATACGTTTTAGACTCTTATTTAAATTCTCATAGACTTTACCCGAAGTTTATCAAAGTCTAGACGGCAGAAAATGGACATAATGAAACTATCTTTCGTAAAAAGGACGGAACAATTCATGCTTTTTGAATCATTTCATTTGGAAATTTAACCCCAAAAAAATAATGAATCATTTGGAAAAATAGTGCTTATCAAATTTTTAGAAAAATGATTTATTTTTGTAAAAAGTGGAAACTTTTGTTGTAGGAAAGATCTCCAGTATGGTCTTATCTATTGTATCCATAAATACCGGAAAAATTGCATTGATCTCTCCTGAATTTTTTTGTTATTATACTCACACACCCTAATAAGAAACTTACAGATCTCTAAAATACAAAGTATTTACTATTTACATTGACATCTCTAAAGTACAAATTATTTATAAACTTTTTGTAGGAAAATTACACTTTACCCTTCTAAATTATACCCTATTTTATACATTCTTCATAAACTATGAGAATGCACACTTTACCCCATAAACTATGAAAGTGAACACTTACCCCCCTAAACTATTTCTCGTGTGGGCGTATAGAACCTTGGCTTGGTGTGAGACAACTTGAAAGGAGTCATTCATAACCTTTTTTAAAATTTAATTGTGATATCTTAGGTTACTCAATTAATTTCAACCATGTCGTTATATGGATCAATGTATTGCATAGTTTTATTTAATTATCCTTGTGGGAAGATAAAATCTTCTTTGTTCCATTTGTTAATACAATCACATGGTGAAAACCATACCTAAGTTTTGCTCGACGTTTGATTATATATGTTGGAAACAGTGTGTTAAGGGAGACCTCATTAAGATTTTGTGATGCTTACATATATAAGTATTTTCTTCTATTTCCTTTTTAAAATTTCCTATCTTGTCATACAAACTTGAAGTATTTTCTATCTTGAGAAAATAGAAACTTTAATTGGTTACGTGTACTGCACATGATAGGATTAATGTTATTTTGTTATTGGTAGTTGCAGCCCAATACTTCAAATATGTTATTTGAAACAAAACATTTTTTCTAATATAAATAATGACTCTCCTTTTTGGTCATTTGTGATAAAATAAATAATTCTTTTTTTTTTTTTTGTAGAGGTGAAGAATGAAGATTATAAATAAAATTGCACGAACGAGTTTCAGGGAACCTCCACTCGAGAACGTGACCATTGTCATGGCCAGTGATCAGAATAATATGATAATTAATTTCACAGTGAAAGATGCGAGAACGATGAGAGGCACACTCCGTTAAACTACCCAAAGCTGCAAGCGAGTTTCACAGCATAAATAATTTATGTTCAATAGAAAAAGGCTCTATGTAATGACAAGGACATGTCTTTCAAGTCACAAAAGTGAGCATATTTTATTGGACCCGGTCATAGGAGTGAAGAGTGAAACAAGCTGAAGGAGAAAAAGTCAAGCTGAAGAAATACATTCGGTCTCACTCACGTCAATTTGAGTTTTGAAAAACTGTGAGAGAGTTCAGTCCCAAAAACTGAGGGTGCAAGCCGTGAGTGATAAATTAAAAAGGGGCAATTTTCTTTGCTCAAATTACACACCTTGGAATTTTCTCTACAAATGTGGATTTCTGAGGCAATTCTTGAAGGAGATTCATAGATTATTATGAATTCTCTAAAAGCGGAGGAGGTATCTCTAGTCTCATATGGCCATTTGATTTTTGATGCTAAGTTACATGTAGATTCTTTTAGGGGTATTAGTTTCTCTCATGTTTGCCGCTTCGGTAATTTGATGTTCAGTGTGAATAGAAGATGTTCATTCACACTTTACTGTTGTAATCTAAGCTGATATGGCTCTTCTTCAATGGAATTTCAGCCTTCTTTTCAAAAATAAAATAATAAAATAATTACACACACAAGGAGATAAATTGGAGTTTTCTCTTAGACGATTTTTTTTGAGTGCTACAAGCATGTAGAGTTGAAACATTGAAGTATTAGAAAACTGGAGGGAAAAAATAATGGGAGGATGAAAAAGATTTAATTTTTCCTCTATGTGTTTGGTTAGAGGGAAAAAATGGAAGGATGGAAAACTCTTCTATTTAGTTGATAATAAAAATAAGATGATGAAAAATATAGTTTGCACAAATTTACTCTTGTGCCCCTATAATATAAAACATTATATTTTTATTTTTAATTTTAATTTTAATTTTATTATATTACCCACAAATATATAAATATATATATTTAAGCATGTCAATCTATTTTTTTAGAAATATTACACAAAATTGTTTCTTATAAAAAAAAAATCCTCACCCAAATTTAATAATTTTCCCCTTATCTATCAAAAATAAAAATAAAAACATAATTTTATATATATATATATATATATATATGAAAAGAAACTTTGCACTTGCACGTAAAAAAAAAAAGAAAAAAAAAGGCACACACATTTACAACCTTTCATCTATGAACAATGCTAGTGTCACAAAAAACTTCACAAATTTTGCTACAACTCGTCATGAGGTGAGTTGTGAGTGATGGAGAAAAAATAGTCGGTCCATATTTGTAAAGGGGTATAAAAAATTTAATCATTCTATTTATTTTATATATATATATAGAGAGAGAGAGAGAGAGAGAGAGAGAGAGATGATGATAAATTAGTCAAGTGGTTTGTGAATAAATTCAAACTTGTTAGACCAAAAAAAAAAAAATGTATCAAATTTGAATAAGCTAAACCGAAATCATGTACAAAATAATATAAATCCCTCAATTATGCAGTTTTTATACTTGGCATTGACTTGATCACTTGTTTACATCACTCGTGGGCAGTTGTGACATCAACAAGTTGCACTGAATAATCAATTGCAATATAGACATGTTCTTCAGACTATGAATGATGTTAGAAACTAGCATTACGTTAATTTGTTCAGCCTGAAAAATGACTTATTTTTCTAATTAACTTACTCGTTTTCCTAAGTTTGTTGATTGCTGTCACCTGGAAAATGAGACAAAATATTTGTGGTGATTTATTTGGTAGAAAAATATTAAAAATATTACAAGTTTTACTATATAAAATTTACAAATTGATGTAACAATAAATATGATTAACGGATTTTAACCGGTTAATTAATAAATGAATGTTTAAATTTTCTTATTTGTAATTGATCTGACAATGAATGTTTTTTTAAAGGAACGTAACAATGAATGTGATTGAGAACTTAAACCACCTAATTAATAGATGAAGGGAAATGAAATATTTTTAAAAACCTTTTTTATGGGAAAAAAATGCTGCTGTATTTCTCAAGAAAGTAGTATTAAATTTAAAAAAAAATAAAAAAATTTACTAGCAAATGTTCAAAAGACAGCAATTAACAGGACCCATAAATAAATGTTTAAAGTGTAAAACATTCTTCACTAAAATTAGTCTAAAATTTCCGCTGACCATAAAAAGCATTTTCAGTAGACTTGTGTTTTATGTCCAATTAAACACCAAAAATAGAGAAAAAAAATTTATATCTTCTACTCCAAAAAAGAGCCACATTCAACAATATTATTAAGAGTTAAGACGTAGGATGCCAGAAAAAGAGGACCCCACACGGCTAGTAACCACCAATGATCAACGACGTCACAAACAATTAGGGTAACATTACAAATAGTTCCAGGATGGGAACACTCAAACTGTCAAACATTTGTAAAATTCAAATTACACACCGATCTATTTCTTCTTAATTTGGTTTATTGCTGCAGAGAGAGGCGATAAAACAACGCTTATAGCCTTCAGTACCGCCATGCACCTTATATGCAATTTGAAAAATGAAAATAATCACTAATACTTCTTGGGAAAAAAAACACTAAGGATCTATTTGGAATTTGTTTATTTTGCTGAAATTGAAAACTTTTTGCTGAAAGTACTGTAGATAAATGTAAAAGTTAGCTGAAATAGTATAGTATGACCCATGAATAGTACCAAAAAGTGTAGTAAAACCCATGAATAGTAGCAAAAATAAGTTGAATAGTAAAATAAGTTGACAAAAATAATCTTTACCAAACGGACATTAAGATTGAAATAGATCAATGATTTTTTTCTTTTTAAATAAAAATATGGCAAAGCCCATATCAATGAAAAATACAGAACTAATCTCGTAAACCATTTCCATAAAATAAAATGCATAATGTGTTATGATCCTAGTGTCCCACGTTGTTTCTTAACACAATGTGAGCGGTTTTTTTTTTTTTTTTTCGTTTTTTAATCTATAGCAATCAAAGTTGAATTGCTATTGACCCTGATCAATATATTGACCAGAATTACAAATGCTGATTTTCAGCCATATTGATTATTCTAGTTTAATTTACCGTTTGTTTAACTTGGCTCAGGTTCGTGGTCAAAGAAATGGGTTGAGAACTCTTCCACACACTGCTGCTATAGCAATGGTTGATTGGCACCCGACTATGCCCATCTTCTTGACTAAATCAGCTGATAACTCGGTTTGAGTAATGTCTATTCTATAAAAAGCTTCTCACTTCTACATCTCTCTTTTATTCTTGGTCAGTTGGAATGAAGTTTACTCGGTTGGTTTAACATGAGTTTCACGTTGGTGACTTGGTGTGCATCTGAGCTTTGGGTTGTATGGATATTGTTATATAATTGGTTGCACGGGGTGTTTATAGTTTACTAGCCATTCATTGATGTGGTTATTTAATAATCTATTTTGGAGAGGTAGCGTATGGCATCAGTATTGTCAAATTCAGGAATTCCTAGGTTTCACACACTCTTGCCAAATGCTTAACTTTAAAAATGAAGGGAGGGTGACTTGGTCAGTTTTTGTTAAGTTGGGGTCATGACTTTTTGTTATAATTTTGATGTGATAGATTGTGAGTGACTGTCTATTATTTGCACATAAATTCACTATTTTTTTTCATGACTCATACTCTGTTACATTATAGTTGTAACAAAAAGTACTATTACTGTAACTCAGTAATAGTTTGTTGTATTAAATTTTTTCAGGAAGAAAATAAAAGAGGACGCGTGGTAGATATTGGTTGGTTGAGAATGAAGTCTAGGCATTTGGAGTGAGAAGGAGGAGCTGGAGTCCAATTGCTACATTTCCTTTTGTCTAAATCACTTTTATCGTGTCCAGAGGGAACCAAATAAAAAATTGCATTTGTTCCAAATTGAGAAAGCGATTAGGGATGGCAATTTTTGCCTGATCCGCGGGTACCCGGCCCGGCCCGACCCTAATGGGCCGGATTTTACCCGGTCCGATTAGGTTTAGGGTCGGGTATGGGTTTAAAAAAAAAAACCCGAAGCGGGTCCGGGTCAGGTCCGGGTTTTATCAAAAAAACCCGGACCCGACCCGAGACCCGGCCCGGATAAAAACCCGGTATACTGAAATTACAAAAAAACCCTATATATATATACCTATAATCTAACCTTAACTCTCATTTCTTCAATCTTCAGTACTCAGTCACGCCTCCCTCCCTCATCCGATCTGACACTCCCTCTCCCTCCTTCAGTCCGATTCGACACTCCCTCTCCCTCCCTCAGTCCGATCTGACACTCCCTCACTCCGACACGGCCTCACACTCTCACAGCCCTCACTCATTCCGTCATCGTCATTCACTTCTTCTCTCACTCGTCCCCTCACCGGTTTGTCGTTCGAGCCGCAGGTAACTCAATAACAAAAATAAATCACCATTTTCTTTATTTTCTTCTTTGTTGTTTAACTTTTTTAGTAATTTTGTTTCAAACATTAGTTTCTGGAAGCTTCGACAGTATGTGTGAAGAGAGATATGCTGTAATTGAATTTACTTGTTGAAGTTATAGTTCTACCTGTTTGTTTCTGAGGAAAATGTTATCTGAAAAATGACTTAGTTTGGTTACTTGCTAATTTTCTTGTTTGTTTGGTTGTGACTCTCAAAATTACTTACTAATTTTCCGGTTTTTGTTTTAAAATTTTGGATTTTTTTTTTCAGTGTTTCATTAAAATTTGTGTTGGAGGTTTTGATTGTGAGGTGGTTCATTGAATTTGTTGTGATGATAATAATGTTTATTTGGGTTTTGGGTGGGTGAGGGTTTGGTTTATGGGTTAAGGTGTTTGTGGTGTTATTGGGTTTGTTTTGGTAATTAGGATTGGATTTGATGATAAGTAATACATTGGGGATGTTGAAATCAGTGAAACTAAGTGTGAAATATGGTATTGAATTTTTGTACACATATCTTTTACCTGATTCAAGTCTCAAAGCATTATGTTCCCTGTTCCCCTGTTCTTTCCCTTCATCGTCATTCTCTTCATTATCTTTGGTAGCCGCTTCACTTTGGCTTGGTGTTTCTTCACCTGGACACTTTTGTGTGAGTGGGGGTCCACATAGTGCCCTATTTCCAATAAAATAAGATGCATCGAAGCCTTGGAGTTGAGTGCCTGAAGGAATTTTCGCAGACAAATTGTTATAGGATAAGTTCAAGAATTCCAAAAAGTTTATCTCAGACATGCTAGATGGGATTTTGCCTGAAAACTGATTGCTTGACAAATCAAGTGATTCAATCTGATTCAACTGACCAATCATTTGAGGAATTTCTCCAATCAAGTTGTTTCTTGATACGTTGAGTGAAATCAAATCCAAAAGGCTTGAGATTTCACTTGGAAGTTTGCCAATCAGTTTGTTACTTGAAAAGTTAATGATCTTTAGTAGTCCAAGATTTCTACCATGGTACTCAATACTCATTTCTTTTCAACTCAACCATTACACTATCAAAATATTCTTGCGCAATGGTGCCATCCTTACCATATGAATAAGGAATCATACTTTCTAAGAAAGAGTTTCCTTTCTGAGCCATGGCTGTGAAATTATTGAGACATTGTGGTATAGTTCTGGATATGTTATTTATAGAGAGGTCCAAGATTTGTAAATCTTTTAACCAACACAAATGCAATGGTATGCTTCCATTGAACACATTGGAACGTAAAGATAGAAAAATCAAGCTTGGTAGGCATTCCCCAATCCATGCTGGTACATTCCCAGAAAATCTATTATTTCTCATGTCCATAACTATCAAGGAACTACAATTTCTTAGGGACGAAGGTAAGTTTCCAGAGAAATTATTATTATTTAGACTCAACGTGTTGAGCACAGACAGCGAGCCCAAAGAGCTTGGAACTTCCCCAAAGAAGTGGTTGCCAGCTAAATTCAAAATGACTAGCTTTGGCCATTGCATAAAACAATTATGAAGTCTTCCAGATAATCTATTATTGGATAGGTCCAGGTAAGCCAACAATTGACCATTGATTTTACAAAGAGAAGAGATAGACCCTGAAAATTGATTTTTAGAGAGATTCAAGATTGTGAGATTTGTTGGAAAATGTGGTAGTGGACCCTCTAAACTGTTAGCACTCAAATCAATTGCAAGTTCATTCAATCTTTTTGTTGACACATTTGGTAACCGCCCATATATATGGTTGTTAGAAAGATTTAGAAGTTCTAATGTAGGAGGCAGGTCTACTAACCACTCTGCTGGGATGGTATCTGAAATTTTAGTATCAGAGATCATAAGGAAGGAAACTTTTCTTTGAGTTCGAATCCAATTTGGAAATCTAGGCTCTAAATTACTAGATGTCAAAAGTATATCTTTCAGTTGGAAAGGGGGAACCCAATCAAAGCTGAATTCCAAAGAAAGAGAATTATTGAACAAGACTAAAGATTGTAATTTGGAGAGATTTGAGAAAAGAGATTCAGAGATCACACCTTCTAAAAAATTTGAATTAACAATCAGAATCTCGAGATTATATAGGTTTCCAATGCTTTTGGGCAAAGTCCCATTTAATTTGTTCTCTAAAAGATATATTTCTTTTAAAGATGGAAATATTGCAAAATTAGGCAACAATCCCGTAATTTGATTATATGATAACCCCAAAACTTCTAATGAGTCTTTTGCACATCTAGACAAGTTATTCATAAGCTCAACGAGTTGTTCATTGAGATTGTTCGAGTGCAAATACAATTCACGTAATGTGCAAATATCCCCAAAAGATTTTGGAATGTGGACAAGTTGATTGGAACGGAGATCCAGACTTTCTAGAGAAGTATGAGATTTCAAATGATTTAAATGGGGAAGGGATGAGAGACTCATTGGAGGCAGATCACACATCGACATACTCAAGGTTGTTAAATTAGGGAGATGACTCACAACGTCCAGCCAATCATTGGCAACGCTACTAAGATTTATGGAATTCAGGGCAAGGCCTTCTAATGAAGACAGATGAGGCAACCATTTGAAATGAATAATTTTCAAATCATTCTCGCTCAGATTGAGATATTGCAAATGCAAAAGGTTTTCAAGCTGTAGTGGAATTGGCCCAGTGAGATTGGCCCGAGAGAGATCGAGATATTTTAAGTCACTGAGAGAACCAATGAATTCTGGGGTATAAATCTGTTTAAAATCATTGCCACTGAGATCCAAAAAAGTTAAGTAAGGCAACTCAAGTAGTGAAGGACTAATCATACCTCGCAAAGGTGGGAATTCAACCCCAAGATGAAGCTCAACTACATGACCTGTTTGATTGTTGCAAAGAACTCCTTCCCAATTGCAGCAATTCTTATTTTCATCTTCGCTCCGCCACGAAGAGAGCTTGCCATAGTCATCAACGAGGCCTTTTTTGAACTCGAGGAGTGCTTGTCTCTCTTCCTCTAGACAACTGATGTTGTTAGCATCTCCAACTCCAACCCCTGAAATGAATCCAAGGGCTGGTCTCAAGTGCACTAAAAGCGCTAAAAATAAAACTGCATGAACAAGTCCTGTTGGGAACGAGAACATTGTTATGGCGAGTGAGAGTAATGGTTAATTTCTGAATGAAATATGCGATAACGATGACAGGCATTCTGTGTTTAAATACCCAATACTGTAACCGCGTTTTCTCATTAAAAAATTGTATCCAATGGAGAAGTCTTTTATTGCTTTAAGCTAGCAGCAAGATAAGGGAATCAACACCATTAGTATTGTTAACTTTCGTAATTTAAGGGAAAGTAAAAAAAGTAATACTAGGTGCAATCTTTTCAAGGTTTCACACCCATTTGTATGAATCACGTTTATTTTTAAATTGAGAATGCATAGAACTTTGGATCCTGCTATGCCACCTTTGCTCTTTCGACCGGCTATTTTAAGTTCCTTGTTTCACGGGAATGGCCATCAGTATTTGATGGAAAATGTGTCACATGGTAACTTTTTGTAGTCAAATTAGTAGTAATTTTAAAATAACACACCTAGAAAGTATAGTGAAATTGCTAATCACTTTAGCATTTTAAAAATCTTAATTGACTCAGGTGTTATCTTAGGTTTTTTTGATTAAATTCAACTATGCCGTTATATTGACCAATGAGTTAGTTTATTTTAACTTATCTTGAGGGAAGATAACACATTTATTATTGTATTTGTCAATACAAAATTATATAATTGATTTTAATTGAGAAGCCTAAGATATAACACCTAGGAAACCATATCTAAGTTTTACTTAGCATTTGATATATTTGTTATTTAAGTTTGGAAGGATGTGGCAAGGGAGAAGGCAGATTGGTAACCATTTATATTTTGCTAAAACGCATATTTGGTCATCAATATTTTACCATTGTTTCAAAATTATCTTTTTACTTTAAAAAAATCATTGTAGCAGTTTTTTTTTTTTGAAATATTCAGTATTTTTGGCCTTTGCAAAGACCTAATTAATTTCCTGTGGTGCAAGCATATCTCAAAAATCAAATCACAAAGGGATAAAGAAATTGCTGAGGATGGTGATAAAAATTTGAAACAAACCTCTCCCATGCATGCCACGCCGATAACATAAATCTATTCCTAGAGAGAAAAGAATGAGTTAATTTTCATGTGCAAATGCTCCTCCTGACATGAATTGCAAGGTCAAAGAAAAGCATACTCTAATTGGTTTTTGAAACAGATGCATGTCCATTCAACATTTTGAATCAACAATGTCAAAATGCCGCTAAGAGAGAGGAGCCACACCATCAGTAACCGTCAGTGAAATTACAAACGAAGGAGATAATAGGCCAAAATAGACCAGGATAGCTAGGAACCCTTGAACATTAACTAAACTCCAATTACACATGACCTGTTTGTAAATTTGCATTATTGAATACATAGCTCGTAAAAATGGTGCTGAGAGAGAAAGGGATAAAAAAAAGCTTATAGATGTTACAATTAAACAAGTGCAGCCAAGATCAAAGATATCCATTAGTCCAGAGACGCTAGATAGAAGTGCAACTACGAAGCTTATGCAAAATGAAATTTTCCATTCAGTTTGTTTACGTGTATCCAGCATCATATGCTATCTGATATCATTTAAAAAATGAGCTGTGATAATTACACTGTATATATACGAGTTTTCAAGTTGCACCCGACCCAGTTCTTACCCTTAATTTTATGAATATCCAATTTTCTTTAGAATTAACAGATATCCAATTATTTTTAATAATTGTTACGTACAACTTACCACTAATAAAATTGTGATTTTATCTAAATGATGAATATATATAAATAACTTTCCACTTTTCATGTAAAAAGTAACTATAAAAAATAATTTTATTTATAGATTTAAACTTTCAAAAGCATAGCCCATTTATATGTATAAATATACACACTTAATTTTTTTTTTAAATTGTATAAAACTATAAATCCTTAATTAAGATTCTTATTTTTGGGGACGGGGGGTGGCCTTTCGGCCCTAACGGACAACAACCTTCTGAGAGACTGAGACCATTATACAAGTTAGCTTCTCTAGCCTCTAATTATCCGATCTACCATTATTGGGTTCACCCAGATTTTTTGTAATGCTTTAACCTGATACTCTTATGGCTTTGTTATGTTATATATAATAATTAATTAAATATTGACCATTAATTGAATTATTTGGACTCAACTGTGAAAGTATGTATTTATAAAATAACATAGCAACAATTAGTATCACAATACTAAAATGCAAAAGACTATTATTATTTTGTCACTTTTTATATCTAAAAGGTTATTTTTTAAAAATTAAAAAAAAAAATCAATTTAGTTACTAAACATATATATAGTTATAAAGCACATTATATATATATATATATATATATATATTTTTTTTAATTTTGATAATAAAGCACATTATAATTATAGTTTATGGAATGCTCCAAATCTTACAAACCTTTTTTTTCTTTTTTTAGGCTAAATTTTTATCAATATCAAATGCTCACTTTATTGAAAGGAGATATATTAAGAGAAACTAATAGTGCACACACTATTCTACGAATTCTTACTCAAACTCTTAAAATGTACAGAAATCATGACTCAAAGTCACGATTTCCATATATAAAAGCTTTACCTTGCTAACCTATACAAAGAAAGTGTCACCCTTGGCTTCGAAAGTACTTCCTCATCAATCTTACCATGCACATCGCCAATTTTGTTCCATAGAGCCAGTCCTTCATGTTATTCAATAACAAAAATAGGCATCGATCTCTACAAGAACTCTTTAACTGCAAAGGTCCACAAATTTTGCAAAAGCATACAACAAATCCAACTCTGGCTCCAATATGAAACCATTTATCAAATTCATCTTCATCCTCTTCATTATCTTCATTGTGAGTTGGTTGATTACTTTGGTTTGGTGTTTCTTCACCTGGGCAGTTCTGTGGAAGTGGAGGCCCACAAAGTACCTAGTTTCCATTAAAATCATTTGCATCAAAGCTTTATAGTCATGCTTCAGGGAATTTATTTCTATTCTTGCTATTCCTCGGAAGTCATTTGATTTAATTCCCACATAGACACAAAGGAGATTTATTTCCCAACAAATAGTATCTGAGCGAGTTTGGTTGCCTGTGTTGGATTGAATATCGAGGATCCAAATTACAAGTAGTAAAACATGTAGAAGATTCAAATTTCAAGGAGTAAAAGATGTAGTAACTCTCGCATAACTCTTTAGAAAGAGTATCTCTAGCATTCACAGTCATGCTAGGGGATTTATTTTCAAAGAGTAATGCTTGGAGTACTACGCATTTTACTACAAGTCTTACAAAGTGATGTGACATTGACACATAGCTATTAAAAAAAAAATAACACATACGATTTCAACTCATGAATTTATTAGGATTTTAACAACGTTAGAACATCAATGATTGATATAGTTTTTAATGTTTTATCTTAGGTTAACCTTTAAAATTTGTTTCATCAATCTTTAATCTTCATTTCAAAATTATCCTTATACTAAATCTCAAACATTTCTCATCTATATAATAATATCGAAAAGGTGAAATATAGTATTTATTATTGCTAAAATTTTGTTGAGCCATCTCAACATAGCATTTAAGTCCACTTCAGTCCATTTGGGTCTACTTGGTCCATTTTGGTCCAATTAGTCCATTCAGTCCAGTTTGCTTCATTTCACCTCATTTGGTCAACTTTAGTCCATTTTGGTCCATTTGGTCCATCTCGGACCATTTGGTCCATCTCAGACCATTTGGTAATGCTTTCGGATCAGAGAAGTTTGTATAGAAAGAGTAGTTACTTCATTGACAACCATGCAACCTTCTTAGTGTAATGTTGATAGGTTCTTGATAAAATTATATATTTCTTTTGTTATTAAAGTCTTGTATTTTTTTCTAATATAAATAATAAATTTACTTATATTTTCTTTCACTTTAGGTCATTCAAGATGTATAGGGGATGAATCGTGTGTAAGGAGTATCAAAAACAAATTCCAACCATATATTAAATTATTTACAAAATATCTCGGCTTATATAATAATTAAGTGTAAAATGTATTATGTTTCCTTGAAAAAAAAACTTACAAAATTTAAATCACTTTCGAATAACAAATATAAATATCTTAATTTAGAAAATATAATATATTGTATCAACTATACTTTATTAGAAAATAATCACACTATTTTAAGAAGAGTTTGAAACTATCACTTATAAGCTCTATCTATTATTTTTATTTTTCACTAAACAATTTTTTAAAAAACTTTTTACACGCTTCACGTGGATTTAAAACTAGTTGATCAATAAAAAATTAAAATTGTATGATTAAATTGCATATTTGTTCATCAATCTTAACCTATGTTTCAAAATTATCCTTATACTTTAAAATGTTTTAAAATAGTCCTTACAATGTTTTTATTTTATTTTATTTTTTGGTCTATTACAGTGGTTTTTGCCATTGCGCAAGACCTAATTTCTTGTAGTTGTAGTGCAAATGTATCTCATCAAAATAAGGAGTGACAAAGAAGTTACTGAGAAAGAAGGTGATAAAAAAAAAGGGTAAAAACGTCTTTCCAATGCCATGCAAACGTTATGAATTTATTCTTAGAGAATGGAAGAGTCATTTCAAGTGCAACTGCTGCTCCTAACATGAATTGCGTCAAATAAAAGTATACCTTTAAGAGATTTTTGAAACAGACATACATTTCCAATCAACATTTTGATTCAACAATGTCAAAGTGCAGCCAAGATATAGAGGAGCTACACTGTCAGTAACCACCAGCACTGGAATCACAAACTATAAGACTGGATAGGAACGCTCAAACATTAACTAAACTCCAATTACACATGACATGTTTGTCATTTTTCATTATTTAATACCATAGCAAGTATAAATATGGTGCTGTGCGAGAAAGTATTATGTACATATACACTAGTTAAAAGTCCATAAAAACCATATGACATCTTACTTTGATAACCTCTTGCTACAAACAAAGTGGTCACCCCTGGTTCTAAAATTCCCACCACAATCTTTTCATGCACATTGCCAATTTTGTTGCATAAAGCCAGTCCTTCATGTTGTCCAAAAACAAGAAATAAGCATCCCTCCAAGAACTCTTTAAGAGCAAAGGTCCACAGATTCCCCAAAATCCTATAAAAAATCCAAATCCTGCTGCAGCAAAAAACCATTTCTCAAATTCATCTCCATCCTTTTCATTATCTTCATTGCCATCATGATCAGTTGGTTGATCACTTTGGTTTGGTGTTTCTTCACCTGGGCACTTATTTGGAAGTGGAGGCCCACAAAGTGCCCAGTTTCCAGTAAAATCAACTGCATCAAAGCTTTGTAGTTGAGTGCCTGAAGGAATTTTTCCAGACAAATTGTTGTAAGACAAGTCCAAGTCGCTTAGAAAATGTAACTCTGACATGCTAGATGGGATTTCATTTGAAAATTGATTCCTTGACATATCAAGTGATTGCAACTGCTTCAACTGTCCGATCATTTGTGGGATTTCTCCAATTAACTCGTTTCTTGATATGTTCAAAACAACCAACTCCAAGAGGCTCGAGATTTCACTTGGAACTTTCCCTGTCAATTTGTTACTTGCAAGGTTAATGATCTTTAATAGTCCAAGATATTTTCCGTACTCCAACTCCCTTCCTTTCATTATAACCGTTGCATCATTAACGAATTCTTCTGTATCAGTATAATCATAAACATATGAATCAATGTAATTACTACCAATGATTCCACTGAACAAATCTCCTTTTTGAGTCATGGCAGTGAAATTGTTGAAGCATTGTGGTATGGTTCCAAATATATTATTTACAGAAAGATCCAAGATTCGTAAATATTTCAACCAACATAGATTCAATGGTATGCTTCCACCAAACTTATTGGAACGTAGGATAAGAATATTCAACAGTGGCAAGCCCTCCCCAATCCAAGCTGGTACTGATCCAGAGAATTTATTGTTTCCCAAGTCTACCAACTTCAACAAATTGCAATTTTTTAGAGGCAAAGGTAATTCTCCAGAGAAACTATTATTGCGCAAATTCAACGTGTGCAACTGAGACAGAGAGACAAAAGAGCTTGGAATTTCCCCAGTGAAATTGTTGCCAGCCAAGTTCAGAATGAGTAGCTTACGCAAATGCATAAAACAATTGGGGAGATGTCCAGATAAAAGGTTGTCTGAGAGTTCTAGGAAATTTAAAATCCCACCCCTGATTTTACAAACAGACGAAGCTGTCCCCGAAAAACGATTTTCGGCTATACTCAAGACTGTCATTTTAGGAGGGAAAACAAAAAGATTCAGTAGACCCTCCAATCGGTTACCACTCATATCTAGATATTGCAAAGTAGGAGGCAGGTCAAAAAACCATTTAGGAATCTTATCCGAAATTCTAGTATCAGAGATATCTAGGATAGAAATGTTCCACTGAGTTCGGAGCCAGCTTGTAAATCTAGGACCCAGCTTGCAATATGCGAAGTATATGACTCGCAATTGAAAAGGAGGAACCCAATTGAAGTTCAATTCTAGAGCCAGGGAACTATTTGACAAGTCTAAAAACCACAAGTTGGACAGGTTTGATAGATGGACTTCAGTGACCACACCATGCAAAGAATTGAAAGAAATATCAAATTGCTCGAGCTGGTGTAGGTTTCCAATTCCTTTGGGCACAGTCCCAGTTATATTGTTGGACGCAAGATATAATCTTTTTAAGGACGTACATATTGAGAAATCAGGCAACGATCCCCAAATTTGATTTGATGATAAATCCAACATCTCTAGTGAGTCTTTCGCACACCCAGACATGCTATTGATAAACTCAACAAGTTGTCCACCGAGCTTATTATTGGAAAGGGACAATGAACTTAGAGTACATATATTTCCTAAGGACTTTGGTATGTTACCTTCAAGTTGGTTTACGTCTAGACTGAGACTTTCAAGAGAATTCATTTTGCCAAAGGAATCTGGAATTAAACCTTGTAAATGATTCGAGGAGAGGTCAATAGACTCCAAGTGGGAAAGGTTTCCATGTTCGTAAGGAATAGTCCCACCAAACTCAGCCTCTAAGAGATTGAGGTTCTTTAAGTTATTTAAAGAACCAATAAACTCTGGGATTTGGCTCATATTGAAATCATTGTAACTGAGGTCCAAAGAACTCAAATGATGCAATTCAAGCAGTGAAGAACTAATGTTACCTTGCAAAGGTTGTGTTTTTTCTGAATCACCCTGAAGATCAAGCTCGAGTACATGGCCTGTTTGCTTGCTGCAATGAACTCCTTTCCACTTGCAACAATTCTTCTTTTGATCTTGGCTCCCCCATGAAGAGAGTATATCATAGTCATCAACAACGCCTTTTTTGAACTCAAGGAGGGCTTGTCTCTCCCTCTCTATGCACCTGACATTAGCATCTCCAACCCCTGAAATAAATCCAAGGGCTGGATTCAAGTGCAGTAAAAGCATTAAAAATGCATGGAGAAGTCTAAGGGATCTTCTGTCCATAATCATTGACATGCCACTGAAAACAACAATTGAAATCAAGATCAAGATGCAACCAAGCTTACAAGATTCAGTAGAAAAACATGCAATGCAGAGTTTTGGGTTTGTTAGGTTCTCAGAATTCTAAGCATCAACTATATATTTATATTGGTAACTGCAGTAAGCAAAAGAAAACATTTAAAATATATCATTACCTCTAAATCAGTCTGGAGCTATCTTTCACCAACTCTTTATGTGACAAATAAAAAAATATTCAAATATAGTGTAAGTCGTATGATTTATTTTAAATAAATTTTTTAGGCCTTTTAAATAATACACATTAATAGTTTTATTAACCGTCATCTAGTAGGTTGGAAAATATAATTTTAAATTAATATAGAGCTTAACTTTAATCTTTTTCATGTACTTTTTTTTTTTTAAGTACTTTTTAGTTCTTTATTTTTGTGAATGGTAAAAGGTTCGGCAAGCATGGATGCCTACAATTCAGTGGTGGAGCCTAGCTAGGGTGCAATTACCAACTAAAGAAAGTTATGGTTAATATACAAAATTAAAAAAATAAAAAAAATAATAAGAGTGAGATTTTAAAATACTTTTTCAATTTTAAAGACTAAAAGAAACTCTTGTATGGTCAATTACGAGATATTTGTAATATAAAATAAAAATTGGGTTCGTTGGAATTTTGAAAACATATTGGTCATCATTTGTTTTTGTTTTTGTTTTTGTTTTTTATAATACATTGGTCATTTCAAGAAAGGGGAAAAAAAGAATTCTATCTATGATTTTCTTTGGCAGTTCATTAGGAATGAATGGAAACTTTGAAAGAATAGAATGCGGAATATTTATTCCATTTCATTCTCTTTTAAGCATTCCTCTCAATTGCTTAAAGTAATAAAGTGAAAGTGAAATACCGATTTTATCCCTAATTTTTCATTTTCATTCTTTTGTTTTTTCTAAATTCCCGAACACTATAATTCAGATTTTTCTTTCTCCTGTTTTATTTAGTTTAATAATTTATTGTAAATAATCTCAAGCGGTAATTTTAAAAATTATTTAGTTTTATATAATAAATTGAATTATTTTATCCTTTAAAAATATGAATTTATAATGAGTAATACTAGTGATACAAATTTTTTTACAAAAAAATTTATAAACTATTGATGTGGTGAGTGATTATTAGTAAATAAAAAAATGAAATTAATGGTAGATCTGATAACCAATAAGAAGTTAACCATAACAATAGTTTGTAAAAATATTGTAAATAATTTATTGTTGTAACATTACTCATTTAATATATTTGGAAAATATGAAGATCAATTAAGTCATTATTTTTCAATCATTTACTGCGACTCTAGGAATTTTTTTTTTAAGGGGCCATTAAGAAAATTAAATTAAAAAAATTTTAATAAAAAGAGAACTTGAATATATAAAGTTATCGGCAAAAAAAAAAAAAAAAAAAATTGAAGTTTTACAATTTCCTTCTACAAGTTTTCAAATTTTGAATTGTTACATAATAGTTTATTATGAGTATTTATTGCAAATATGGGTAACTATGACCATTTTATTTTGTTAAGTTTGTATAACATTTTTATTTTTATGCAGTTGTTATTATCTATTAATTTGTCATTGTTTTTATAAAAATATTTTAAACTAAATGAATAAACTTAACTCATTGGCTCTGTATTAATTATTAACGCACACAACCACACTCATTCAGATATATATATATATATATATATATATATATAAAATAATACACTACGTGTCTACTTAAGCAATTAAATGCTTGAACAATCACTAACTCTAAAATTTTTCTTTTTGAATTTTTCTGACTTTATAACAAAAAGTTATTATAACAATTTTTTTTTAAGTAAACAATACTACTTATTAGAATACACACGAAAATAATAATAATATTTTAAACCGGGTTTATAATACATTACATAACCAGAGTACAACAACTAAAGGGCCTAACCTTTGTAGTTGAAGACTGGCGTTATAAAAAAAATTATTATAACATGATAACAATACACACATATGTAATAAACTCTTTCTATTTCCTAATTATTAAATTATATAAAGTTATATTATATTTATACTGTATACACAAATATCCACACACATCATTATTCACAAAAATAACACCAAAAAAAAAAAAAAAAAAAGTAATGCACACAATTAATATTAGACACACTCACACACATATAATATAAATTTATAATAAAGAGTGAGATTTACAATTCACAAACACTTGCTCGAACTCTTAGGGTTGGAAATACTTGTAGTAAGAGTGTATAAAATTTAAGTTAAGGTATGCAAAAATATTTTTAAACATAAATTAAAATATTAAACTAAAAAATATATATTATAAATATATATATATATATATATGTGTGTGTGTGGAAGCCAAGGTTTCATTTGAACCCCTGAACAAAGGGTAGAGTCGCCTCTTTTACAAATAAATTTCTCAAAAGAGAATCTATCATAACAAGTGGCAACTGACAAGTATCATTTACGTAAGAACAGATTATCACGGGATTGGATAAATTAAAAAGATCAAACTTCAAAGTATATATATTTTTGGAAGTCAGGGGTTCATTTGAACCCCTGAACAAAGGGTAGAGCCAACCCTTTTACAGATAAGTTTCTCAAAAGAAAATCTGTCATGACAAGTGAAAACTGACAAGTATCATTTACGTAAGAACTGATTATCACGAGATTGAATAAATTAAAAAGATCAAACTTCAAAGTATATATATTTTTGGAAGTCAGGGGTTCATTTGAACCCCTGAACAAAGGGTAGAGTCGCCCCTTTTACCGATAAGTTTCTCAAAAGAAAATCTGTCATGCCAAGTGACAACTGAAAAGTATCATTTACGTAAGAACTGATTATCACGAGATTAAGTAAATTAAAAAGATCAAACTTCAAACTTTATATATTTTTGGAAGTCAGGGGTTCATTTGAACCCCTGAACAAAGGGTAGAGTCGCCCCTTTTACAGATAGGTTTCTCAAAAGAAAATCTATCATGACAAGTGACAACTGACAAGTATCATTTACGTAAGAACTGATTATCACGGGATTGAATAAATTCAAAAGATCAAACTTCAAAGTATATATATTTTTGGAAGTCAGGGGTTCATTTAAACCCCTGAACAAAAGGTAGAGCTGCCCCTTCTACAGATAAGTTTCTCAAAAGAAAATTTATCATGACAAATGACAACTGACAAGTATCATTTTCATAAGAACGGATTATCACGAGATTGATTAAATTAAAAAGATCAAACTTCAAAGTATATATATTTTTGGAAGTCAAGGGTTCATTTGAACCCCTGAACAAAGGGTAGAGCCACCCCTTTTATAGATAAGTTTCTCAAAAGAAAATCTGTCCTGACAAGTGACAACTGACAAGTATCATTTACATAAGAACTGATTATAACGGGATTGAATAAATTGAAAAGACCAAACTTCAAAGTATATATATTTTTGGAAGTTAGGGGTTCATTTGAACCCCTAAACAAAGGGTAGATCCGCCCCTTTTACAGAAAAGTTTCTCAAAAGAAAATTATTCATGACAAGTGACAACTGACAAGTATCATTTTCATAAGAACTGATTATCAAGAGATTGATTAAGTTAAAAAGGTCAAACTTCAAAGTATATATATTTTTGGAAGTCAAGGGTTCATTTGAACCCCTGAACAAAGGGTAGAGCCGCCCCTTTTATAAATAAGTTTCTCAAAAGAAAATCTGTCATGACAAGTCACAACTGACAAGTATCATTTACGTAAGAACTGATTATCACGGGATTGAATAAATTAAAAAGATTAAACTTCAAAGTATATATATTTTTGGAAGTCAGGGATTCATTTGAACTCCTAAAAAAGGGTAGAGCCACCCCTTTTACAGATAAGTTTCTCAAAAGAAAATCTGTCATGACAAGTGACAACAGACAAGTATCATTTACGTAAGAACTGATTATCACGAGATTGAATAAATTAAAAAGATCAAACTTCAAAGTATATATATTTTTGGAAGTCAGGGGTTCATTTGAACCCCTGAACAAAGGGTAGAGTCGCCCCTTTTACCGATAAGTTTCTCAAAAGAAAATCTGTCATGACAAGTGACAACTGACAAGTTTCATTTACGTAAGAACTGATTATCACGAGATTGAATAAATTAAAAAGATCAAACTCCAAAGTATATTTATTTTTGGAAGTCAGGGGTTCATTTGAACCCCTAAACAAAGGGTAGAGTCGCCCCTTTTACAGATAGGTTTCTCAAAAGAAAATCTGTCATGACAAGTGACAACTGACAAGTATCATTTACGTAAGAACTGATTATTACGGGATTGAATAAATTAAAAAGATCAAACTTCAAAGTATATATATTTTTGGAAGTCAGGGGTTCATTTGAACCCCTGAACAAAGGGTAGAGTCGCCCCTTTTACCGATAAGTTTCTCAAAAGAAAATCTGTCATGACAACTGACAAATATCATTTACGTAAGAACTGATTATCACAAGATTGAATAAATTAAAAAGATCAAACTCCAAAGTATATTTATTTTTGGAAGTCAGGGGTTCATTTGAACCCCTGAACAAAGGGTAGAGTCGCCCCTTTTACCGATAAGTTTCTCAAAAGAAAATCTGTCATGACAAGTGACAACTGACAAGTATCATTTACGTAAAAAACTGATTATCACGGGATTGAATAAATTGAAAAGACCAAACTTCATAGTATATATATTTTTGGAAGTCAGGGGTTCATTTGAACCCCTAAACAAAGGGTAGATCCGCCCCTTTTACAAATAAGTTTCTCAAAAGAAAATTTGTCATGACAAGTGACAACTGACAAGTATCATTTTCGTAAGAACTGATTATCACGAGATTGATTAAGTTAAAAAGGTCAAACTTCAAAGTGTATATATTTTTGGAAGTCAAGGGTTCATTTGAACCCCTGAACAAAGGGTAGAGCCGCCCCTTTTATAGATAAGTTTCTCAAAAGAAAATCTGTCATGACAAGTGACAACTGACAAGTATCATTTACGTAAGAACTGATTATCACGGGATTGAATAAATTAAAAAGATCAAACTTCAAAGTATATATATATTTGGAAGTCAAGGGTTCATTTGAACCCTTGAACAAAGGGTAGAGCCACCCCTTTTACAGATAAGTTTCTCAAAAGAAAATTCGTCATGACAAGTGACAACTGACAAGTATCATTTTCATAAGAACTTATTATCACGAGATTGATTAAATTAAAAAGATCAAACTTCAAAGTATATATATTTTTGGAAGTCAAGGGTTCATTTGAACCCCTGAACAAAGGGTAGAGCCGCCCCTTTTACAGATAAGTTTCTCAAAAGAAAATCTGTCATGACAAGTGATAACTAACAAGTATCATTTACATAAGAGCTGATTTTCACAGGATTAAATAAATTAAAAAGATCAAACTTCAAAGTATATATATTTTTGAAAGTCAGGGGATCATTTGAACCCCTGAACAAAAGGTAGAGCCGCCCCTTTTACAGATAAGTTTCTCAAAAGAAAATTTGTCATGACATGTGACAACTGACAAGTATCATTTTCATAAGAACTGATTATCACGAGATTGACTAAATTAAAAAGATCAAACTTCAAAGTATATATATTTTTGGAAGTCAAGGGTTCATTTGAACCCCTGAACAAAGGGTAGAGCCGCCCCTTTTATAGATAAGTTTCTCAAAAGAAAATCTGTCATGACAAGTGACATGTATCATTTACATAAGAACTGATTATCACAAGATTGAATAAATTGAAAATATCAAACTTCAAAGTATATATATTGTTGGAAGTCAGGGGTTCATTTGAACCCCTGAACAAAGTGTAGAGCTGCCCCTTTTACAGATAAGTTTCTTAAAGGAAAATTTGTCATGACAAGTGACAACTGACAAGTATCATTTACGTTGGAATTGATTATCATGAGATTGTACAAATTAAAAAGATCATAGAACACAGTACATGTATGCTAAATGAAGAGTAGACCACCATCTACTCTTCTTTTAACATACATAATGATAGAACACAGTAATTAATGATTCTACCTATGTGTACTTGACCCAATAGTCAGTGTGAATAGGAAGAAATACGTTCTCTTCAAAATCTGCTCATCGCTTATCAGGTGAGGTGATGCAATCTCAAGAAATATTGAGGAAACCCCTTGAAGAAGTAATGAAAAAGTTTCTATAATCTGGTAAGTATTTAACCGCCATTTGGTATGGTAATTTAAACAACACTTTTAAGTTTTTAAACAACATTATACATTTTTTTCACATACTTTTTCACTCACACGTATTTTTAAAAAATACAAACAACATTACTAGAACAATGTTACCAAACGGCCCCTAAGCTAGGCATATACATTTTTTAATTTGTGAGACTCATATGCGAGCCCCATTCACATACCAAAAAAAAAAAAAACTTATTCTTATGAAAGATAGCACGACAAATAATCCTTATTTATACTCTCAATTCATTTTTAAATATTCAATTAACATGTTTAAATTTCCTATATATGTTAGTGATTTAATTCTTTATGGAAATATGAATAATGATTACATATTAATTATTTTTGTTTATATCTTCATTTTTTTTTTTTTGAGAGAATTTTGTTTATATCTTTTAATTGTATGTGCGTGTAGTTGTTTGAGTTATAACTTATATGAGTATAACTAGATTATATTATTGATTTTTCAAATCTTCTTTCAAATCCTTTTTTTAAGAATTTTTATTTAATTCCCATCTCAATTACATTTCTTATTTGTATTTATCTATTGTATGATCATTAATTTTTTATTTAACTATATATTCATTTTTGTTGATTAAATTTCCCAAATATTTTTTTAATAAACTTTCTTTCAATGTTATCTTTTAGAGTGTGTTTGGATTTAACATTTTCACGCCTGCGTTTTGAGTTTTCATGTTTCCTTTTCTTTTCTTTTTTACCAAAAGTTGGTTTCACGTGGGACACAGACCTGTTAGTGGGTCCCGTGCACTGTGCGTTGGACCCATTAGCACTTTGAACGTCCATACATTAGTCTAAAATGGCACTGTCAGTGGGTCCCATGTACTGTTCACGGTCCCACAAACCTCACTTTTCAGCAACTTTTTCATTAAAAATGGGTCCCACGGCACTATTCACACATTTAAAAATTATTTTACTATAGTGCTTTCAGTTTTCAGTTTTTAGCAAAATAAGCTGTATCCAAACGGATCCTTAGTCCTTCCCCTAGATTAAGCTCATGAATCCACTATTACCTTTAAGTCAGTTTAATCTAAATTGGACGAAATTGACATTCAATGTCCATTTGGTTATCTCATATTTTTTAATAGTTTATTTGTATAGTGTATATATATACATAAAAATTTTATATTAAAAGGGTACTTTGTAAAAGAAGAAAAGTTAAACGTTGAATGTAGGGATGACAATTTTTCCCTACCCTGCTTAACCAGCCCCTCCCCACTTCGCCCCGCACGGGTTTTCCCCGCCCCGTAAAGGTGGTGGGGTGGGGATAGGGCAAGATTTTAGCCCCGCATCACGGGGCGGGGCAGGGATGGCTTTAAACTTTTTAGACCCACCCCGCCCCGCCCCTCCTCATCCCCACCCTGCCCCGCATTGCTAAGGCTATAATTATAAATTTTTCATACCCTAAAATCCTACTTTTTAAACAAGCATATCAATGTTAGCTTATTTTATTCTACCCAATGTGATTCTCTGCTTTTATTTTGTTATGTGTTATACTATGAGATTTTTTTTTTTTTTTTTAATGATTATCTTGTTAAACACTTAGATATATTATTCGATTTTTTCTAAAAATTGATTTGACTTTATGGGATAAATTTAGTTGTAATTTCAAGTATATTTTTATTAATGAAATAGGTTTCATTAAAAAAATTGTACTAGTTGTAGAGCAAATTAACAAAAAGTAGAGTTTTACGGAGTGGGGAGGGGCTTCGCGGGGCCCCAAGGGGCGGGGATGGGGTGAGAAAGTTTTCCCCATCATTCGGGACAGGGCAGGGATGGGGCAAGACAAAACCATGCGGGACGGGGACAAAGACCCCATCCTTCGGCCCCACCCCGCCCCATTGCCATCCCTAGTTGAATGTTGTGTCATCTAGAGGAAGAACAGTGAATTTGAATTTTGAAACTTCGAGTTAGGGAACATATTCAAAATTTGAAATTTTAAGGGATAAAATAAAAATTACCTCAAGCTTTGAATTTCGTCTATATTTTAATTTATAATGGTTGAGGTGATAATAATTTATGTATTACAATCATGATGTGATTCGCGATTTTAATAAAAATATTATTACATTGACCAAAATATACCACCTTCACATGTTATGAAAATTGAGAAGCACTACATATATTCTATAAGTTTTACTGTATTGAATTTAAAAATTGATGTGTCACCAATCATAAAAATATATTTTAAATATTCATTTATAAGTAAGTTGAAATTCACCAATAGTATTCATTGCCATGTCAATTTTAAAACTGATAATAACTTTAACATTTTATCGTGAAATTTGTTATATGATTTTTGTAAAAATAAATAGGCAAAAATGCAAAACTGACCCTCT
Organism: Quercus aquifolioides; assembly: GCA_019022515.1. Classification (NCBI taxonomy): domain Eukaryota; kingdom Viridiplantae; phylum Streptophyta; class Magnoliopsida; order Fagales; family Fagaceae; genus Quercus; species Quercus aquifolioides. The sequence goes on from JAFHAW010000263.1 coordinate 329,157, forward strand.
AACTTTCAATCTTTTTCATTTCAATCCTCTAACTTTCAGTTTTGTCATTTCAGCCCTCTAACTTTCAATTTTTGTCAATGCAAGACTTCGTTAGAACTCAGTTAGGGGCTGCCATTAATTAAGCCAAAACGACGTCGTTTTGGCTTTTTTTTTTTTTTTAATAAATTTCAGAATTTAAAGAAAAAAAAAATCTGAAAAAAAAAAAAAAAAAATCCCAAACCAGAGAACTCAGCAGCAGCGAGAGTCAGAAACCAAAAGAAGAAGAAGCAGCACACACAAATGTCTTCCTCAACCGTTATTCAAGAGCTACAGCGCGATTTCGAAGCCAAATCTAACGATCTCAGCAAACTCCAAAAAGGCATGTATTTTTTTAATTATATGGTATTAGTATTTACACCCAAATTTGGGTTAGCGTTGGCTAGATTGATTTCGGTGTTTGTGAGAGATTAATGGGGTTTGTGTGATTAGGAAGATGGGTTCTCATATGGTGGATCTTCTATAACTTTAGTTTGTGCTTATTCTTTGTTGTACTTGCTGGATTACTGTATTGCTTCAGTAACTAACTCTTATTAGTATGAGAAAATCCTCGTCTCAGCTGTGCAAGGCTATTTCATTACAGTAACACACTATGTGCTAATAAATTGATTTTTGTTTGAATTTTTTTTTAATTTCAGAGTTTTTACTTTTTATGCACATGTCTGAAATTGAAGCGCTCTAAGATGGTATATAATTTGTCAGATATTGCAAAGAATCACCAAGTGAGAAAGAAGTACACTATCCAGCTTGGCCAGAATGAGCTCAGTTCGGTGATGGAGTTCTGAATCGGTTTTTTTTTTTTTTTTTTTTTTTACAGATTTTTTTTGTTTAAATTCTGAAATTTATTATTAAAAAAAAAAAAAAAAAAAAAAAAAAAAAAAAAAAAAGGTGTTGTTTTGGCTTACTTAATAGCAGCCCCTAACTGAGTTCTAACAGATGACTGAAATAACAAAATTGAAAGTTAGAGTACTAAAATGAAAAAGACTAAAAGTTAGAAGATTAGTTTTGCATTTTTGCCAAATAAATACATGTGGTTGCAACACATACTGGCCACAATGACTTTAACTTGCACTTGACATTTCTATTTGCTTATTGATTAGGGAATTGGGGGAAAATCTCTCATTCACTAGAGGCATGAGACCACTCTCTCATGGACTCCACACGTCTCATGCGCCTAGCAAAGGGACACCCTTAGTATCCGTTTGGATAGTGCTGAAAAGCACTTGCGTATGCATTTCAAGTTTTCTTCTTTTCTTCTTTTCTTTTCTTTTTTTTTCTTTTTTTGAGAAGAGCGTTTCACGTTTTTAGAGGTGGGATTATGCTTTTCCAATGGGTCCCGTGCACTGTTCACAGGACCTGCAAATACTTTTTTCACCAAAAACAACTTCAAAACTGGGTCCCACGGCATTATTTATACATTTAAAAATTATTTTGCTATAATTTTTTCAGTTTTTAATTTTCAGCAATAAGTAGTATCCAAATACACCCTTAATATTGACTCCACAGTCCACAAGGACCACAACAAGGTGGACAAACCAACGTGGCTAATTTACATCCAACCTTGAAAATTCTCACGTACTATTCAACCAATTCATAGCCCCACTTGGAGATAAAATTTGGGTAGTCCTTATAAGCTCGGCTGGACTTAGATGTCTCTAATAAGAAACAATGATAAAGGCAGGAAAAAGCATGGCAAAAATGGCCCACTATCACTGTATAGCAAAAAAATTAGTAATCTACCACTATAGTGGAAATATGTAGGGATTTACCACTTTTTTGAAACTTTAGTTTGCCGTGAAACTTGAGTTCCAAAAACTCAAGTTCTTTGAAAAAATATACTCTAAAAAATTTTCAAAATTTTTCCATAGTACTCGAATATCATGGAAAACCTGATTTCGCCAAACTCAAGTACCAAAAAAGGGGTAAATCCCTAAATATTTTTGAAACAGTGGTAGATTGCAATATAGTTTGCGAAAATGTGTTATTTGGCTATTTTCACCCAGAAAGCATAGCAACAACATGACACCTTCATTTGGAAAATTTTTGCATATAAACAAATGGTCAATTTTGTGATACTTACAGATATAAGTATTTTCTTCTATTTCTTTTTTATAATTTTCTATCTTGTCACACTCACACAACTCAGCTGCCCAACCCATGTATAATTGGTTGGGTGTTCTCCAAATTAGTGATATCTTTTTCCATTTGTCTTATTCATAATATCTTTCTCCAAACGTGGTTCTCCAAAAGATATTATAATATCTTTTTCCATATTTGATCATTAAAATATTTTTAAAAAAATTGTTCATCTTTCAAAAATTCAATCACCTTATGCCTCAATTGGAGACAAAGTTTTGGTACTAAGCTCGGCTGGACTTAAAGAGGTTAAGAAATAATGGTTACGGTGGAAAGCATAGCAATTACAAAGAGTCAATCAAATAATGGTAATGAACCACGTTTTCACCAGTTATTGGTTAAAGTGATTGGCGGGTTCGGTTAGAGTTTTGTGACAGATTCTCCAACGGATACAAATAGTAACTACATTGAGTTTAGGCTTAATTCATGTGTATCTGTATATATTAAGAGGATTCAGAAAGTTAGATATATATATATATATTTTTTTTCTGTCAAAAATACTCCTAAATTAATTAACTAACAACTTAAAAATGAGGTTAATATAGTAAATTGAAAAAAGAAAGTTAGTTATTACTTTTTTTACTGTCAAAAATACCCCTACCTAAAATTTAAAAATGGGGTTAAAATAGTAAATTGACAAAAATAATAAATTCCTACTTCTACGTTGAAATGGCTTCCTACTTCTAATAAACTCCTACTTTTACGTTGATTTAAATTCCTACTTCTACTCACTAACTTCCTACAAAATAAGATTACTCTTTTATTAGTTTAAAACTCCTCCAATCTACAAAACTCATCTCATGTATTTTTTTTACTTCATCACGACGTATTTGTTTCTTCTGTCCTCCTTATTTTTCAAAATTTAAAAAAAAAAAATTCATTACACCTTTAGGGTTTTTTTTTTTTTTTTTTTTTTTGGTGTGATTGTAAAAAATAGAAATCTCAAATTATAATAAATGCAAATTATTAATCTTTACCTAAAAAATAGAAGAGCCTCTGAGCACGCGCGCACGTGCTTAGAGGCTAGTATATATTGTAATCATGTAATTACTCATTAATCCAATTTAGTTAATTTCTCTCAAGAATCACTCTCAAATCTCTCTGATATCTTATTTTCTCACTGGTTTCCTTCATTTTCCCTCTCTTTCTGTCTCTACTTTCTGTTTTCAATACCACTATTAAAGGACCATGACTAGCTGCATCTTTGCATTTATCTTATTGCTTCGCTTTTTTCTTTTCTTTTTTTTTTCTTTTTTTTTTAATGGATTATCTCACCTCTTTTTTATTTCAATTAATTTATTAATGGTCCTAAAAATTTAAACTCTTGAAAATTGATAAATTTAATTATTTAACCATAATTCTAACATAATTTATGCTCATATAAACATGTGAGAACATCATATATCTATATATATATATATATATATATATATAATATGATGGGCCCCTTTCTATTCAACCTTAAGATACCAATGTGAAAATTGATAAATGAATTGATGTCTTGGTCTTGATCCCTAATATACCTTGGATCGGGCCATGGGGTGATAGGTTTGAAAGAATTTTAGTCCGCCATAGATGACATATTGGATTTGAAAGAATATTTTTGGAATGAATTGATATCTTGGTTCTACTCCTAAATTAGGAGTCCTAATAGAAGGTTGATAGGTATACTTTGATTTATCCAAACACAATTAGAAATTGACTGATTGAAGGAGAAATTAGGATTCCAGTCCCTTAATTTTCTCGAAGTGTTTATTTTCTTTGTCCTTTACCAAATCTTCCATAGACAATTAGACTTTGTTTCGTGGACATGTGAGCATATGCACTGAAAATCTTTGTGTTCCCATGGTTTTATTATTATTATTATTATTATTATTTCAAATATGGAACACTCCTAAGATATGGAACATCCTTTATGTGTTTTTTTTTTTTTTTTTTTACATGTCCACTGTTAAATGTTCGTGAAAATATATAATGAGATAAAAGTATTGTGTACTCTCGGAGTACCATAAATGTGTACTCCCTCCTCTCACATGAATAGTGGGTCCCACTAATTAAATTCATGGTAGGACCCACCATTCATGTGAGAGGGGGGAAGTACTCCGAGAGTATCTAATAATTTTCCTATAATGAGTAGCTCATGCAATAACATTGGTCTATATTTAAAGTTATATTTCCATACAAAATAATACCACAAGAAATTTTATATTACACTTAAAAGCTCCAGATAAATCTATGTTTTATAAGAAAACCATACTAAAATTTGGTGTATTTAACAATTTTTTCCCTTTAATTTACAATAATTTTCTTCTTAATCATGTAAAGGTCAGGACACTTGCTACAAATCGAACTTAGACTCTCTTAGGTGAGCCAAACATGGCCGTTGAGCCCCTGACTTTTCTTTTCTCCTTGCCAAGTCTTTTTTTTTTTTTGGGGGGGGGGGGGGGGGGGGGGGGTGGTGGTTGGGGGGGTTGAATTTGGGGACAAAATGGGTTTTTGCCCTTTTCAACCAAATTAATTAGCCTTATGCCCTCCTTCCCAAACTAAATAGGGAAATGCCCCTCTTTTAAAACTCGATTTTTGATAAATCGAGTTATAAAAAAAAAAAAAAAAATCTGGAGCCCTATAGCGGCGTTTTTAAGGACCTATAGTGACATTTTCAAGACCTATAGTGACGTTTTTTTAACTCGACTTCCATGAAATCGAGTTATAGGCAATTTTTTTAATTTTTTTTACCTATAACTCGATTTCATATAAATCGAGTTACAAAACGCCACTATAGGTCTTGAAAAACGTCACTATAGGTCCTTAAAAACGCCGCTATAGGACCTAACTCGATTTATCAAAAATTGAGTTTTAAAAGAGGGGCATTTCCCTATTTAGTTTGGGAAGGAGGGCATAAGGCTAATTAGTTTGGTTGAAAAGGGAAAAAGCCCATTTTGTCCTTGAATTTGGTGTTGGCCAACAATCCGTCAAAATTCTTTGATTTTGATGGTGAGAGGTTTTCTTGGGATGGAAACCTAGGTGAATATCATCATAGGACTCTCTCTCTCTCTCTCTCTCTCTCTCTCTCTCTCTCTCTCTAAACTCATTTTTGGTTGACTTTAGTGTTTGCTTATATATTATGGACAAGTAGGGCACAAATTCAAAGCCTCAAATCGATCGAGGGCATGAATGAAGAACTCAATATCCCTAAGTCTCGATTAATTGAAATATTGAGATTGCAGTCCAGCTAGTTCCTTGAGCTATACTTGAATCTTCACCTTGATCTTCAAGTACACCACTAAGATACTTAAGGACTTACAATTTAACTCAAGTAATTTAACATGGTGTACCAGCACTAAAGATACATAAACATAATAATCTCCTTTCTTGGCAATCCATGACAAAATCAGTTACAAAAGTAAACTAGATTACAACATAACCTAAGTTACAATTGAAATTGCCTAATTTACAACATTTGATCCTGATCCCAAGTAGCCGTTGCATGAACTAGGAACAACTATATATCTTAATTAGCTTCAACTTGTCTATCTTGAAAGCACATAGCAGAAATGTTATCAATGCCATGAGGAATACAATGACAAGTGATAACAATTATACAAATCAAGATAAATAAATTCAATTCACAATGCCAAAAGATGCATCAATTCAATTCAAATCTAAGCATTTGAAACAACTAGTAAATACCAAATAAACATATCTAGCTATATAATATCTACAAGTTGAAGGGTAATATTTATTGTTGCTACATTCCTGTTAAGCCACATCAACATAACATTTCAGTCCACTTTGCTCCATTTTAGTTTACTTTTGTCCATTTAGTCCATTTCAATCCATGTTGGTCCACTTTCGAATATTCGGTCCATTTTGGTCTATTCTATCCACTTCTGTCTATTCTGTCCATTTGGTCCATTTCGGTCTATTCTTAGTTTTCACTTCGGTCTATTCGGTCATTTTCAAGCCATTTCGGTCCATTTTGGACTAATTAGGCCTTAAATTAATTCTTTTAATAGATTACCTTTTTAGTTTTGGACTCAAAATTTCAATTTATTCTTTTTAATTTTTGTGTTGAAAACCTATAAAATTTTATTCTATTTAAACCAACTCTTTAGTTTTGACCTAAAAAATACAAATAAAATAAACATTAAAAATTAGATATATGGGCCCAAAAAAGCAATAAAATTGAAATATTTACAATAATACCTTAAAATTAAAGTTTCAATAACATAGGAATTATATTTATATTTGGAAAGAAAAAAAATATTACAATTCTAAACTTATATAATAAGGACAAAATGGGCTTCTGCCCTTTTCAACCAAATTAATTAGCCTTATGCCCTCCTTTCCAAACTAAATAGGGAAATGCCCCTCTTTTAAAACTCGATTTTCTCAAAATCGAGTTATAAAAAAAAAAAATCTGGAGCCCTATAGCGGCGTTTTTAAGGACCTATAATGACGTTTTCAAGACCTATAGTGACGTTTTTTAACTCGACTTCCATTAAATCGAGTTATAGGCAATTTTTTTAATTTTTTTTTACCTATAACTCGATTTCATATAAATCGAGTTACAAAACGCCACTATAGGTCTTGAAAACGTCACTATAGGTCCTTAAAAACGCCGCTATAGGACCTAACTCGATTTATCAGAAATCGAGTTTTAAAAGAGGGGCATTTCCCTAATTAGTTTGGGAATGAGGGCATAAGGCTAATTAATTTGGTTGAAAAGGGCAAAAGCCCATTTTGTCCTATATGATAATCTAAATTTTATGTAACATGTTATATATACGTTTTCTATGAAATGGAGGTGTACACTTTTTTTTAGAAGGTGCTAGGTCATAGTTACAACTTTGAGAACCAAACGTCAAGTTAGGTGATATCATGAGTTGGAGATAAAATTTTAATACAACCAACTTGAGCCCAAATGTCAACTTTTTTTTTTTTGGAAGTTTTCTAGTCAATTTTCTGCTTGAAAGGTTAATAATCTTTTATATATATGGTCCAAGATTTGTACAATACTCCTTTCTTTTTAATACAGCCATCGCACTATAAACATATTCCAACAAATAGGCGGAATCATTTTCATATGAATAAGGAATTATACTGATCTGATGTTGTTAGCATCTCCAACTTGGAACCTTGAAATGAATCCCAGGGCTAGTCTCTCAAGTGCTCTAAAAGCGCTATAAATAAAAATGCATGAACAAATTTGAGGAACTTTCCACCCGGGAATGTGATCGTTGTCATGGCCATGATTAATTTCACAATTCTGCAAGCGCCATTTTTAAAATAAAGTTACAATTTACATTCAATCAAAAGGAAGAAAAACATTTTAGAAAAGTGCAATTTATGTATGTTCCACGTGGTAATAACAAGGCAGTTCATGGTCTAACTCAATATGCAAAAAACATTTTAGATTTTGTCATTCAGATAAAGGAAACTCTTTGTATTATTGTGTGATTTAGTTCAAGACATACTTTTTTATTCTCTTTTGAATGAAATAAAGATGTATGGCATTAGTATTGTTATGAATGAAATAGAAAGGGTTCATAAAAAATAAAAATAAAAAAAAATAAAAAAATAAAATAGAATGAAATAGAAAGTAGTACTTACTAGTATTTGGACTTGGTCTTGGGCTTGATGCTGCGGGTCATTTATTTGTCTGCGAAAATGAAATATTTGCGTTTCCCTTCTTTGGACTTTAGGCCGCTTTTTTGAAGGTCCATGTTTCACGTGGATGGCCCATTGGCCCTTGGTACATTCATGACAAATAAGCTTAAATATAGCTTATTTTAATCATAGTTTTAACTTTTAAGTAAATCCTTTTTAAAAAATTTATTCTAATTATTTATAGTAAAATAAGTCCCAAAAAAAAAAAAACGTTTCCAACTGTCCGGAATTTATTAAGAAATATTTATTACTTAAAAAAAATAAATAAATAAATCACTTCGCTCCTCCAAAATTAAAAACCAGTTTCCTAAAAACCGATTCTTAAATTTTTTTTTAATATAAAAGTTAAAGTTTTTTTTTTTTTTAATAGAAACAACCAAGTTAAAGTTACCACCTAGTTCATATATGTCGCCAGTGGCTTCCTTTTCAAATAAAAATAAGAAAAATTATTTTTTATTTATAAAAAAAAAAATAAATCCTATTAAAAAAAAAATCTCCACTAACAATAAATGCAAAGGTTGTATATATTATAAATATGTGGAAAAAATGCCCATACACCCCCTATACTTTTAGTTACTGGCCAAAACACCCCTTGAACTTTTATATTGGTCAATTTACTCTCTAAACTATACATAACTGTCAAATTAATATTTTTGTCATTTTGGTGTTAAAAAACTAATGGTTAACTTAGGGGTGTAATCGGTTCGGTTCGGTCGGTTTTTTTAGTTTTGGCCAACCGAAACCGAAATTTTCGGTTTGTGAAATTCTCAACCGAAACCGACCAAAATAATTGGAAACCAATCGGTTTCGGTGGTATTCGGTTTCCGTCGGTTTTCGGTTAAGCACATGCGGCTATCTATTTTTCCAAAACTCTAACTCAACATCACAGTCACAAAAAGAAAATAACAACTCAACAAAAAGTAACAACTCCGCATCACATTTTTTCAATAAGAAAATAACAACTCAACATCAGATTCGCAAAAAATAGCATTGATTCAGTATTAAACAAAACCCAAAATACAAAAAAGAGAGAGGGTTATCAAGAAATTAAAAAGAGACTAGAGAAGGTCACCGTGAGAATGAAAAGATCAAGCTGCGTGGGGAGGCCGGCGTGTGAAGGCCGACATGTGGAGGCGGCAGCAGAGGTGTGAGGCGTGAGGCGTGAGGGAGATGGAGGCATGAGGCAGATGAGGGAGATGGAGGCGTGAGGCAGATGAGGGAGATGGAGGCGGCAGCAGAGGTGTGAGGCGTGAGGCGTGAAGCGTGAGGCAGATGAGGGAGATGGAGGTGTGAGGCAGATGAGGGAGATGGAGGCGGCAGCAGAGCTGTGAGGCAGATGAGGGAGATGGAGGAGATAACTCAGAGGGCGTGTAAGTGAAAGTGGGGTAGGTGGGGTAAGGGTAGGGTTTTTATTTCCTTTATTTTCAATTAATTTCTGTTTAACTTAATTAATTTAAGTTAATTAGTTTAATTTTAGTTTAGTTAGTTAATCTAGATTATCCAATGGGTAGTGGGCTTCTTTCCAAAAAAAAAAATGGGCAGTGGGCTTGAGTAATTTTTGCAAGGCCAAGCCCACGCCCACGTTACAAACTTTAGACTATATATATTTAATATAAAATATAATATAATAATTATATAATAATATATTTCGGTTCGGTGCATTCAAATCTGCAATCGAAAACCAAACTGAAATTTTCGGTTTTTTATGTAATAAAATCGAAACCGAACCGAACCGAACCGAAACCGAACCGAGATTTTTACAACGGTTCGGTCGGTTTGAAGCGGTTTTTTCGGTTCGTCGGTTTTTTGCACACCCTTAGGTTAACTCATGTGAGAGACACATGAGATTTAAAAATCAATAATTTTTCTACAATGAATTGTAAAACTAAATCTGAAACACATGTAACACTCTAAACTAAGGAAAACAAAATGCACAAGGCTCTCATGATTCACAATCTCAATATGCTTTAAACAGATGAAGATGTACTGGGAGTAGACGCAGAACTATGTCCACTCTTGCTGCCACAATCTCTTCCATTCCTCGAAGCCATAGCAGCCAAAAACCTGTCATTCCATCTTCCCTTACCCTCCACCACAGTAGCCGCTGCCACCTTTTTGCACGTGTGGTCAGCTAGGAACCGATGCTTTAAGCACACCTTCAATTGGAAAGTCTTGCACGTACTTGTATTCGAAAAGGGCAGTATCTCCTTGCACCACCTAACTAGACATGTGGTTTCTTCTTCTCTTGGGGTCACAGTTACCAAAACATCTCATGCTTCTCCATCATAGCTTTCTCATCCTCTCCATCTCACATCGCTAAATTTTAAAACTCACGTGTCTTTCACGTGAGTTAACCATTAGTTTTATAACACCAAACTAACAGAGCTATTGATTTGGCAGTTGTGTATAGTTTATGAAGTAAATTAGCCAAAATAAAAATTCAGGAAGTATTTTGGCCAATAGTGAAAGTTTATAGGGGAGTAGTGTATGGGCATTTTTCCCTAAATATGTATTTTATATAACATTTTGGTGATTGGCTTATTTGGGACTTTAGAATTTGGATGCTACCATATTGTCTAACTCCACCTAACGGATTATTTGGATGTTTATTTACCCCTTTTTATTTAAGCCATCACTTAAATGACTTTAAAATTGGGCATAATTATTGATTTGGTTTTTTTTTTTTTTTTTGTATTGCAATATATGAATCTAAACCACAAGAATCAAATAGTGAACATATAATATAATTACAGTTTCTTATTCTCAATTCTAGATTTTTGAAAGACAAGTGAATCTTTTTTTAGAACTGATGATATTTATTTGTTAATAAGTAAACAAGCTTTATCCAAAATAATTCACAAATCATGAAAAGACTACCATTGAAGTGAAAATTTACCATTGTTAGCATAATCTAGTTCAACATAAAGACTTCCAAAAAAAAATTCCAATGGCTAGTAAGGACTAGAAGATCATAGGTTTTCAATTCGTTTTATAGAGTAAAATTAATTTTCAGCAATAAATGAAAGATTATATTAATACAAACTTTAAAAAAAAAAGTTTCAACCTATGGCATCCGTTCCTAATGATAGTTTTTTATCATCAGACCAAGACATCAATCGGTTTCTAGTATAGGTAGAGAACGAACTTCAGATCTTTTATTCAACCATCAAAAACTTTACCAGTTAAGCTAACTAGAACGAACTTAATACAAACTATTTGATTGTCTACTTTGAAAGGAAAATTTGTTGTGAAATTTAATACAGAATAATCATAGATGTATTCAATAATATAAAAGAACATTGATTTCCATTTTGATATATTGTAAGTGATTAAGTTGAAATATATTAAAAAGCAGCTATTTAATATCTTTTATTTATTTTTATTTAGTTAATACTTACAAATAGTTTGCCAATAGTTTTTCATTTATGTTTAATTTGTTTATTTATGTACAACTTTGTAAAACTTCTTCTTTGCATTTTTTTTAAAGTATATATATTTTAGTCCACTTTTAGCCACACAAAAAAAAAAATTTCAGATATAGAATACTTTTACTAGTTTTGTTTTTATGTATATATAGATTAGATTTTAATTTAAGTGTATTTCCTATTTTTGAATGATATATATATATATATATATATTTTGGGTTCTATGCTTTGGCTTCCTTAAAACGAATTCCCCTTTCTGTCTCTGTTTCATGTTGAAGGAGTTAATTAGCTCGTGTGAGAAGCTGTAATTTACCAAGTAACACTCAATATTCGATAACAATAGACGGGTTATTAGCACCATTCAACAATGTCCAAATGCCTCTGAGAGAGGAGCCACAAATAACCACAACAAAGTTAATAGTACAAATAGCCCAAGATGGTAACACTCAAACATGAACTAAATTCAAATTACACATGATCTTTTTGCAAATTGAGTTGCATTATTGAAAACATAGTGGATAAAACAAATCATATAAACACACAAGGCACACCCACACAAATGTTACAAACGGCTCCCGACACTTTTATTTGCGTGAGCAGCAGAAGCAGCATGCAACTCCTGATCTGAGCAACAAGGAAAGAGAAAGCTATCAGCCCAGATTCAATATGATAGATATAGAACTACTTCAAGCGAAGTGAAATAAGAAAAGAATCAGTAATTGGTGCTTCTTCAATCTTAGCATGAGAGTCATAATAAAAAATGGTGAGAAAAAAAAAAAAATTTGAAAAACACTCATACCATAGACGAAGTGCTCATCCGGGCCTTTGAAACGTCCTCCACAGTCTTGCCATGTTCACAGCCATTGTTACGTAGAGGCAATCCCTCATGTTCTCCAATGACAAGAAATAGGCATGTCTCCATGAATCCTTTAGCAACAAAGAACCGCAAAACACTCAAAAAACCTACCACAAATCCAAATCCTGCTGCACCATAAAACCATTTACAGAACTCATCTCTATATTCTTCACCATCTCCACCTTGGTTTGTTGTTTGTTCACCGGGCCAACACTTCAGTGAAAGTGGAAGCCACAAAGTGCTGGGTTTCCAGCAAAATCAGATGCTTCAAAGCTTTGTAGTTGAGT